>VXAV01009196.1:209359-284732 GCA_013399715.1 Alectura lathami | reverse complement strand
GTGGAGCTGTTGGAGCGGGTCCAGAGGAGGGCCACCAAAATGATCAGAGGGCTGGAGCACCTCTCCTGTGAGGAAAGGTTGAGGGAGTTGGGATTGTTTAGCCTGGAAAAGAGAAGGCTCCGCGGAGACCTCATTGCAGCCTTCCAGTACTTGAAAGGAGCTTACAGGCAGGAGGGGGACCGACTTTTTGCCCAGGTGGATAATGGTAGGACAAGGGGGAATGGGCTGAAACTGAAAGAGGGGAGGTTTAGGTTGGACATCAGGAAGAAATTCTTCCCTGAGAGAGTGGTGAGGCGCTGGCACAGGCTGCCCAGAGAAGCTGTGGCTGCCCCATCCCTGGCTGTGTTCAAGGCCAGGCTGGATGGGCTCCTGGGCAGTTTGATCTAGTGAGCTAGTTAGTGCTTGACAACCCCATCCACGGCAGGGGGTTGGAACTAGATGATCTCTGAGGTCCCTTCCAACCAAAGCCATTCTGTGATTCTATGACAATACCCCAAAGTTTTATTTCATTCATTGCATGCACATGCTGCACTAAAATGAGAACTCAAGGTTGCTTTCATGCAAAATTGTCTCTAGGACAGCTTCCTGCAGGCATGTTTCCTTGAACCACTCTCTTCTGCTACCCAGTGGTCTTCCTTGTGGAAGAAACAACCAAGATGTAAAGCCAGAGTACATGGAGAGTAACAGTAACACAGGCACAAAACAGGCCTGTAACAAATGGTTTAGGAAGGAGTAACACACGCTTAATAGATGTTTTAATAAATGTTTAATCAATTGTTACTGACCAGGAGATTGCTTAATACCATCTAATTCTCAGAGCTGTTGAATGGAGGACAAATGCATATAGTGCCAGTCTTCAGTGCCAGCTTCCACGCCCCTCACCAGCCTGCCCAGCCCAGCCCAGCCAGCCTTCACCCAGCTGCGTGGTCAACACGTGTTTGTCTTTGGAAGCTCAGAGGAACCCCATTGACACTGACACACCTCCTACATGCCATCTCTAGTATTCATGAGGGTGCAGTTCTGGTCATACATACTAAAGGCACAGCCTTAGCCCTGGACCCATTTGCTCTGCCACTTTACTTGGGCTAAGTAGTCCCTTCCTACTCTACTACATTGCCAGTTTTTTCTGCTGTTCACTACAAGAGATCTGTAGAACAGTTTGTATTACAGGAAAGGAAGATGTCCACTCCCTGATGTTTGGCCTTCACTTTAATGCCACTCCTTCTGAACTGAAGGGGCCTGGTAAAGAAAGGGACACCTTGCCTGCCAAGCAAACTCAAACCCAGGGCAGCACCCTTAGTTTGGGAAGGCAAGGCACTGTTTGTGAGGGTCAATCTCCACCAGGTGCATGGGCAGTTCCAGGCCGACTGGAATGGTAGATAGCAATACACCCATCAAAATTCAGTGATGCCAACACTAAAAGACAGAGAATTGCAGAAAAAGATTTGACCTCTGCTGAATACATAGCACAGGTTGCATACTCGAACATCTCACAAATCTCCTTTGCAGATTAAAATTACTGGTCACCTTTTCATCTCTCTCCTTAGCATTTTTTACCTGCACTTCCTTCCACTGTGACAACATGGTACGAACCTCCTGAACTGACCGCAAGGGCTAATCCTTCAGCACAGAGGAGTTGGTTCAGGATGAGGAAGCTGTTCAGCTTTGTCTGCTGAGGTTCAATACACATCAATTTGCTTGGTGAAACAGCTCTCAGCACAACCACCTCTCCCTTGTGATTGAAAATTTAATTCTAGTCTTAGTCTTTGAACTCCCCGGGGCAGAGATTTCTCCTATGCCAGAAAAGCACCTTAGCTTCCCCCACAAACAAACAGCATGCTTGTAAAGTAACTGCACTACCAGCACACAGAGAATCTGAGAGAGAAAGGCTTGGAGACAAGTCTGGCAATTGCACAGGCCTGAAAGGGAAACAGGATGAAAAATAGGAAGGACATGAAAACTTTGGAGAAAGTCATACTTGTTCCTGGAAAATGTCACATTATCTGGCTACTTAGAAAGAGAGAGGCTCGGACGCACATGTTACGATAGTCAAAGAATGCTAGTTCAAAAGAAAAATTCTCATTTTCCATGCTGACAGATGCAACGCATTTCATTAGCCAGACTCCTCAGTTTTAGGCTGAGACATTCAAAGCTGCCAACAAGACTCTCTCTCTCCCTCTCCCATTTCCCTTTACAATGAACAGAACGTGGCCATCTGAGTTCACAGCAGGCTCTCAGCTTCTCCATCTTGAAAACATGCTTGCTTTGAGGCAGCACTTGGCACTGCGTCCCAGAGAGACCATCTTCCAGCCCAAAAGCAAATGAGGACCTTTGCAAGAGCTCTGGTCTGCAGCACGTGGTGAGCAACTTCCATGCAAGGCAAGAGGAGAGCGCTGGTACAGACCGGACAAGCTGAGCCGCTGATGCAGCGTCAGGGAACCCGCAGTCTGGGACGGCTGCCCGCATCCCACTTCCCCCATTAGCAGGTTTGCAGGAGCTGGTGAAGGAGCTGGCTTAATTTTCTCCACAGGTTGGCCAGGTGTATGGGATGGATTGCTACAAAGGACAGTCAGAGAGCAAAAGGATTTTCCCAGATACCTGCTTTTCTAACCAAGAGAGCTGGCCACTATGTTGCTTTGAAAACTGAAATAGTGGTACCACCACAGAACAGGCAAATAAACAGACAAACATATCACTGTAAATTATATATAAGAAAATAAATTCAACCATTCTAGGAAGCATTAGGTAAATTCGGGTGACTACCACACCAACATGAACTTCACTGGACACCTTCAGCCAGCATTCACATCCTGAAAACAAATCTGCATAGGGGCTGAAACTGATTTGTGTGCAGGCAGCCTGAGCCTCCCCACCACACCAATCTGCAAGGAGAGCACATTGTGCCAACACCTGCTAGTGAAAAGAGGGAAACAAGCAGCATGCTGACCCGGTTTGGCTGTCTACCTGGAACAAAATGGGAATAACCACCCCAAGACACTTTTTAGTATTACAAGCATCAGACCAAACACTCTGCAGCATTTTCCTGCAGACAGGCCTGTAAGCCAAAGCAATGTACTTCCTAAAACCTCCAGTGGGAACTTTACCCAGGCTGAGCTCAGCTTTTAATGTGTTTTGAAAAAGGATTTAAACACAAATCTGTGGGAACTACAAGAATCATTGTAAAACAGAATGGAATTGAAAGAGGATTGATCTGGGGAAGTCTGCGAGCTTGACCATATCGCAACCCATAATGCTCAGTTCCAAGCCGCAGTTAATACCGTTATGACGGAGGAGGTTTTTTGTTTTTGAGACTATTGACCAACCCTATAAAACAGTTTTTCAGGGAGCTCAGTACACATTGTAAGTTGGTCAGTTTGCAGTCCCAGGCCTCCAGCCCCCTCTTTTCATTTAATAAAATCCTTTCCTCATATGTAGTAATGTTGAAAGCAATGGTTTTCAGCTTCTAGGGCATGAAACCAGGAGTAGGACCAGGCTTCTAAGAAGGTCCCAAAAAAACAGCTACTGAAGTTGCAACTCTTAAGGGATACGTGAGAAAACTGGCCAGCCGTCTAAAAGAAAAAAAAAAATCAGTTTTCAATTATTCTGTTTTCTAAAAACAGAAACTGACGCTTAAGATTAACATCAGCCATTCTCTGCCACGCAGCCACCCAACGCCCCCGAGCCCTCCTGCCCCCTCCCAGGGCCAGGCACTCCCAGAAGGACTGCTCTTCTGTCACCACAGGGCGGAATGACACTGCCCGAGATGCGCCAGCAGCCTTGTTGCTCTCTCCAAGCACCCACACATGGGCACCATGCACCCCACCTCCAAGCAGAAACACCACGGGGGCACCTGCCCAGCCCCTGGGACATCTGTGTTAAACATTTCCATCAGAAAGAGAATCAAGTCCCGGGTGACAAAACTCCTGAGCCTGTGCTGCACGTTAAGCGTGGGATTAAGACTGACTGCTTTCACAGGCTGGTTTTCTAAACAAGGAGGTGCCAGGACTACTTATCCAGCCCAAAGCCATGCGCACGTCCATGTTTAAGCTCCACTGATGCCCTGCACACAGCTCTCAGCGTATGACCACTGCCCTCTGTGCAATTCAAAGATGGTCCTTGCTCAAAGAGCTGCACAGAAAATGAGAAAATGGGTGGAAAGGAATGCAGAGAGGGAAAAAGCTACAGCAGAACAGCCTCACTCGGCACAGAAAGCAGAGATATCTCCATCATTACTTTGCTATTACCAGCACATGCCGCAGGGCTGGGAAGCCAGCGCAAACCTGCAAGTGACAGCCTAATTGATAAGAGTTCTCATGGCGCAACAGCAGATGCAGAGCTTATTGCTTCTGCCACATCAAGCCAGTGCTGCCCTCGATAGGGTTTCTAAGAGAAAATCCTCGCTTCTGATGCCTGCTATTATCATCCAATGGATCAGATGACAGAGGAATGAAGAATACTAAACGTCACTAAATAAAGCGATATAGAAAACAGAGAGAAAAAAGGACAGGCTGATAGCAGGGTTTCTAGCCAGTTAGGTGACAGTCAAACACCAGGCAGCTATTGTCATTTTTCTTCCTTCTGGCAACAAACAGTGGGCCAGCAGCACTTCCCACAGAGGACCACGGCAGCAACCCGCTTTGGCTGCCCCCCTCCCACAGAAGGGGCTCATCGGGCAGGACCAAGACCTACAACTTCAGTCCACTGCCCTGCCGGGCAACCCAACGACACAGAGAGATCCACCTTCTTGTTCCAAGGACTGGCCGAACCTGCTCGGTTCTCACTTAATTTGGCAAAAATTGATGGGCCTCTGTCCAATAAGCAATCCCACCCAATGTTTACAGATCACTACAGCATGCAGTCAAAGTAAAACAAATCAATCACAATGCCAGTGAGTTCACATGAGAGGACAGAATTTTTACAAATCTTTTTATTTTTATAGCCTTCCAGTGCTAAACCCTTCCCACTAGGCTTACGGACTTGCATCTAGGACTTTATATGCAGCCAGATACGCATACCATGTTAGAAACAGTCTCTCTTACTCCAGGCTGAAACAACATTGTACCCTTCAAGCTTGAAACCATGAAAAAAGGCTACAGGAGTCTGTAAAGGCCATTTTCTCAGCTGCACGCTTTCTGCAGACAGTGATTTTTTTTTTTTTCCCTCCAGACTGTCTCAATTCAAGAAGCTCTGAACAAATTCAGACTCAATTACCCCAGGTGCAGCTTCGTTACCCTGGGCAGAGAACAGGGCACTCAGCCCACCATACAGAGCGGGGCTCCCAGGTCTGCATTAGGAGCGAGCCCTCTGCGGGCGGGGGGATCCCTCTCTGTGGGTTCATCAATGACTAAGGGACTCTGTAGACAAGCAAGCTGCGTGGCAGGCAGTGGCTGACAACGTTATGGATGGGTTCAGGCACCCAGCAACCATCAATCAGAATATTGTGGCTCCTCTCACTGTCTTTACTGATTACCCTCCAACAGATATTTATAAAAAGCATCACAAAGGCAGGAAAAAAAACAACTTCAGATGTCTTGCAAGACCCCAGTTAGCCTGCATCAGGCCAGAGTACTTACCTAAAGGCTTTGCTAAGTGGCATTTACTACATTAAAAGGCTTAAACATTACCTGTACTTTACCTGACATACTGCTGGATCTGACAGGCTTCTTTGCTCTTCCTTTCATTACTTAGACGTAAAGTCTGCACTTGTATGATGGTGTACAGTTTTGCAGCAAAATGGTGTTTGAGAGGCTTATTTGTGAAGACTGTATTCAAAAATCAAATGCTTCTGTCATTGCATTTGTTCTGTGCTGCTCTTTGAAGACACCAGATTTAAACAGTTTATCCATGTGTCCTACTCGAGTAGCAGACAAACTACTCTGACAACTAGACGGCGCTGGCAGCGCTCAGTGAGCGGAAAGCTGTGTTTCTGAAGCCACAGAACAGAAAACCGAGACAGACAGGTTATGAACTGTTACTGTTCTGCACAGTACTGCACGAGAGCCACGTACTGTGGATTGCTGAATCTAGATAATCCATGGCTAGACCTCAACCACAGCAGTGACTGTAACACCTCTGAGATTTTAAGTTGCCTTAAATGACTAAAACGTAACTGGGAATTTTGCTACCTAGATTTTTTTTTTTCCAGATATTTTGAGACCCTCACTTGAGAAGCATTTAAATAATGAAACTGACAGGGCACACTGAGAGCACTATTTGAAAACTTAGCCCCTTGATGTTGTGTGTCTGTTACAGCAGCCAGAAGTTTCTCAGTAAAACCATAGGTCTGATCACCCTGAAATACTCCAAGTTTTGCTTTCATATCTGCGTTTACAGGCTAACCACCATCTGGTATTAAGCCAGTTTCATACCTTCTTCTGTTAAGAAAGCTGCCCCCCTTCTAGCTGGTAGCAGACATGGTTCCCAGAGCAGAGATACAGCGGAGCAGACTCCACACAGACACAAACATGTTACATGACCGCACCAACCCACATTTTCAATCACACATGAGCAAGTCTTTGAAGAAACTTCGGCCCACACCACTTCTTGCCTCTCCTGGGATATCCTCATCTTAAAAACAAACTACAGGCAGAACAACCAGCACTCCTGCTGCACACACAGGCCCATCTCTCCCAAAACTGTAACCCAAAGCTTCCCAAGAGTCACAACTTGCTCACAGTCAGAAAACCAGACCTAAAAACAAAGCAAAAACATCAGCTGGCGACGTGCACCCAGACAGCACTAATCCTCCTATGCGGCACAGTATTGATGTTTGGAAGCCGCTGGACATTTCTGCTTTCTGACTGAAGAATTCATTTCTTCTCTCACCAAAAGCAGCTTATAGTACAAGAGAATCATCTGAGCAACTGAAAGCAGGGAGGTGTAAAGCTGAACGACCCACCTGAAGGAAAGCGCTGGCTGACGTTAGAGACCAGATCCCAGGCTGGAGCACCTCCTACCCGCAGCGTCTGCTCTTCAGCCCTCGCCTCTCACAGAACCCTCTCCTGCTAACTACCTGTCTATCATACTCAAAACTATTTTTACCCTTGCCTTTAGCATCCCCCGTGAGGCACTGCTTTGGTATAAGCGCAGTACCTTTTTTCCAGGAACCATTTCAGTCTCAGATGGATAAAGCATCACTCAGATTCTGCAGTCTGAGGCCAGCAAAAATGGCTTTGGGCTGGAGTCTCCCACTCATGACTTTCCCTGAAGCCACATTTCCAGCAGACCCTGCAGCTCTGACCCCAGAGGGTCCTTTGGCCTGTCCCAGCCCAGCTGCCAATCTCTCACTTTCCGTCCCTGTAACCCTGCAATAGCATGATCTGAAGCTGAGCTTAGCTCTAAGTATTTCAAATCCACTGAACAGAAAGAAAATCCTTTGGCACTTTAATCAGTTGATCTCTGGTAAATCAGAGACTAGAGAAAAAAGCTTCCAGGCCCAGAGCACAATACTGCACAATGGGGCCCCACTATCAGTTTGGATCTCCTTGAGTTGTCGTAGACCCCCCCAGTATCAACACGTGTTCCCAACATCCTGAACCCTGCTGCTTTGGAAAATCCTGACTATGCCTCTCAGCCTCTCACGGGAACAATGTCTGATTCAGGTAACCATTTAATTTCACTCACCTCCAAATCTTTTCTGCAAGATGCTGTTGAAATGTTGACCACCTTTTCATCAGTGATACTCATCTTTGATTCACAACGACAAGGAGGAACACATACACAACACATATCTAGCCAAGATTTTCTCCTGAGTCAGCTCTAGGGTCAAGAGACCAATAAACGTTTTCCTGTACCTGCACTATACCGAGTCCTTCTGCACACATTACTCTGAGGTAGCTGCTCCATTCTTTGTATTTACACTGAACTTCTACACTCCCCTGTTTTTTCATCCCACAAAAACAGATTATTCATTTTTGTAACAGTTTTAACGGCACAAGAAAGGATCAGAATATAAGGTTATTAATCTCCATGTGAAATGAAACCACTAATGATAGCTTCCCTTCTCTAAACCCACCCGTTTCCCCCACTTGGGATCTGCAGCAGCAGCTGCTCCCTAAGGGACAGCCCAACTATCTAAAAGGCTCGTTAAATAACACTCTGGCTCTTGCTTATTCCTTTTGTTAAAACAATGAAGTTAGCATTCATGAGAACACAGGAAGCTGAGGTGGTCTCGTTAGCTCATTTTGCTGAGGAAAGCATAAGTCTGAGTTGCATGGCGTTTTCTACACTAGCAATCTCCACAGACTACCTTCCTACCACAGGCTTTTAGAGGGCACTGTCCACACAGGTTTCTAATCATGACCACTGGTTTTAAACACTGCTTCTGAGACAGCGCATCTTACAGGTCACATCGCAGGGTTTGTCGTTTTGATTGTCAAATGTTTAAATATGCCTTGGAAAACACTCCAAGAATTGCTTTTGTGACACTTTTGAACTAAATACATTAAATTAGAAATTGAAACTAACATACAGAACAGCAGAATCCTTACGAAATCCAATGAACTCTCTTTTCGTAATCTCAGAACAATGCAGATCCTTCAAACAGGCAATTCCCTGAAATGTATTCACAGCTCTACATGAACAACTAAACTTTTTCTAGGGCGGAAGAGAAGCCTCCTCTTCTTCCTCCTTCCCTTTTTATTGGTCATTCCTGCCACCTAGCTCCCTTTATAGAACACCTACAAAGAGTGTCCAGTTTTAAGAGGCATCTTTAAAAACAGCTATTTGGCTGCAATTAAAATTGCATCCTGTGACTTGAAAGGGCCCCAAAATCTGATTAATACCAACAAAAAATTGCTGCCATATTGCAGGAGCAAGACTGCCTACCTGCCAAGGGAACCACCTCTCTTCTAAACAACAGGAGAGGCACAAGGAAGAGGGCACAACCCTGGTGTAGCCTCTGTCTCCCAGATGGCCTACAGAGGCTCAGGGGAAGCTGCCTGACAATGTCCTTCCCAGGCCTGGGTCACACAACCATGTTTTCTCGTGGCAGAAAGCTGCTCTTCAGCTAATGGTGCCCATGGTACTACTGGCTGATTTTTATAAAGGACTGGCCTCTGGGCTTTAGTGCAATCGGAGCCAAATTGCACAGCAGAGATGAGCGAGATGCAAGTATTGAACTGCATGAGACTGGGAAAAAGCCAAGGCTAAAGAGAAGAGACAGCATCGCTAAGCCCGAGGCACTGCTGATCTTAAAGCTCTGACAGAATCTGTACATCAACCACCCTGGGTGAAAAGCATCAGAAATCTTCATTGGCCACAGCACTGAACAAAAATAACCATAAATGCATCTGTGCTATTGCCCTCCGCCTGGTGTTTAGGTAATAGTCCCCAAACCATAATCCTTGCCACTCTGAATCAAGATAATACAGCAGAGACCAAGTAGAGAGAGCTCGGTTATGCCCTCAGCTGTTGCGAGTCAACACACTCCACCAAGGTCAGGCACCCTCACGTGGCCAGAAATGCTGGGCATGGAGGAGGGCTGGGCAGCGCTCACAGGAAAGGTGTGTTGTCCGTTTGGGAGATGGAAGCACCAGAGAAAACAGGCTTGCTACAGGTTTTTGTAAGCAGAGTAGGAGCGAGTGCTGATGTATGCTTGGAAAGTTCAAACCTGCGCCTGTGTTAAGGAGGGTGAGACATCGTGCCGCACGCAGCACAAACACCGCGCTTCGCTGTGCAGCGAAGGTGTCCGACACACACCAACCACCACTACAGGAGCAATATCCTGACAGCACCCGATCCTGAAAGCATAACTAAACACCCTGCAAATCTGAAAAGACATGAACTTCAAAGAGCGGACCAAATACGATAAACTGTACACTACAGACTCAGAGAGCTGTTTTTCTCCCCCTCCTTTGGTTGGTCTATTTAATAGGAAACAACCAAAAAAAGGTGAATGAAACTATGGCTTGATCGCGTCAAGGCTGAATGCCACAGAAAGTGGTTTGTGAAATAGAAAAGAAGGTGAAAAAGGAGTTTGAAGGTTAAGTTCCTCCCAACACCTGCCATCAGCAACAAGAAACAGGATGTTGTTTTATGAATGTGATGTCAAACGTTGCCTTTTCTCACTTCAAACATCAAAGAACAAACAGTTACAGCTTCCAGCTTGCTTGATCACTATCTAGAAACTGATGTTCAGAAGTATTTACACCACGTTCATTCAGTTTATTAGTGAAGACCTTGATTCTGGTGTCTCTTTCGTGGGGTCATCCAAGTTTAAGAAAATCAAACATTCCTCCTCCCTTTGTTTCGCACATCAGCAGCCCTAATATGGATCAAAGCAGAACAGCAGGGAAAATGGAGTTCTTCTTACTAGCAGGGGATTTGCATTAGAGTTCTTAGAAACATGGACAGAAGCAGCAAGTGGAAGCATACTAACGCTATATGATTACTAATTTTGATTTTTCTTTAAATGAAAAAAAAAAATCAAAACTCAAAATGACAAGATCCCAGAGGAAAAATAAAAACTGATCCTCCAGTTTTGGCACATGCAGCTGCTGAAAAAGAGACAAACGCGACTTGCAAAGTGAAGTGTGAGATCCTCCCCTGGGCAGGGCAGTGCAGTGCTTAGCAGAGGTCTCATCACAACCCCCGTTGTTTTTCCTTCCTCCCGAGCCAGGCTGCACAACCTGCTCAGCTCTTGCCAGGAGAGTGCAGTCACCACGGGATTTAATTCAGTGATCATGCAGCTCTCATCTTCAGGCAAGCTTTTTTTTCCCAAGAAGCCTGAATATTGGCCACTCAACTCCCCGCATGCTGGCTGCATCCAAGCCAACTTCTTAACACATCCCCAAGTGCTGTCCCTCCAGCTAAGCAATGCCAGGTTCTGCATGCCTTCTCGCTTGAGCATTATGCCGAGGTTCAGTTTCACGGGGAAAAGCTCCTGAATGCATGCAGAAATTGCTGGAACATGCCACCAGGGACCATAGCTGCTAAAGGAGCATGTCAGATCCAACTGCTAACAGTACCATGGATACTGAAATGAACAATGAGTGATTTCAAGAAGTCAGACATTTTCTTTCTTTAAGTTCTTCAGTCTCCAAAACACCAAAAGGAACTGACTAAGTGCATTTCATAAATCATGCATTTCTGGACAGGAGCTCTGGGTCTACTTTTAAGACTGCTTTTCTTGCTGATGCCATACCATACGAGTTCACGTGTAGTGCCTCTCTCCAAAAATGAGTCTGAGTGACCTTCACCAGCCATTTCTACTAATTACCGTTTATACTGTTAAAAGTCACATCTAGTACTGACAAGGGTGAAGTAAACAGCTTTGCTTTAAGAAAAGTGCAAAGTAAGTGCTCAGATCTCACTTGGGAATTCAGACTGACCCCATAATGAAGGCCCACAACATAACTTCTACTCAAGGCCATCCACTGCACGCCATACATGTCTTATCTTCATGGAGTTGCTGTGCCCAGAGAGCTACTGGTTTTGCCATCCTGTGCTGTTTGGGAGCGTCTTCAACAACTGCGTGCAGAAAACGACCCTAGGATGACACTCAGCAGAAAAAACAGCTGAAGAACTACTATCTGATAGCAACATTGTGAACAATACAAGTTTATTAGCTATGCTTTATACCATAGCTTCACTACTGAGCAGCCTGAGGGGGGGGGGGAAAAACAACATGCAAGAAAGGAGGGGAAATGCAAACCAACTGCCTTTGAATCCAAGATAATATTAACACCTTCATGGACTCACTTCCTCTGGTCCCACTCATCTCCTAGAGATGAGCAAAGGAGCTACGCACTTCTCTGCGAGCCCACTCTGGAACACTGCTCACTTCTGGCCTAGAACCATTCACCTGAGACACACACTGGTGATTTGCTACTGCCACATCCCCGTCCTGTGACCTAGCATCCCTGACAATATGAAGGGTAGACAAGGACAGATGGACCAGGAAGAAGCATCGGAGAAGATGTCAACAGACTTTCCCCAAAAAAAGACAGCAGAATTAGAGCAAGGACTTTCTGTATGAAAAGCAGTGAGAAGAAATCAAGAATGTCCTACTTCTTCTATCCTGAAAGGGACACAGGAGGAGGGCGGGGGATGAAGCAGAGAGAGCTTCACCAGAGCGGCGCTGCAGCAGGATTCCCTGTGGCTGAGGAGGAAGGAGGCAGCAGGGCTACGAGGACATTTGAGAAGTCCCCAAGTACAAGCAGCAACAGAGAAATCCTTCACAAGTGACTGGAAGAAAAATCTCAGTTCTGAAGGACACAAAATCAGCTAGAAAAGGATGTTCCTATTAAAGGGTATAAAATATGCATATTCAACAACAAAAAAAATCAGTAACAAGGGTACTTCAGTTACCACAGCCTCAGGGCTATAGTTACTTAAGTACACAGAATTTACCAAGATTACTTCATTGATACAGTACTTGATCAGTAATTCAATTACTGTGCACAAGCCTACATCAAACAGCTACACATTTAGAAGATATCTTTGGCATACTTCCCGAAACTGAACCTTCATGCATCTTTCATATGGCCAATATAATTAAGTTTATGTGTACATGTAGCAGAACAAGCACTTTAAGTAATAGGACATAATCCTAACAGCAGTTTTTTTTTAAAAGGGAGAAATGAAGAACTTCATGACAGAAGAAAGCACGCGAAGAGAGGGAAATACAGGCATGGAACATGCCAGCCACTGATGGTAATGAATGATCCAAAGTCTGCAACAGAGCACAGGCATGCTCCCACTGTAAGCTCTGTACCCCACCACAGGTCTGTGAGAATCCAGTGCCCTGCTTTGCCCTGTGACTCTCCCAGGGTCCCTGCAGACCTGCGAAGTGCCTCTGCTCCAGAGCCCTGTTCCGCACTGCCTCATCCTCCCCTGGTCCCCGGCATACTCCAGCCCTATACACGCTTTGGTAGGTCTCCCATGGACAATCTCCAAATCACAGATGAAGGGAAGCAGGAGCACCAAGATGCAAATTAAGGCTCCAGTTACTGCTTTTCTTGAAAATGTCAGTCCAGTGTATTTCAACATCATCATGTTTTATATGCATTACCAAGTTAAATTCTGGCAAGAAGAGCGTTAGATTTCCACCTAGCTGCAGCAAACTGATTTATTTGATATATGTTTTATTTTAACAATGCTACATTTAGGCAGTTACAATTTAATGGGAATATCCTCCTCCAGATTCC
This sequence comes from Alectura lathami, assembly GCA_013399715.1. Taxonomy (NCBI): domain Eukaryota; kingdom Metazoa; phylum Chordata; class Aves; order Galliformes; family Megapodiidae; genus Alectura; species Alectura lathami. Next base: position 271,584 of record VXAV01009196.1, on the reverse strand, counting down.
TCCCAGCTGAATTATATAAATGTCAGGCCTTTGTCCAATCTGCAGGCCCAAAACTTTCATCCAATGAACTAAAACTTGTCTTTCCATTTCCTTTGGGCTTNCGACCAGAGGGTTAACAACAATGAAAATATGCATGTAATACTAATAAAAACCCTTGGTTTTAAAGGCCACACGATAAAAATTTATAACGGCTAAAGCGCTCATAAAATTTACAACCTACTATGCATTTGCAGATTTATATACGTAAAAAGGACTCTGCCATCCACATAAGATGAAGCACATCTGTATGTATAGCCGCCGTTAAGCAGATGACTTGTTCAGCATTGCTTGTGACCACGGCAGGTACCTATGGTCATGTCTGTTTCCCAGTTATCACGTGTTAACCTAGCTAGGGAGCTCAGCCACCAAAAGCCCCTCTTCCTCCGCCCAGCTTGCACAAGTCTCCTCACTAGACACAGCGAGGGCAGCAGGACTGAGGCACAGCACTGTGGTATCGGGTAGGTGTAATGTATATATCATACCTTATACTAAGGTATCCGACAGCGCTGACTTCTGTCAGGTAGCAGTGAGACAGCATCTCTGCTGAGCAAGTTTAAATACTCCCCTTCTCCTTAGCGCTCTCCTATATCCTCCAGGCAAAATGCTTGGTGCGTCCCTGTACTAGGGAAGTGAGGGACATATTGCTGGGAAGAGCAAGGATCCCAAATTAAGATAACCTCATAACTTTTGTAGAGGAAAACAAGTAAAACAATCCCTTAACGAATCTGTCTTACTCATCTGCAGAGTGGGTGCAATCATTCCTTACTGGGTATAATCCTACTAACGAACCTGTTCTCCTCTTGAGCCTTCCCAGCCTATAATGAAGACCCCTAGGAGATTAATATAGGCTACCCAATCAATATTTACACACCTAGAACAAGTTGCGAGAGAATCACTGCAAAATGTATTTAACCTTATATTCAGCCTTTCCTATTAAAACCCCAGCTTCAGGGGATTTCTGTCTCCAAGCTTTTAAGCACAAAGCTTTTTCCTTCATTGCTATTCTACCTACTAGAAAGGCAATGATCAGTTCATTAGCAAGGTTCATAAAAATGACCCTAACAACACCTTTGCTTTCTGTTTTGGTTTAAGCTGTGTGTACCTTGCCCTCAAGAAGCTCAGAGACAGTGTATGAAATCTGGCAGAGGCAACTGTGCAGTGGTTAAGACCTGCACCTTTAACTTTCCCAGGCTAAGAGCTCAGTTAGCGGCCCAAACTCTCAATGCACTGCAGGCAGAATGATCATCAAATCTGAGAGACAAGAGTAACATCCTCACTCAGCTGGTCATGCACCGGACAACACCACCTTAGATCTTTTAGTACTGTAAAGAACCAAAAACAGTCCCAAGAGGCTGTATGGCCCAGTGCACCGAGCACTGCAGTGAGGTGATCTGGAGTAGAGCACTCCTTCCTTCCTTACGCCTGCTGTCTGTGCAGCCTGTGGTTTCCTCAGGGTAGGCCTTGCCTCTTGTACATTTGTCTACAGCCCAGTATCAACCGGCAGCAGTGCCAGCTGACAATGCACACACCCAAACCATGCTGGAACCCAAAATTGCTACTTATCTGAGATCATCTCAGTTTCTGTATTTTTCACCAGAGATCCCTTAGAAGAAAGTGACTTCAAGAAACAAAAAGCACTTCAGCATGGCCAATCAGAGATTTGAGCCCACCTCTCAACAGGCAACCCAGTGCTATTGATCATAAGAGCAGAAGAGCTGATACACTGCCAGTCCAAAGGTTTCCTCCCCAACTTCCTTCTCCAGCAGAGGCCATGCATCTGAAAACCTCAAGGCAGGAAAACACAAATACCCCAATGACTTTGCCCTCCATCCTCCAGCTAACGGCTTCTTCAGGCTGTACATCCACCACGCAGAGCTGTGCCATAAACAGACAGGTGAAAATCACCCCTCCAGATGGATGCACAGGGCCAGTCAGGTGGGTTACCTTCATTTCACCATGGCCTTTGCCCTGCAGTACCCTAACCAATATGTTGGCCAGTATGGTCCCTGCAGATACTGGACTGCAGAATTAAAGCCCTATTTCTTCTTCAACAAGTGCAACCTATGACGCAGTAGGAGCCTGACCACAGCGAGATAAATGAGAGGACACACAGACAGTGGCATTGATAACTGTACCTGGCAAACACAACTACAGCAACAAAACATCGCCTCTGCTCTGGCGAGCTGCTGGTAATGCAGATGGAGCCAAGTGATGAGAAGTCCTAGACCTGTGAGCTCAAAATCTGAGCCTTAATACCTCCTTAATACGTTGTCCAGAATGTCTAGATGATGCCTAATTTTGGGCTCCCTCTGTGAACTCTGCATCCCCCTCCCTGTGGCAACAGCTCCACGTGGATTCGCAGCACACTGCTGGGTTTTCTGCCATGCTCCAAGTTGTAAAGTGTCAGAGTACAGAAAAGCTCTGCTCAGCAGCATCTCCCATTAGGGCTACACTGCAGGACACATTTCCAAGCTGAAAGTGAGAAACTGTCTCCTTTCCTGAGACCACGTGCTCAGCTCTCAGATGCATGCTCATTATCACACCTCCTGGCATGAGGAGCCTCCCATGCCAGCATCCAGGGAAGTGCAACTGCTGCACCAACAGCAAATAACCATTTACTTCTTCCCTGGTTAACAAACCAAGAACAATGACTTACCAAACCTGAGCTGTACTCTCCTGCTGGGCCTTCTACCTCTGTATCGTATCTCACACTGGGATCCAGGACCTCTGTTGTATCCCAGAACAGAAAGGGGAGAAGTCTACTAAGTGCCAGCCTTGGCAGAACAGCCACGTGCAGGAGTCAGCCTTTGACAACAGGCTGCAGAGAAAGTCACACCAATTGCAAGACAGCTGCCCAGCTGCCTTGCTTGCTGACCCTTCCAGGTAAGTCAGGTTTTACTATTAGCCAGATAGCACTGAACATATGCTTCACGCACCACGCTGAGCCCCACCACGCTCTATAGTCACTGCTGTTTCAGTAGTGCAAACCTCAGCAGCTAGATGCCAGCTAGCTGACAGCCTGCACACTATACACAGAGCTGCTGCCGTGACAGGACGTGCCTCTAAGCCTGGTAACTGGGTGGTCAGGTTCCCAGTGATGTGAATCTGCTTCAGCAAAGCCTCAAAGCAAGAAGAGACTACTCTAGAGGATGCTCAGCAAAGCACGCCATCTTACCTAACGCTCTTCTCAACCACCACCCATTAAGGAGTCGTTCCTTTGCTGAAGGAACAGAAGACGGTGTCACCTTATTCCCTGCTCAGCACACACCGGTTACAGCTGCTCAGTGGCTGCAGGGTTGCACTTGCAGCACTGGAGCCACATCTGGAGGCCACGGATAGGGCTGGCAGCCTTATGACTTAATACCTCCAGCTTTTGCCAGGCAGCACGGTTGTCCCACCATGAAGCAGCAGCAGGTTGAAATGGGAGCAGTAATTCAAGGAGAGCTCCACAAGCCAAGCTGGCAGACAGCGTGATCATGCTGCAGTTGTATTTACCACCAAAGGCAATAAAAGCAACCACAGCTCAAAAGGAAATCTTGTATTTAAAAAAAAAAAAAAATGCAGAAGGCTAATTTAGAGATGAGCAGAAACTTAAACAAGTAGGTTTTCCTCTGGGTAGGATTCAACACCACAGAACTTGCTTGCAGACATCTAACCTAACAATCACCTACAAACCAGCTTCCCGGGCACCCCGCTGCCACACAGAGCAGTGCCCAAGAAGCTGTCCTGCCACTGCAGCTGCCTGCCTCCACCGAGCCCATCGTCACCTCAGCAGTCCCATGCATGCTTTTGACCATGGGGCGGTCTATTCAACACCTGGTCTGCTGGCACCAGGTGGGGCCCAGCTATCCCGAAGGGGGAAAAGGATTTTTGCCTGGCAGTTGCCGGGACTAGTGGAGAGGGCTTTAAACTAGATTGGAAGGGGGAAGGGGTTAAAACTGAGGGCATCAGAGATCAGCCTGGGAGGGGTGTGCCAGGGTCTGACGGGAAACCGATAGCCCAGCTGAAGTGCCTCTGTACGAATGCACAGCGTACAGGAAATAAGCAGGAGGAGCTGGAAGCTCTGGTGCACTTGGGGAACTACGATCTTGTCCCTCTCACAGAAACGTGGTGGGATGATTCACATGACTGGAATACCACCATGGAGTGGTACAAGTTTTTTAGAAAGGATAGGCAAGGTAGGAGGGTGGGGGAGTTGGCCCCTATGTTAGGAAGTGCATAGACTGTGTGGAGCTGCCCCTGAGTGACAGTGAGGAACTGGCTGAGAGCCTGTGGGTGACAATTAAGGATGGGACCAATAAAAGGCAGCTGGTGGGCAGGGTCTACTACAGGCCACCTGGTCAAGGGCAGCCTGTTGATGAGGCCTGCTGGCTTCAGCTGAAGGAGGCTTCGCAGGCACGGGCTCTCATCCTCATGGGGGATTTCAACCACCCAGATATCTGCTGGGACAACAACACAGCAGGCTGCAACCCATCCAGGAGGCTGCTGGAGTCCATTGACAATAACTTTCTGGTTGAGGTATTGGACAGACCGACCAGAGGTGATTGCTGGACCTGGTGCTCACCAATGTGGAGGAGATGGTCAAAGAGGTGAAGATTGGAGGCAGCCTGGGCTGCAGTGACCATGCCCTGCTGGAGTTTGTGATCCTGAGGAGTGTGGGCCTGGCAAGGAGTGGAGTCAGGACACTGAACTCCAGGAGAGCGAACTTCAGGCTGTTTAAGGAGTTGTTGGAAGACGTCTCCTGGGAAACGGTCCTTAGGGAGAAGGGATTGGAGCAGAACTGGCAACACTTTAAGAACATCTTTCTGAGAGCACGTGAATTCTCTATCCCCCGGAATAAGAAATCAGGCAGGGGAGGCAGGAAACCAGTGTGGCTGAGCAAGAACCTGCTGGTCAAGTTGAGGGAAAAGAAGGCAAAGTATAGGCATATATATTGCAGTTATCAGCAATTACAGCTTGCCAAGGCAGAATTCTTCAAGGCCACTTCACAACTAGTGACAGATGTAGCATTCCCAAGCTTAAGCTCAAATTTACTCTTAGACTGGGCAGAAACATACGGAAAACACTCTGCGTGTTTTGCGAAGCCGCTCATTCAGGCATCTTAAAAATAACTTTAAAAAGGGAGAAGGAGGGGAAATGTATAGGGACTAAAGAAATGAATAAACTGCAGGCACAGAGCCAGAATTTAGTATTCAACAAGAGTGACAAATACCCAGACCAATTTGCTCCTTAACAGGTCAGATTTTACTTTTTCTTCACACCAGATGATACCAGCACCCCAGATTTCCCAGTCATTCTCTTCTTTCAGGGTTTAATCACAGGTAACAATCAGTGTGCTGGCCATAACCCAGCTATCTTGCCAGGATCAGACTGAACACCTGGCAGGGAAGGGAAAGAGGGACTGCAACAAAGAGAAAACCCATTCCTTCCTAGGACATGGAGAAGCATGAGAACGTCTCTTCTCGTTGTCCATCTCTGCCACAAGCCCGGCCCTCCAGAGGGAACGGGCTGAAGAGCTGTGCCATGCGGAGATCACACATTCAGGGTAGAAGGGGCCTCAGCAGGTCTCCAGTCAAAACCCTGCTCAAAGGAGGGTCAGCACCAACATACAATGAGGTTGCTCAAAGCTTTGGGATATGTAATGCACTCCCCGTTCCGCATGCTTTCCAGAAAGCAATTTACTCTCTCCTTCCACAGGAGAGGAAGCCAAAGCTAGCATGAGCCTTCTTTTATCTGCTCTCTTCATAGAAACACAACCCCTCAGAAGCTCCCCAGCTAGCCACCAGCCTGCACTCAAACCCCCTGGCCAGTGTACCCACAGCACTGAGGAATGCCACCCGAGGCAAAGTCAGATCCTTTATGGTCCCGGTGCTCAGTGTGGTTTGCATGCTGTCACTTTCAGGAGCTTTTCCAGACACATAAGAGGTTTTGCCATTGCTCAGCTCAAGCTGACCTGGAACAACCAGCCCTTGAAGAGACAGCAGCCAGGAGCCCCTGGCAGCAACTAGCACGCTCCTCCCACGTCCGGGCACACAAAGATTACAAGCCATAGTGCAAGTGTGTTAGAAAGTTTGTTTCAATCCACCTGCAATGTTAACAAGCAAATCAGTAACGAACAGAAGCAAGAAAACAGAACGTGGACGCTTTCCTGATGTCTTTAAAATTTAAGCACTATGTGTTCAGGACCTTCTCTAGGGAATCAGAAACCATTCTGATCTGATGCTATAAAATGATAAGCAAGAGGGGTTCAGTGGTTTCTGCAGGCTTTGGACATCTATAATTCAAAATCCACTGCATATTTCAAATTGTTTTCCTATTCCATACAGCACAACAGAACCCTTCTGAGAGTGAAATGCTGTTCTAAAGCTGTGAGCTACCGACCCTTTCCCAGTCCAAGCTCTTTCAGAAAGGAACTTCAGCACTGGACAAGCTTTGCTGAAGGCTGACCCCACCATAAGGGAGCGTGAGCTCAGGGTCACAGTAAAAATCATTATTAGTACTGCAATGTTACACACTCAAAGGTCACAGAACACCAGCACTGAAGCCTCATCTTTCTCATATCCCATCCATTCTGCATTTGAACTATGCAAACACAAACAAGGTGCACAAATGCAAAGTCCCAGGACAAGAAAGGTGTCTCTCAGGGCAGACAGCTGTAGCGATTTCAAACACCAATCCAGTGCTGCAGCCCTGGCCCAGGCTATTGCTTTGTGGGAGTGAGCCCTGCACCCACCAGTCACTGCTAACAGATAACAAAGGGATGGCACATGTTCCAAGGGTTTCAACTCTCCAGAAGGTTTTTCTCTGCTAAAATCAACAGGTGTCTCCACCATGCACAAACCTTATTCCCCAAACACCTCATCAAGCTTAGTCTAGCTTCACACAGCTAAGCAGAAACCCAGATGCTGGATGCCACAGCCACCACCAACTGAACTGCTCTGGAAAAGGTTTCCAGAATTTTTCAGTACATACAGCTCAAAGCAGTGATGCCCTATTTTCAAAAACAAGTGAGCAGACCTCGCTAAAATAACAGAGATTTTAGAATTCCAACCTATGGTTGTGTTTGTAGAAAATATCTACCCAAGCAATTAAAGTCTGGCAAAATTATCAGCAACTAAAAGCAGCCTTGAGAGTCCCAGGAAACCACAGCTAAGAAAGCACTGACACATCTATTGTAATCCACACACCGGTGTTCCCAGCACTCTTCCCACACTGGATAAATACCAGAGCTATTTTTGCTTACACAGGTTTTGTGACCTACACACGTGTGTCTGTCCCACTTTGCAAGGAAAACGAGACAACAGTTCCCTTACAGTAAGACACTATGAATCTGGGTAGGCGTAACACGTAAACTCAACCCTCCCTGACACTAATAGCAGTGGTGTACTTCTAAAAGGAGACAAGCTCAGCGTGTCAGTGAAGGAGCTAAGGGGGAGCAATCCTCCTCCTTGCCCCACCTAACTCCTCAGCACACCCCCCTAGCCCCTCCACCAGCCCGGGTAACACCCGCTGCCTGAAGAAAGGCCTAACCAGGTGTCCCTGACCACTCATAACCATGAACACCTGACAAGGCCATCAGAGCCACCTGTCCTCCTGTGATCAAACCAGGTGGAGCTTTCCCAATGAGGCTTCTCTGCTCAAATTCCACCTCCCTTTCCACCCTGCATTACTAGCGCCTTCTACTCTTATTTGCTAAGATGGTAAATAAATCACTAAATTACCTGGAGACATAGACAGTTGCTAGGAAGGGAAAGGAATGTTGTAACACTTTGACAATGTACTTTCATGCTTACACAAATACACAGAGGCATCATTTTACACATACAAAATGAGAATTGCATGTAGATGGTAGATTCCTGGCCTGCTGTGCCATGGAACTACTTCAAGCAGCAAGCAGGCAAGGACATGCTATGGTGTCACTGCTTACAGGACCACATCCAGCACAACCACAGCACTTCATGAACAGAAACGATCTTTGTAAGATCCACAAAGATGTATGTGCTCTGCTTCCCAGCTTCACATAAAAAAAAAATTTCATTGCCAATACAATAATTTTGCATTTTTGAAACTCCTGAAACTCTCACACCTTTCCTATTGCAGAAATACAATACAAAGACAACCCAGCCACAACCTGTGTTGTTCCTCATTAGTCTTTCTGTATCCATCGCTTTTAAAGCAGCAATACGCAGTTTTGACACACAGACACTGATCAAAGCCTTTCAACAACCCTCACAGAGGGAAACAAAAACCCCAAACCCAGAAGGCGCACTCGCAGCCCAGCAGGCCCACCGCCCGGCAGAACACACAGCAAGGAGCTCGGGAAGACGCTGCACACCAACCGCCGCGCTTTTGCCAGGCAGAGCCCTCCGGCACAGCGCCAACCACCACAAACGGCTACCACGGGGGTGGACCCCCAGCAACCGACAGCGGGGCTGCTAACTCTGCTCCAGAGGAGGAAGAAACGGTCCCTGCGGTTTTATCGCTGGGTCCAGGAGGGTTTGGAGGCGCACGCTGACCCCGGGTGCTGCCCCACGGGCAAGGTGCCCCCAACGCCACACACAGCCCCTCGTGCTTCCCCCGGGGCACGCACACCGCCCTGCAGTGTGCCAGTGTGCAGGGCCACCCCTGCCCCCTGCCCTCTCTCTCAACCAGGGCAGGGAAGAAAGCGAGGGGAAAAAACGTCCAAGGGCTGGGACAGAAAGAGAATCTCTCCAGCACATAGTACATCCCCTTCTCCACTGACCCTCCTGTTCCTCCGGCTGTTTCCTACCTTTTTCCCCTCGGCCCTGCGTGGCTTTTCTGAACGCCTCCACCTCGAGGCTCCGCNCCCCAACGGCGGCCCTGAGGCGCCCCCTGGTGCTGCCCCCCGCCCTCCGCCAACAACGGAAAGCACGGCTCGAGTTCCAACAAATTCCCTAAAATATAACCTTTTTTCTTCCTTTTTTTTTTTTTTTTTTCCCCCCCCAATCCCAATGATGACTAATTGCTAATGGCTGGAACTAGGCAAGGGAAAACATAGAATAACTTTTTTTTTCCCCCCACCACAAGCACAGAAATGGATGCTGAGACAATTCAAATGAATGCTTTCCTGCAAAATAAAAAAATGTGGATTAACTGTTTTTTGTTTTTTTTTAATTGTCACCTTTTCCAAACCAGCTACCACAAAAGGCTGTCTCTGTGCCCTGCAAAGTTTCTAACATTAGATTTGCTAATTGTAAAAAAACAGGCAGAACCACGAGGACTCACACCTTTCTGATGGGATAATTTACAACGCGAGGATTTTTTGTTCTTTTTCGTTCTTTAAAATACCATCTGTATGGGGTATGCGCACACCTGACTGTAAGCATTGCTTCATGGATCCAAACTAGAGCCAGGATAAGGGCTGCATGCCGTAAAGCAACAGACCGTAACTTAACGCAGGCTAAGGGCTTGGAAAGAGTTACACAAATCTGTGTTCCTGAATTTTTTTTCCTGAAGAAAAATCCGACCTCAAGCAAATTCACCGTGAGATGCAAGCCTGACAGCTCCAATAATCTTTGATGTCACATGTTAACACCCCAGTGCAAGTTATGAGGCAGTTTCCAGATCTCACACTTAATCCCGGCGTCTGCTGTTGGTGAACAATTCAGCCTTGTGTCAACAGCTGTCCTGCGCCAGCCGCTGAATGGCTCATTCGCGGCACAGCAAAGCCATTATTTGTAGCACGGCCCGCTTCCGCGACAGCTTCTTCAGGTTCCTTGCAATAAGAAATTGCAAGCGGGGTACAGAGAGCAGAGGCGATCGGTGCCCAAACACATCCACGGCGTGCTGGGAACCGCGTCAGGCAGGCTGGGGCTCTTTGGGCAGGTGCAAGGTGCAAGTTTCCCAAGAAAATCCTCTGGGCTCTGATCTCACACCAGTTACTCTGGCACCATAAGAAAATGCTGAATCCCCTCCTTCCACCATGGTATGTGCACATCCCAACACACAAACGCCCCCTTGGAAATGAGTGTCACCTGGGATGTGACCCGAAGGACCACCTGAGCTACATTAATGTTCTCCCACCCACCCCACCAGACCTCTCTTTAGAAATCCAACTGCTTGCAAGAACTGCTGGGTTCTCTCAGGCCCAGGGGCATGTTGAACTAACCAATTTTAAATCAAAACCACGCTAAGGATGTGCTCCTTTGTTTGTTGGTGCACCTCAGTAGCAGGCCCAAGGCAGTAAGGGCCTAGATGCGCATGAGGAAAAGCTGCTGTTTGTGTTGTGCGCAGGGAAATAAAGGAAGCCATCAAGCTGAGAGCGGAGCTCGTTCCCTGTGGAATAACAACTCCCTGAAATTCAGATGCATGAACTATCCCCTTTTACCATGATCTATTCTTTTAACATCTTTATGTTCTCCAAGTTGCAAGTTAATGGGATGAGATGCCACTACATGTCACAGTATTTGAAAATAATGTTGGCAGATGTAATCCCATGAGCTTTCTTCATTTTAAGGAAAAAGTAGCTTTGGTTATAATCCAGGAAAGCCAAGTAGGTACAGGGGAAACAGATCGATAGCTTACCAGCCCCATTCAAGCAGGCTCATTTCATTAATCCATCACACTGCATTTGCTTGACAACACACGGTAACAAAGAGCTGCGAATGCCCTCTCTGGGCTGGAAACAGATGAAGCTCCCTCGGTAAGTGCTCGTCCAGCGGTGATCCCAAGTCTTGCTCTGGGGATGTCCGGGAAGTGCCTGCACCCAACTGACTGCAAGGACACCTTTGGCAAAGGGAAGACATGTGACATCTTTCTTTCCTAATTGAACAGGACAGTTAATTGATCACAAGGGTTTGTTAGGCTGCCACAGTGAAAATACGTGTCTTTGTCACTCAGGGTTGCTTGGTGCTTTAACTGTCCTGCTTAAAGGGGCAGGCTGTTATCCTCAGGGTGTGACTTCTCTTGCACAGACATTTCTGAATCAGACATTCCTAGTTTTCAAAGCAAACTGGCAGAACTGGCTTCAGTCATTGCCAACCCCCAGGACAGCACTGTGGATCCTACTGGGCTAACCCTTGGTGTGGGACCTTCCTTCCCATGCTATCTCTACCAAAAGCAGCTTCTTCGGGAAGTTATGGTTCCCACCGTACCTGCCATCCGCAATAGTCTTCCAAGTCAAAGCAAAGGATGTGGGAAGAGTCGTCAATGCTGGATTTCCTCAAAGACTGGGAATATTGTAGAAAGGTCACTGAATCTTATTAGTCACATATACAACAGCACAGACCTCATTATTTTATGTCAGGCACATCTCAAAATACTCAGCAAGCAATTTTTTTCCAGTTACAAAAAATAACCCCCCAAGCCCAAGTCTCAGTGCACATACATGTACTTCAAGTCTCTGGAATAATTTCACATCTTATGAGTCACACACAGTCACCCCTTATGAGTCAACCCAATTGTTTCTAAGCATCATTCTCATGCTTTTTCATTAGGCTATAAAAAGAGAAGAAAGACAGGGTAGTTGGGCCCTGTCTTTAAGCAAATGCATTCAGGCAGGCGTTGTGAATCTGTGGTATGCCCTTAAGTCGCTGTGGTAACAACCAGAAAAAATTGTCTCAGAGCAAGAAAAGCTCTCCAGCACAGGTCTAAAATGCTCACCTGCATGGACTGTGAAGTATATATATATATTTTATTTTCATGTGAATTACACCGCTTTCTGATTGATTTCCTGCTTGTTAATAATGAGATAGCTCCAACTGAGTGCCGCTCTGAGTCATGTATCTTGCCCCCGTCATATGTTAGCTACCTGTCAGATTACACTGACAGCTCCATTCATTTGGGATTCTGTTGGACAAAAGAAGAGCAAATGCCTTGAAAAGCAGAAACCACTGGAGGCCTGCATGCAGCCAGGGTGATCTAACCATTCTTTATAGCACTGTGCTTCACACAAAGCTGTTAACCGCATGCACCTCGATTCTTTTTGAAGTGGAATAACTACTGCCACTTACACTCCTCATATCAAAATACCACACAACCTTTCCAGGAACCACTTCCGTGGTTTGCACTCAAAATAATGCTACATGACCTTTGCAGGCAGACCTTACTTAGAAGCTCTAGTCATTCATGCACTTAGTTATTAGGGCTATAAAGAAGCTGATTATAATTTATGTACTGAGAAGGTCTGTTACATCGCCCCAACACACAAAAGTGACTCTTATGGTTTCACCTAGAAGGTGAGATGGAATGTAGGCCAAGTCGCTTAGGAGATGATTGTGCTGGNAAAAAAAAAAAAAAAAAAAAAAAAAAAAAAAAAAGCATGTAGGCAAAAGAGAGCATGCTTTGGCCTTTCTAGTGGCTCAAATTTTGTTTTCATTATATGGTGTAACATAAGTTTAATAGCAAGTCATCCCTTCTCTCCCCTTCTCTCCTTCTTATTGTACGTTGTACGGATTTTTTATTTTTCTAAGTGTCCTGCTTTTGCCTGCATTAAAATATCACTTTCCTTTCCCTAGCCCTGAAGAGTTATTAGGCTGCAAAATCAGTTTTATGAATAGGTGTGACTTTGCCTATACTGCAGAGCTGACCTCAGGGCAAAAATGAAATGCAGCATGATCTGCTGGGAGGTATGCAAGTACGTGAACTGGTGAGCAGTGAGAAGGTATCTGAAATAATACAAAGGTGACTAAAGCCTTTTTTTGTCATTTTATATTGAATGGGCCATTTTAAATGTGGTCTGCCAGTGTTAAGCTTACAGTAGACTGCTCAGATTTACAGAGACCCCACCCGACAGGTGCCGTATGGTTTTGAAAATCCTGGCTTGCAACACGTCCCTCAGCACTAGCACTGTTGTTTTTTATTACCTGAACAGTTTACGCATGCAGCCCCCAGTGAGTGCATTATGAACCCATGTTAATATAACATCTGCATTTTGCATCCTTTTAATTTCCAGATTGGGATTTCTGCATGACACTTTCATCACTTGTGCATTACAGATTAGCATGTCATGGTCCCCAGCTGCTGCCTAATTGTCCCCGGGTTTCCCAGTGTCCCTGCTCCATCACGGTCCCTCTTGACTGCCACACTGGGACCAGCAAACACAAGGACTAACACTACTGTATTCTGCTGACTAAGGGCATGGGGATGATGGTATTGACAATCAGGGCTTTGCTCCTGCAGGAGTAACAGATGCATCGCGTTCCCAGTGGCCTGGGAAGCAGCAACATATGCTGCAGTCATTAGTGACTGCATTGAACAACAAAGGAGACTGACACGTCTGATTTGCTTTACCTTCCGCAGCAAGAGCAATTGTGCCTCTTCCCAGGACGCAGCATAAAGCACTCAACCAAAGAAACGTGAGGAAAAGGTGTACTCAAACTGCAAAACCCCCATGCTGTTCCTGCCCAGTCCCACACACCAGTTGGTCACAGCGGGGAGCAAAAGGCAAAAGCCAGGAGGGAAACATTTTAGCAGCTCTGTAAAACATATACCTAATGAAAAACTGTGAACTCACCAGCCCAACTGGAGTTGTCACCTTGTGATGTGAGGCCAGTTGCCCTTTGTGCCCAATGGTAGCTGGAAGGCCCCACCATCAGCTGAGCTCCTGCCAGCGCTGCTGCAACGTGTGCCGTGCCTGAGCAGCCCTAAACTGTCAGGTATGGGGCTGCAGTTCTCTGAAAGGTCACATTCTGCAGAAGAATGTGGAAACGGCGTCTCATAGTACTCCTGACATAACTGTTCCCTTGCAGAAAGCAGAGATGATTATGCCCTTGTAAATGACAAATCTCATTAGTAGAAACAACCTCTGTGCCTTTAACCTCGCCTCTCCATACCCAATGTGCCTCTCCTTAACCTCAAAACTCTGGCAGTGACTAGAATATTTAGACAAAACACGGCTGAAAAGGGACTGCTTTGCTTTCCTTTTGGCTTTTCTGACAATTAGCAGAGCTGAAAGCCAGGGTACTTTAAACAGTATAGATGAACTTGGGGATTAGTTGGTCGTTTCCTCCTGAATGAACATGAAAACATATTAGAGGGCTGAACTTTGACGTTGCACTATGACACTGTCATATTTCTTCAGAGCTTGATTTCATATCTTTTCCTACCCACCATTGACTTTAACCTTCTCAAAAGCACAGAGGAGGAGAGAGAAGGGAAAAAAATGATTTTCTGCACTTTTTATGATGCTTTTAATGGGTGAATATCTTTTTTTTTTTTTTTTATCACTCCTTACCAGATGTTTATTGCTAGGAAGACTGCACCAAAAATATAACATTTTCAGAATAAAACACAAATTTTCTCATTACGTCCCTTGCTCTAGTCATGAGGTGCTGAGAGCAGACACCACAGATGCCACCTTCAAAACTGAGCCATGGGAATACTGGCTAACACACTGCGTGTTCAGAACTACCAAAAAAAGGAAAACAGCAAAAATAAAACAGAAGCCATCAGTGGCCTTCAGATGAGCTCAGCTGTGTTTAAAGTCAGGGTTTAAGTGAAGTTTCCATTTTTTATGCGCGCATAGCTCATGGTGTACCACTTTAATTTGTGTCTGTCCAGAAGGAGAGGATGGTTTTCAGATGGTCAAGATGATTCGAATCTACTCCTAGTCTCCAAGAGGTGTTTCCCCACAAGACTTCAAACCAATGAGCTCATTTCATTATGTCTCTGCTGCCAGCCAGCATGATCTGAATACAACACACTCCCTCTCTGCTTCTTATCTGCCACATCTGTTTGTGATACAATTCCTCAAGGTAGGAAAACCACTGCATCCTGCACGTGCTTGTACCATACCAGGAAGAACCAGAATCAACTCATGGTGGGAGGCTTTGAATCCCTGCTAGAAACAATATCGACAGCTTTCCAGCGCCACATTCTGCATTTCTACGCTACTTAATTCCCTGTGATGCTCTCAACACAAACATGATACCCAGGCCATGCCTAGTCCCAGCTTAGATTAGATGCTGTTCCCTGCCGGGCTCTTGGTTTGTGACATTTGGACTCTGACAACAAAGCAAGGCGTGCAGCTGTGTGTGCGTCTGTCCACACACACAGCCCCATGCGTTTTTATCAGTGCTCAGCACAGGATCATTTGGCTTTGCACTCCTTATTGACAAACAATTAACACCTAAGTTCATTTTGTAGACAAAAGGATTTTGTATTCATTCTGTTGACAGAATGACTTGAAACCATGGAGGAAACATTGTTTGACAGTCCTGGCACATAGTGGATTCTGTGGAGAAAATGCATTCTGCTAACTGTCCAATCAGTTATGTAGACAAAATGAATTTCATCATAATTCTGTCAACAAAATGCTAACTTGCTTAAATTATTCTCTCAACAAAATAAATTAACTTAAAATCCTTTTGTCCACAAAACAGATTTAAGTGTTTGGTGAAGTCTTGTAAATACTGTAGTCTGTTAGCTTAGCATGTGCAATTCAAACACGTGGCTTAGCCGAGTCAGCAGTTCCTGGCTTGTGAGGTGGGGATGGTCCTGATTCTTCCAGCTTTTCCCTTCTCTCTGAGGTCAACCCAACAAGACAACCAGTCAGCTGGTATGCAGTGTATCAGTATGCAAACCAGGACTGTGCAAGGGAATCTTATCCCTATTTGTATTCAATCAGAAGCAATGGGCAGGGTGAATTTTACATAACATAAGTGTAGCAAGCCTAAACAACTCGGTCCATTTCTCAGAAGAAGAGAGGCTTCATTCTTAGGTCTAAAGTTTGACATGGAGTTTCCATTACCAACATTCAGATAAAACAGCACCTTCTTGACGGCCTACAGCTGAGATACCTCAGTAGATTTTATATTGAGAGTATAAAAATGCAACTAATGCTCTTTTGGATACAATGTGTCTGAAGTCCACTATAGCTATGGAAAATTTCCTTCTCCATCTTCTGTGCAGCCCCAAATTCAAGTTTAAATGTACATATTAGTATCTTTCTTGGAAATACCAAAACCTAATGCTGAAAAAAATTGGAAACAATCAGAGCACAAGTATTGCTATAGGGAGCAAAGTGCACCAAATTCTGCTCAAGCCGGTGCAAGCACAAAATGCATTGCACCTCACTCAACAGCAACTGCCCGCCCCTGAATTCACGGCGACATGCATGAGGATGTGCCTGGTGTGCCTTCACTGTGCCAGCCAGTGAATTCATGCGGTCCCTCTCCCATCTCACACACACACACACACATACATGTCCTCCTCCAGCCTGCAGAAAAGTCAGGGTAATACCCCCTGCAGCACAATTCAAAATGTTCACACGCATTTGGACTCGCCTCCAGAAAGCAAAAATCTCTAAGATGAAATAAGGCTGTTAAGCAGGTTTTTAGGAGTCCCATCGCTGTGCTTTAGCAAGCGCTGGCTGCCCAGATGATCTCCCACATTTTAATAATAAAGGAACACAGAAATAGTTGTGCCTGTATCTTTAGTAACGTCAGTCAAGGAGTTTGGCAGGCCGGTGGAAAAATGAAACTCTTCAATCTGCTTCTGCCATACTCTTCCACTAGCATAAACAGTTTTTTTTTGTCTTCTTTCAGGAGGTTATTGTGGTTACAATGGAGTTAATTTCCAGGTGTGTGGAAAGTGTACAATAACACAAGAAAAATACCATATTAATATTTAATATAACACTTTCTATGGGCATGAAAAGAATAAAAACCATTCAAATGCAAATGCAGCCTGCAAGGATGGATAAAGTTTTATGTTTTTCCATTAATGTCTTCATTTTCCTAAAGACTGATTTAGTCTCAAGTAAGCTAAGAGCGCCTGTGTGTGTCACTTCCAGACACTGAAAAGCCTGCCTCTGGCCAAAGCCCTCTTCCTTGAGACACTTCTGCAATACTGCCTTGTTACAGCACTCACTGAAATACAGTGGGTTTATTAATCCCTTCAGAACTACATGTTGTAGCCCCAAAGGGATGAAGCCTGCTGCAGCATCTACCCTGCCTTATGAGACTTCAACAGAGCAGCCAAAACTGCAGGATTGTTCCCTACAGCTCTTGGGGGCAACTTTTTTTAAAATTTTTTTTCTGTGACATGCTCTGAATATACCACCTATAACAAAATGACCTAGCCAGGGACCATCAATGAAATCTCTATGTGCTAGATACCCAGCTCCTTCTGAATTTTGGCAGATCTGGGTCTGTAACCACCATGAAGCTCTTTTGACATTTCCAGCATAACTGAACACACTTTGCTAACTACATTTCAGGCACAGCACAACAGTAACCAGTTGGGGAAGCTTGTAAATGGCATACAAATATTTGCAGATAACTCCAGAAAATACACACAAGAGACAGATTAGCTAGAAGTTTCTCTGGCAAACAATACCATAGGTTTAGAGAGTGTGTGCAGAGGGGGAATCAAACATTTTAACTGGTGCCACTTCTACACATCATGCAATTACTCTTGCTGTACCCCATCTTCCAGAGCAGAGCATTGGCCAAGGCCATGCCACTGAATCCACTTAAACAATTCTCAGCCTAGTTCAGACAGCTTCCTTCTTTCATAACAGCTCTGCCATAGTATGTGTCACTACCTTGTCTTCCAAATTGGGTCCAGATGGAATAATCATTAGAGTGGAAAAAATAACCCTGCAGTGAAGGCTACGCATCACGATAGCTGAGTTCACCACCTAAATACCGCACATACATTTAGAGTTATTCTGAACAAGTAGCATCGCCAGCATCTTACCAGTTCATGGCAGGCCTCAATTTCTCTTGAGCATTGCTCCCTCAGGGGTGTTACAGCAGTTTTTTCCTCTACTTTCCACAGCCTGGGTTATGTTAGATAGACCCTTGGCTGCTTTGATCTTCCTGCAAACATAAGCAATGCCTAATTACCTAAGTACTGTAACGTTGTGGCCAGGAGAGACACCCCTTGGGCAACTCTCACCAAGACAGCCTGCAGGGGATCCAGCACTTCCCTGCGTCTGTGCTGGTCCTTGCTGGTCCATGCAATGGCAGTCCAGTGGCCAAGGAGTTTGGCTGCACGCAGATTTGGGCAATGCTCCATGCCCAGGCCTGAAACAGTTATGTGAGACAAAACCCTGTGTGCAAGGGGAGACACACAAAAACAGGAGCTCAGACAATGATCAGGAATGGGGAAAGCAAGTATAGAGGGAAGGAGAAAGCTGGAAGGCATATGATTTGTTTGTTCTTAAACTTGCATATCTCAGACTCTCCAGCACCTTAACTTGGGAATTCCCCTTTGTGAAGGAGAACTTAGGAGGACATAAATAAATGAAAATTTATATGGAAATAAACATCCAAATATACATGAGGAAGGGAGAGGAGGGAAAGGAGTGATTCATTATTATGGCTTACGTATCATTATGCATTCATAAATTCCAAGGCAATATATTTTTCTTCATTGCTTGGATAATAAATCATCATTCGATTACAAAAGGGGAGTACCTGGATGGAACAGCAGGCTTTCTGAAAAATACTCCTGGCAGATGAATGACAGGAAAATTTATGGAGAATTCAGTTGCCTGACTGTCCTGCCTCCAGGAGAGCAGGCTGTGCCAATAATTAAACCTTTCCTGACAATTCACACGGCAGACACTGTCCTTGATGGAGTGAGGTTTTTAGACCTCCCTTGGCTTGATTTTCATTATCCCTCCTTTGGCAGCCTGCAGAACATCTATTAGCAGTGCAAAAGGGTTGGAAAAGAGCTGTCCAAGTTGCTACCGAGCCTGTGCTAGCAGGCCTGTCTTTAGGACCTGTGAAAAATGTACAGCTGCCTTCCCCACTTAGCTGGAGTTGTCCCATCAATCACAGAGATCCTTCAAGGGTCACTGGTATTCATAAGAGCAAAGAGTTTTCAAGAACACAAAAAAAAAAAAAGACCATCCAGTCTACCAATTGCTTGCCTTTTTCTAGTTTATCTTCATTTCATTTCCCAGGCTTTTTTGCAGACCAACCCTTAATTTCCTTCCCCTTCTATAAACAAAGCTATTTGGCTCTTTATTTCAGCAGGTGCCTTTGAGTCATTCTTCATTTTTCTCCCATTACAGTCACAGCAAAGGGCAAGTCTGCCAAACAGCCGAAAGCCTGGCCACCCAGGCAAACCACCCGAAGAGGGGCTGGGCAGCTGAAGGAAAATGCATGACAGAAAGCTGCCACATGTGGAACCGATCCTTGCTGCGATGAGGGCAGACAACCGGGAGCCAAGTCCACAACCATTCCTATCACACTTGCTTCTGAAAGGAACCACCATCCCACCAGTCTGGGGTCCCACTTCGTCGAAGGGCAATTCACCCACTGCAGAGCTCAGGGCTTCTGCTGGCAGAGCATCCCTGAGCATCAGTCAGGCTCCTTGATGCCACCACGATGGGTGCATTTCCTCCAACAGAAGCAAGCCTCGGAAATGTAGTTTTTAATCTGGGAAATGCCTCTTCTACATTTGGGGATGCCGTACTGGGCTTTGCATTTTTGCACTGCTCAGCTGCCAAAAAGCACACATACAACCAGACTCAGAAAAGGCCTTTCTCTCTAGAAGAGCCAGCTAAGACTGTGAGGGGAAGGTGTTGAACATATGGGCCAAGATCCCTGGCAGCTGAGATTAGACGCCCACCTCTGAAGGAGGCATGCAGAGCCTCCCTCCACAGGTGGCAGGGAGAAGCAGTGCATCCCACCTCCTCCTAAAGCAGGAATCTGAGGCAGATCAGATGAATCATGCTCTAGAAATGCCTGTTTCTTAGCAGTGATTACAGAGAAAGTCTGGATGAGTAGCTCATCTGCTGCCATCTGAAGTAGAAAGGACTGGATGCATTACTTGGAAAGCAGAAAGAACAGGCTTTATTGCCTGCTGGCTTCCCATTTCGGGTGGCACTCCACAGCTAAGTGAACAAAGGCAGTGTGGCATCCTGACTTTCTGTCTGGGAGGTGTTTGTTTCCTGCTCTCAGAACCCAGGCTTAAAGGGCCGCACAGGGCATAACACTGTGAAAAATCGAACTCAAGAGCTTCCTTCCAAATTGCACTCCTATTGGGCTCCAGCCAGCGCTATCCATCCAAAACATTAAAGACCCCCAAAGGCACCCTACACGAAGGAATCTGAGATGTTTTCCAGGGAAATCATCCAAGAATACCAACAGTTGTAAAACACAGTTTGTCATTTGTAAAGCGGGAGACATTTTGGCAGCTAATGCAATACAGTAACTCCAGCGCTAACACACGGTGTTAGTTCTTGCACAAAGCTCTGACGGGTCACATTAGTCTTGGAAAAACCTCAGTCTTCCAGTCGTGCTGCCATATGGAGAGAGGTTCTCCAGGGCCCATTTTACTTGCAGTACTTGCCCCAAAAGTTTAACAGCCATAATTACACGGAGGCAGGAGAGTGATACTGATTCACAGCAGCTGAAAATCTCTTATCAAGACCCTCTTCACTGAGGCACATTTGATCTTCCTGATTTCCCCGGACCCCTTGCACCAGTGAGACCAGCAGGGCTGAAAAAACAAACAGGGTCCTTGCCTTTACCACTTTGTACTGTGTACAGACCTTAAAATCCGCATTCCCTGGGTGCCAAACTCTGCCATATCAGAAAAACAGCTTTTTATATCCACTTTGGCCTTCCTGCAACTGCATATAGCTCAAGGATATATATTCCCCTGCCCTCATCCCCAGATGAAATCTCTTCTGTGGAATAAACTAACCTTTTATACATCTCTCCATTACCGTATCATTTGGGAGGATTAGGATGTGAGTGTGTTTCACACCTGATGCAGAAAAGTATCTGTTTTGAGTTTTCACCCAGCCATGATTTGTCAGTGGATAGAAACCTCATCTCTGAAGCCCTGGGGCCTCAGCTAAACCCAGTAATGTAACAGATTTTATTAGCAGTTTCAGAAAGGTAATCTAACACTAGATTAGCATTAAATGGTCCAGCAAAGTAGACACATGAAGGCATCTCTAACATCCTCCAGTGCCCTTGATAGAAAGAATATCTGTTTTTTAGGCAAAGGAACAGTAGTTTACTTAGATGCTTTGAGGCACCGATTTGCTTTGTGTACAAACTACCGAGTGATTAATGTCGTGGTGAGCTCTTCTCCTCATCAAAGCTAAAACAACTTGAAATATCATATGACCTGCTAATAGATGACTAGATAAAGCTAAATTTTAAAATGATCACTGTGCTTTGGTCTCATGCTGAATACATGAGTTCCCTGATATGAGAAATGTGATCAGGAAATAATCGGCTGCTAAGAAGGCAATCCGAATCCCCTTCGGGGAACAGGCTGCAAGAGTACAGCAGTGAGGATGATATATTAGCATTTCAAGAAGAGCCTGAAATCAGTACAGAGAATGCCACTGAGGAATAGCTACAATTGCTTTATCTTCATCTGTTAATATTTCTGGGAAAATTGCAATATTGGGAAATTGCAGAAAGACCAAACACCTCACTTATATTGAATTGGATCTGCAACCGTGCTGGACCTATTCAGAGCCCATGGGGTGTAATATTCCCCAGTTAAAGCAGGAATTGCAGTCTGGGATAGGTTCCTTTATCAATGCTGCTGGTAAGTTTTAGGGTGAAGACAGATGCTAAGGTCAGTATTTTTAGAAGTAACACTGAAGACTCCTTATAGTAGCAAAATTTTCTAAAGAAGGGGCTTCCAGCACTTCCCTAACATCTCTTTCAGGGATTCAACATCCACAGTAACTTTGCCAAAAATTGCCTATGTGTCTTTTTTCTTTTTTCTTTTTTTTTTTTTTTTTAAATGTGCAATATAACTCCTTCATATGACATCTTAGAAGTTTCCCTCATGAAAACAGACCGAGTAATTACAACGACCTGCATTTTTCATAACAACGAGGAGTTTCACGATCTGTTATGCAGGATAAAATACTGCATAACAGAGAATTTTAGGATAGCAAACAAAAGAGCTTAAGCAACTTTCTAATGAGCTTGAATGATTTATAGCTTCTCGTGCTCTTGAGACCTATTTGAAACTCTGATGACTTTCTGCTGTAGGCACAATTAATGAAACCTGAATTTGTAATCTTGGTTTTCCCCAGATGGAAGTTTTAACTAATCAAAACATCCAGTTGCTAAACCAAGGAAAGCACTACTGAGTGCTCCAAATACCTGCACAATAGCAGACAGGCTAATGTTACACCAACTGATCTGAAAAAGGCATCAAAAACACGTACCAAACTGTTCCCATTTCACTTCTAAGTGAAAGATATGTTCTAGTCACCTGGCATATGAATAAGTCTCTTGGATGTCACACAAGAAAGGGAAGGATCAAATACGCCCATGCTCTCTTTCAAGCGGAAACAAACATTACCGAAGAATTACTTTGGGAGGAAAAATGAAAGCTTGCCAATACCTTTTTAAAGTCATTTCCTGCCTTAGGTCCCAAAGCACATCGCCGAGTGAACTGCGGCACATGCTCATGGTAGGGTACGGTCACCTGAACAGGCTCACAGCTGAGCAGACAGACAGAGGGACATGTCACACGGAGCTGCTGACCCACGCCTGGGCACCAACAGGAAGCAGGCGCTGGTGGAGCCCGAGCCTGGCGCTCTGCATCTCCTCCAGGCACGCTGGCAGAGCACCCAGCACAGCACTGCCATCAGTTTAAACAATTTCCTAACACACAATGGGGCTGGGGCCTTGCCAAAGCTCTCTTCTACAAAATCACTGCTTAAAAATCCCCCAGCATCCCACCTTATTGCATATGCAATAGTTCTCTCCCCCTCTCTCATATGGAACATACCCCTTTCTAAACAATGATTTATTATTTTAGCAATAGAAAACTGCAACAATAGGCCAATGAAAATGGCTAAAATTGTAGCCACTTTGCCTAGCAATTATACATGTGACAGTTTCATTTATTTGCTAGGCCAGCAGCTTAATTTACATCCCCACTTAATAGTTAATTGTGGAAGTGCACTTTACTGCAACAACAGCAGGGAGAGCAAAGGTTGGAGCAAGTAGCTTGGAACGAAAAGTCTCTTTTAATAAATACCTCTGCAATTATTTTTATAACCAAAACAGCCAGCAGCAAGCAAGAGTAGTGAAGAGGGAAAACATCGCTGTATTTACGTGTGAAATGAAACACCAGTCAGACAGGAGGCAGACCATGCAGATGACATAAATGACATTCTGTCCTCCAGGTCCTACACTGACTCCCAACAGGAGGCGTGGGGATGCAGCCGCATTGTCTGACACCAACATCTACACTGAAATGTTTTAAAGATGGCCAAAATTGGCTGAAAAATTGAGGAGTGTTGGTATTTGTTCTTATAATTTATACTCTTGATTTTTATTCCTTGCTGTTCAACTGGGTTTTAAAGTTTTTCTTTTTAAGGGTAGAAAAATTGCTTAAAGCAAAAAAAAAAAAAAAAAAAAAAAAAAAAAAAACAAACAAAAAACTCCCCAAACAAACAAAAAAAAAAAAAAAAAAAAAAAAAAAGAAAAAAAAAACACAAACAAACAACTCCCCAAGCAAACAAACAAAAACAAACAAAACCTAAGCCAATATTCACAGGAATCTAGGTGAAGGAGATTTAAAACAATTACTATACAAAGGATGATGAAAATTAATTGGAAGCAATGCCGACACTTTCTGCATCAGGAAAGCAGAATTTTTCAATGTCTGCAGTAAAATGATGATTTACAACTCTGCACTGAAGAAAGTTTACACACTGACCAAAACTTTGGTAAAGTTTCGATCAGGTCAGGGATTTCCTTATCAGATTTTGCTTCCGGCAGAAAATGCTGACTTGTTGAAATTGCATCTGTTATTTACTGCTGAAAGTTCGAATGGTGTTCATTGTAGTCTGGATTCCTCAGGTCCTGAACGAAATACCTGGTGAAAGCCAGAGCTCGGTGCTCTGTGCTGGTGGCTGCCCTGCTCCAAGCAGCAGGCTGAACTAGGGGCATCCAGGGAGCTCACCAAGCCAATGCTCCTGTCATTCTGTCACCTCTTGTTTTTTTCATGAGAAAGCAACAGTCACGCACTGCCAAGATAAATTGTGCACTGAAACTAAATCATCTCAAAGAGTAAGAAATGTGTTTTAAGTTATTTTGTGAATATGAAATTCCCTGATGCAATCTATATGGCTGATCACTTCTGGGGCTAATCAGACTTTACCTATTACTGAGAGACAGTTGTAAAAAGAGAGATAGAAAAAGGGTCTAGAGGGATAGCCTGGCATGATGAGACAGCAACATCTCTCTGTTCGGAAGCCCAACAGACATTTCTCAACAAGAGAAAGACTTGGCCACTGCACTGGAGATGGGACAGTGCAGATACCCTGGAAGCTGTGGCACAAAATCAGAGCTAACTCCTTGGGAACAGGAACAACCAAAGCACTTTTTTTTTTTTTTTTTTTTAATTTCATGATCCAAAACGCGTGGTCTACCAGTGTTACCCAGGCTATTGCAACTCTTACTAAAGATAACTGTTGCTAGACAGCATATATCCTCTTCTGGAATGATTCGCAATCTTTTAATTACTGTAACTCTACAATAAATATATAGTTTTCTATCTCACAGGAATGTTAAAGTTGAGATAAACATTTATAGAAAAGGTTGAAATCAGAGGGCCCAAATCTTCTCTCATGGCTAGGTTGACTGACATCATCTGAGATAAGATCGTCAAGAACAGATTCACTGGAAGAATTTTGTCAACAAGCTGGAAATTATTTCCATCTGAAATCATTCTAATATTTAGCTGTCTTCACATAGCTGGCATTCTGGGGGTGATCTGGGTATTTAAAAACAAAAATGATTAAGTCTACATAGACTTTCCCAGCTGTAAATCACTGGTGCATCAGATAACACTTTGCATTTTGTCTTGAAAAGTCACACTGAGGAGAAAAAATCATTCGTTGTGTTATCAGGAGCGGAGGAGGCAGCTGGCTCGCTCTTTCTGTTCCTTACTAACACAACTGTATAATCACCTCACTGAGCACTGAACCTCAGCTCCAAGGGCTCTGTCTTCTGCTGTGAGCTTCTAAAAGCACAGGCAAGATCCTCCCCAAGTGGGATTTGCATCACTAATTATTATGGAATAATTAGGAACAGCAGATGCCAACTTTTGAACTGACTGAGCCTGTAGAATTCCCAGGGGCTCTGAGTTTTTTGAAATGCTGAGATTTTCCTTCTCATTTGTGCAGCAGCTGGACCGCTGTCACTAAGAACTGTGGGATGGTAGCAGGACGGCAGTGACCCACCACTGTAACTAGAGTCACACTGACCTATCTAAATAGTCAGAGTTAATGCATCTCTCCTAGTGATGTTTTAGACAGGCTCTATAATTTAATATTTTAATGGAGACTACTCATGAGTCAATAACAGGGCTTTCACAGGATTATAAATGACATAGTATTCTTCTAAAATACACTGCAAATAATTTTGAACAGCGAGAATTTTTCAGTGCAGTTAAACAGTAATTGAAGGTTTTTCGAAGGAACGAGACCCTTTTGTAAGTTAAGGAAGACCTGCCTACAGCGAGTTTTCTCACATTTGGGAATATTGTACTGCATTAAGTATGTCTTAGAAACAGGAATTGCCTTTTGAGATTTCAATAGTTGCTCTGGAATATTTAATAAAACAAGAA
Organism: Alectura lathami; assembly: GCA_013399715.1. Classification (NCBI taxonomy): domain Eukaryota; kingdom Metazoa; phylum Chordata; class Aves; order Galliformes; family Megapodiidae; genus Alectura; species Alectura lathami. Next base: position 246,003 of record VXAV01009196.1, on the reverse strand, counting down.
TTCATAGACTCACAAGAAAAATTTAAGTCAGCAGTGCTTCCACTACAAGCCACTGACTAAACCCCAGCCACCTATGAAGCGAGCAGAAAGCTACATGCTTTCCTCAGACATAGCCCAGCTCAAGCTGGCAAATGCCAAGAAAAACAGGACATAAACTTCTGGATGCACAATTAGTCACTGAAGTGTCCATTTCCTGACAGAGAACATGGTGAAGCTTAACTAACCCCACAGCACCAACCCCGTGAGAGACACCCTGTGCCTACACCCCGTGCCAGCACGCACTAGAAACCAACAGGCCTGCAGAAGCACTTAGCCACATCAGCTTTCTGAAGGTGCCTGCCAGCTGGCCACCGGAATAAAGGTGTTTGATACACACAAGAAGGAACCAGATTAAGGACGGATCTCAGCCTCCTGCTGCTTTAGGGCCAGCCTACAACACTTAAAGGCTGCTCCAAAAAGTCCAAATGAGCTGTTGGGACCAACGGAGGACATTGATACCTAAATGAAAGGAGAGTCATTATGATTTAGACTGAATTCCAGTTTGGATGAGATCTAAAGTGCTCCCCAGCAGCAAAACCAAGTATACTGACGTAAAATCTGCTCCATCCTTTAGTCATAAAACTGTTCGTGAAAGTTCATGGAAAATTAATATAGAGAAGAGCAGGAGGAGGTTGTGCTGGGAAGTACTCTCTCAGCCTGACCCAACACTTTCCCTTCAGCTGCCTCCATCAGCAGCTGACAGAAATGAGTTTCTTTCTTTCTGTAAGTGAGTCACAGCCTTGGATTCTCTCCTGGAGGACACTCTCTTCACAGATCATGCAATGAGCCTCTGAACTGGTCACAAAGCAACTGTAAAAGAGGGCCAAACACCTGTGCACTTGTGATGAAGCCACAGACACTCTGAAATCAAATTGTCATTGATTAAAACAGGAGCAATGCCTCTGGGACGCCTGGATCAATAACTCTTGACTCTCCCTGCTCTAGGGTTGCTGCAAGGCGGCATCACTTAGCTCTTCAGGTTAGGAGGCTTCTACAAATAAATATCACAGCTTCTTTGTAATAATTACAGAGCAATTATGAAACTAACAGCAAAATCTATACATGGCCAACCCTGATCCTCTCTGGGAAACTCCTATCAGCCCATCCTAATGGCACTTAGGGAACTCCCAACAGCTCCAGCTCTACTCCTGATCTATGACACCATGCTGCTCCCAGCCTTAGTTTTACCCTTACCCACAACACGATCATTTTTTTTGCACTTCTTTCCTTCCCAGAATCCCACCTAAGCAGCTGCCTTAACATCCTCATCCTTAACAAGGGCAGGATCCTACCTTTGGTCACAAACATAGCAGACAGGGTACTAGTCCCCGCTTGGCCTCTGGACTCTATTTGTTGCATGGCGCAAAACCATAAAATATTCTGCAGAAGCACATGACTTCAGTGCTTTAGACCTTCTATTTAATTTGGATTTTCAGATATAGGCTAACAACCCCTAGACTACCTGTTCCCTTTTTTGGAGCACCATCATGCAACGATCGCTGTTTAAAAAAAAATATACCAAGAATTAGGCTGGATGACAGGGTGGCCCGGTGGCTGCCAAGGAGCCAGCAGCAGTGATATGGAGTCACCTCACCTCCAAACAGCCGGGCAGGCAGGAGCGGTGTCCTGGCCGGAGGAAGCCTGGGGCCAAGCAGCGTGTTGCTGCCATACCTTGAGCGCCCTGGCAGAACTCCCTTCCCCGGAGACACGCTGCACCCTACGTCTGCCCTGCCCCTCTACAAAGGCTGCAGTTGTGACTGAGAGGGAACAAAGTGCTTGGAAATGCACTGTAAATCACCACTAATGCAATTCCAAAAACTACCATGGTGCTGTGTGGGCCACGTGTGTGGTTGCAATCAGCTCAGATAATGGAGTCTGTGGAACTAATGTAAATTTCCAGGTTCAAGTGCTGCAATTCCTGTTTTAAAACATACAATTCTCTGCCTGTGTTTTCCTAAGCAATTAATATTTGAACAAACAACAAACATTCAAATACTCGTGTTTCTATCACACTCTTTATACTAGTATTTAGACATCCGCATACGTTGCAAGAGTTCTCAGTGCCCTCACTAAATCAAGAGCTCAGACTAAAATGATACGGTTCTCGTTGCACCTGTATTCCTCCTCAGTGCGAGGGCTGTAGGAAGAACAGGCTTCCTAGTGCTTTTCAGATGCTGAAACCAAGAACCAGAGAGTGAAAATAAAAAATTAAACAAACAGCCCTGGATCAAACCTTATTTATTTATCTCTGCAGAACTGGGTCCTCCCACCACATCATTCCACTTGACATTCCATTTGCTCGGAAATGAAATGTTTTGTTCCGCGTTCTTGAGTGTAAAGGAAAGGCAATACTAACTTTAATAAAGCACATCAGGGGAACCTGCTGCCTGACTTAAGGCTGGGAGTCTGCCTTTCGTCTGGGGGATGACAGCACTCTTCTGCACGAGGCCACTGGAGAGGGTCTCCTCCACCTGTGGCCACCAGACAGGTCAGTATGAAGGAACAAACTGCGGAGAGAGGGCAGGAGAAGGACTCCCTGCAGTGCCGAAGAGGCACATTGCGAGGTGCACCAGCTGCAGTGAATGTCCAGGATTTACTGCAGGAACAGTGCCAGAGAGACAGGCTGAGGACTCCTTGCCCTAGGAAAGTAAATTCCTCTGGTAGTGACAGGCAAAGGAGGTTTCAAGCTATGCTAGAAACCAACCTGAGACTTGCTGAGGCTGAATAAATACGCTAACTGCTAAACTTCCCAGCAGGATATTTACCCAAGAATTTTGTGTATCTAGTTCAAAGGAAAACAAATCCAGCTTCAGGTTGACTGAAACAGCACTTAACATTTGTCCCAAAATATAGCTGCCTGCCTGTCTTAAACAGTCAGAGCTGAAAGTACTGCTTCTTGAGGGAAGGTAATCCTGATGAAAATCAATAGCAAAAAAACATGGGAGAAGGCAGTGTTGAGAGAATGAGGAACACAGGCACGTGTAGCCATGCCCAAGTGGTCTTGGGAGGGCAGAACACTAAGGCTACCTGCCAAGGGCACCCCATAAAACGTATTTCTTAGGAACTTTTAGTCACAGATCTGTCACTGCCTCGGTCCTCAGCTGCAGCCACATGACTCACAGAGTATGGTTTTCCTTGGTGGGAGGGAAGAAAGAGAAGAAGGAGAAAAACCTGAAGAATTGCCAGTTTGTGCCTGGGTTTCCTTCTAGCCTCTTCTACTGCCCTATTTCCAGCCACATTTTCACTGCCTGAGGCACACATGTTTCAGGGCAGGGACAAACTTTGGTTTATTAGACTGCGAGTTATGCACAGTTCTCTTACAGGGGATGTTGCTCTTCACAGGGGCTGCACAGGCACAAAGTGATCACAGCTACTCCCGATTACCCGCACAGACTTAATGTGGGCTCTCAAAACAGCTTGGAAACCTCAGCTCCTAGACTCACAGGGTTAGGAGATTACATTTTCATTACAAGGTAGCTTCAAACACCCACGACAATGAAGGAAAACCTAGAAGTGTAATTATCTCATATCCCAGGAACCCATTCCTCCACCAAAAGGCAACGAAACTAACATCAAGTTACATCTTCAAACGTTCACAGCACTTACCACCTACTGACCTTCGTGTACTTGCAGCAAAGAGCACAATATTACCACTCCAGAATTCCTCCTACCCATCATTCAAACCTTTTGCATGGGGAGAGCTGTCAGAATTCCCAAATTCCACACTCAAAGCTTAGAAAACCAGGAACTCAGAATGTCTTTCCATTTCTTCTCCCGCACGAGCTCTCCTTTCAGAGGCACTGCTGCCTTCCCCATTGTCTGCTCGCACTGGCAGCTGAAGATAACCTTCTGATAACATTTGCAACTCACACACTAATGGACCATCTATCTCTCATTATATCTCCTCACTGCATGTTCTTCTATTCACAGCAATTATTCAGATTATTCTGTCTTGTTTTACCAGGTCTCTCTATGCATACAAACAAACCAAGAAATTAGCAATGCAGAATTCAGAGAGGTGTTTTGAAACTCTTATCTCAGCCTCCTCCAGGCAGTTTTCATTTTCTTCCCCCTCAGATTTGCCTATCATTCGGAGTCTCTTATGGCATTATGCAGTGTAAAAAGGTACGTTGCTGAACTGTGAGAACTGCCTTTATTTTCCATTGTTACTGTCCCTTCAGCAGTGAGAATTCAGGGGATGCTTCCAGCCAGTTCCTGACATGCTGACAATTTTACAGATGTTCACCTGAACCACAAAACAGCACAACATTTTGAAGGTGCTTTCATTTTGTGCAATATAAAGTTCACTTTATGATATTCTTTCATAATGTACTATCAAAAAAAAATCTTTCCAGGACAGTGGCACTTCATTGATAATTTTGGGGTCCAGTACTTTCCCAGAAAAATGATTTAGAAAAGTTCATTTTTCATTTAAAAAAATGTATCAGAAAACTATTGGCTACACTTGCTCTCTATGTACAGCATTTAGGTCAACGAGCAAAATTGCACTGGCATCTTGGGAGGCAATGTTTAAATTCCTATTCACTGGAAATGACATAAGATGAGTAAAAAGTTAATATTACGTATGCATGAACTGAGAAATGATATGAATTAATTTAGAAATAACATATTATTTACTAATATATAAACAACCATTAAGCCGTATTGAGCCAAGCCCATCTAAATGAAAGTAAAATAAACCAGCCCCATTAAACTGACATGTTTCACAGCAAGTTCAATTTGCTCCATAACACGGGGTCCTCTTCAACCATTATAAATGAAGCTCAGATTGATGCTACGAAACCTCAGGAGTGAAGAGCAGCAAATGCTACAGGAAATCACACGACAAACTATCTTTAGTAGTTTCTACACCTGGACTGAAAGGAAAGCAACCTTTTTTTCACTCTATGGCATATAGAGCATCGTCAGCTGGAAGTGGTCCGTGTGCTCAGCTCACTGCCTTCTGGTAGGGCTCAAGGGAGGCGAGTGCTTCTACAGGGGAGGGCGGCAGCCTCGTTCCAAGCCAGCAAACTCTCCCAAACAGCTAAGGAAAAGAGGTCGGATGCCTTCTTTAATCACATCCCACCAGAGCTACAGGGTACCTGGAAGTGTCCGGTTTGGGACTGCCAGGTATAACAGGAGTGCACGTGGCAAATGGGGGGACCTGGTCACCCTGCAGCTGCACCTTCATTTCCCAGGGACCTCCTGCCCTGGCATCACAGGGGGAAATGAGCAGAAAAGAAGGGTTCTCACCGTTCTGCCCTTTTTCAGATGGAGTTTGATGCAGGAAAGCCATCTGAATAGACACCACGGCAGAGGATGAACTAGCACTGATGCTTACTCATTACATTCATGTCTCTCCTCTCCTTTTGATAGGTTCATAAACCTGATAATCAATGCACTCATTAAATAGCTGTGCATTTGACCTAAATACTACATATAAATACAATATATACGCCATAAAACCTAAGCTGTCATATAGTTCTGATAGATGATGAAGACCCAGGCTTTAAAATGATTCCACCTCTCTCCATCTCCCAGAACCCTACATATCAATATCCATTAGTCCTTGGGAACATTACCAGACAAAAACAGAGTGGAAAGTTGTACAACAAAAAACCCAGCACCTTGCTCAATATTTCCAATGAAAACCATTGTAATAAAATGTATAACTGCAGTGTGAATTTATAGACCTGAATTTGTTCCTTTATAGAAAATGATAGTCACAGATGAAAAGATAAACATCTCTCTGGATCCAAAACCAAAAGCACTGTTATTTTTATTCCCACAAGATCGATACCAATCATGCACTGTAGCCAACCAAGAACAGTTGATAACAATCAGGAGGTGCTGGATTCAATTCTGCCTTAGTGACAGGGCTGGAAAGTCAGTAAATTTGAAAGGAAGTTTTTTTTAAAAATTAATTTTTAGAGAGGAATATAATAGGAGCCCAGTAGTAAGTCAAGATTTTTGAGCAGATACAAAATCCAAGCATGGCCCTAGCTACCTTTTGAAGGATATTTGCTCTTTGTCTCTTAGCTTACAGCCAGGAGAGAAAACAGTGTTGTTGGCATCATCTTACCATTTCCAGACCTGGAGAGGGTTCCTTCACCTAGAGAAAATTCTCTCATCAACATAGCAAAGAACATAGATTTGATGTGGCAAGCACATACAGCTTACAGCCCACCTAAATTTTGCAAAGGTACAAGAAATCATGGAAATAAAGCACACTTATTTAACAGTGGCCTAACTTCCAACTCCTGGAATAACAAAAACGACTGGCTACATAAGAAAGCCACATCCAAATAGAAAGTTTTCAACAACTTGATGTTACCGATACTTTAATGTCAGACCAAAATATTACTTCTGCGTTTACTGATGACTGCCTTCTGGATCTTGAACCATTCTTTGGCTTTCAGGCTTTTCTTCACAGCCGGGAGGTTTAGTTTCCTCTTGTTCTGAACCTGAGGTCTGTACATTGATCACTTATCTCCAGGAGCTGAGATTTGCAAAAAATCTCAGACGTAACTTTGCATGCATGAATGTACAAAACCAATCTAAAATATATTTAGAAATCAAGAAAATCATCAGAGAATCAAAAGTGGAAAGCTTGCTGTACATGCTGCAGGTTAAACTTTTCAACGTAACAGCCAACTCTATCAAGTTTGTTGGTAGCACCGAAATGAAACTTCCCCTTCAAATCCTCCAAAAGTGAGGAGTGCTAATAGAGCCCAAGTGCATTTCAAACATTTATTCCACACCACACAGCCAGACCCAATATATATGCAGGCAGCAGCTCTCCTCCTGCGATCACAAAACGGAGCTCCCCACACATGGCTGCGGAGCCGTCATCCCGAAAGCAGCTTGTCCAGAGCCGCCAGCGTGCATATGCTATTGGTCATATCGGCGATGAAGCAAAGCAGAATTCAAGTGGTTCCATATTGAAGAAATATAAGCAGTGAAATCACAGATTTGATATGTCTGGGCAGCATTACTTCCCGGTCGCTTGACAAAGCAAACCACTTATGAGGCATGAAATACCCGACTGACCTTGAAGCGAGGTAGCTGAGGATTTATGCACAGGGAGCAACCAAGAACACCTCACCACGCCTGAATTTTAGTTTGACTCTTGGGAAATATGGCAGATTCCTCACGTGTGATAGCTGCTGCCTCTGTTAAACGCTGCAGCAGCAAACAAATCGTTTCGCCCGCCATGAAATCCCAGAGAGAGCAATCACAGAAAATAAGACCTCCATTCCCCTGTCAGCAATCTGCAGCATCAGCATGTTTTGAACAAGCCATGGTCTCTCCACGCTGCAGCCGGTGTAGGACACTAGAGAACATCAAACGGGCTGGAAGACACTGAGATATGAGTCCCAGAGGGTGCAGGACTGTTCCATGGGGAGCAGCAGCTTCCCATGGGCAGTGCGGGCACCCTGGGAAACCAACAGGCATCATCAGTGCTTCGCTGCGGGGTGAGCAGGGAGCTGCAGGCACGAGGCCAGCAGCGCCTGCAAACCTTCAGGAAAAGATGTGGGAACCAAACAGCACGTGCAAACGAAGCAACTAGAGTGGTAGGAAACAGGCATCAGCAACGTGAGATGCATCCCTACCACCGTGTCCTTGATGTTGCCATTTCAAGGAGGGCATTTCTGCCTCGGGTGGAGGGAATCTTCCAGGAAACGCTGATGACAAAAAAGCTCCCTTCCCTGGTCCCTATTAGCAGGGTCCTCCTAGGAAGAGGTGATAACTCTGCAGCCAGTTTGGTACTTAATTGGCACAGGGAAATGTCAGGGGTAGAAAAACTAGCTGCACAGAGAAGTTGTTGAAAACCCTTTGAAGGTAAACCTCAAAAAGAACAGAAGTCCAGAAAACAAAACCACCTGAAGAGGAGTAGGGGGAAAGGTGCCCAGCAATTTCCATGTTATTTCTCATTGTTAACGAAAAACATCCTACAGCCAGAGCTTTTGAACTATTCACTCCAGCTGCAAGAATAGCCTTTCTGACTGAAGATTACACAGAGCCCAACACAGGGACACGCGACCGGCACTCAAATAGCCCAATAAGGCAGTGCCATCTGCAGGTCTCTGAAAACAGTTGAGCCTTTTATTTTTCAAAAGCCAATAAAGCTGTTGTTGCTGCAGGGCAGGAGCTCTCCCCCATACAGAACCAGAGCTGCCCAACAAATAAACCTGGTCACATCTTCCACAGGAAATTTAGATAAATAATAAAAGAACGTTCAGCAACAACAAGAAGAAATAACACAAGAAAAGAGAGATACCGCTACACAACGTGCATGAGACCCTTCAAAGCACTGACGTGAGGGTAACAAGTTAATTTGGATCTCAGATCACCTCACAGCTCACAGCTTCCCTGTGGATCTACCTGCCCAGCTGCAGCAAGGACATTTATGGAAGGGAGGACTCAGCACCTGCACAGGAAAAAGGGTAAAACATCTCCGGCTGTCAGAGCAGTGAGGATCTGGAGCAGCCTCTCAGGGGGAGGGTCGGGAAATTCACCGCACTGCCAGGAAAAGGGACTGCAAAACACTAACAAAGTTCTGCTTGTTGATCCAAACCCTCTTTCAGGATCCTTTAGTTGATTACCTGCAATGTTTACATTGCAGAACAGATTTGGGACTCTCCCAGAACATGGAGATTCACTAACCAGGAGGTGTTAGAATTGGAAAATGGCAGGCACTGAGGATGGAGGGCTCCCAGACTCCTGAGATGCATAAAATGGTGGATGGAAAAGGAAACATTTACCAATGCTTTTCTTTTCTGCAGTGATAAACAGCTTTAAACTGTTTGTCTTTCACTGACTTCTGTATTAAATTACTTACCAAACAATTGTTCAGTCTGCAGCGTGTAAGCCTCGAAAGAATGGGTTTTCTCTTGCTTTCCCAACTCAACTGAAAAATTGAAACAGAGAAAGAGAGACCTGCTGCCATGTTGCTACCAGGAAAAAGAAAATTCTCATTCTGTGTTTTCCAGTCTACTGTCCTGTTCCATTTTGCACTTTAGCTTTCCGTTGCTCTTCAGGGAATGCCTGAGATTCAGAGATCTTGGAATAGCGAAATCAGGACAGGGAGTGATTTTGGTACACAAATTCACCCAGCTGAGAGTGGTGCCGAGACTGCAGCTTGAGCCAGAAGGCTGGAACCATCAGCATCCTCTGACTACAAGGGCTGGAAAAGACCCCTCCGTTAACTGCAGATCAGTACGCTGTGCCCAGTGCCATGCTGGGCTGTCCATCAGCCAGATTAGCAAATAACTGATCAGACAATGCATCTCGAACCTCTGTCATTTGGAGTTCGGCCCATTCATGACGGTACATTCTTTTCAAGCTATCTTTGTGAGAGCAGTTAGTGTTAGCAGAAGTAAAGAACAGGGGCTAAGCTGAAAGTGAGCAATGAAACAGGTCTATCACTGTGCTGTGCAGCAACATCTCACAGTAACATCAACTTACTAATTCCAGCCTGCAAAGCACTTTGAAGTTACAGAAAACCATTGCCTGAAAACGCTATTATTTTATTGAAATCAGCATCTGTTGTTTTCAGTGTGATCTATCCATTGTCACAAAACAGCATCCGAGCATCCCTGCTGCCTGTTTATGACAGAATCACCACCTCCACGTTAACATTTGTTTACTCCAAATGCCAGAGCAACTGCAGCAGCAAGAGGTCAATACCCTGCCATAACATTTCATCCCATTATCGTTGACTCATGCTAGGAGGTGCAAATGACAGCCCTGAGTTCTTGCCAGCCCCACACATTGGCTTCACTGAATGCAGCCTTCTGGAAGCAAATTTCAGTGGGCTGGGAGCAGCAAGCTCCACACGCGCATGCCTCTTGCTTATCTCCACAGACAACTAATAGGATCCTTCCTGAGTGATGGGTTTTTGATGGGCTGGGGAGGACTCCTGAACACGGAGCAGTTGCTGAGATTCAATGAGGGGGTTGCTTTCACAGCAGTGGTACTCTGGTGGGGCTAAGGGCAGGAGGAAGGGGTGCCCCACCGAGATGCATGCTTCCCTTCCAACACTGCAGTCCAGCTCAACTGCATGCCGGGAAAGAAAACACACAGGCTGTTTCCCTCTGTGCTGGCTTTTCTGAAAGGATGCCAAGCTGTGAAACTCTCAGGGAGGTTGTTGGGAACCTGCACATTCAGCACCGTCAGGAATCAAACTCCCATGGACATGCTTACAGCCAAAGTACCTCCACTGCGGTGGTACCACGCTCCTGCTGTTTCCATGGAAGCTGGGAGGAGCTGCAATCTTCTGGGGCAGAAACAGCCTGGCCGTGCCTCTTTCCAAGCAGAGACCCATGCCACAAAATACATCTTCTGCCATTTAATTAACAAATAAACATATAACACAGCCAAAACGTGCCCTCAGCCCCCAGATGCAGACCACATATCTAATCGTCCAAGCACTGTCCAAGTCCATGTGCACCCTGCATGTCTTTGCTGTGATGGCAGCAGCTCAGAACCCAGCTAGCACAAGTGTTGAGAGCACTTGATCTTTGCTGCAAGCCTTTGTGGGAGCAACGCCCATCATTTCCTTTCCATACCTATGGCATTATCAGTTCATTAGACTGTGCCAGAAGAGCTTCTGAGAAAAACTGTCCCTGTCTGACTCCTTCCAGCTCAGGGAACAACAGATGAAAAACAAAGGAAAAGCTGGACACAGGTATTAGCTCCAATGCTTACTGCTTCTTGTTGCTGGAGAAGTCAAACCAGACCAACACAGGCATGCTCCTGTGCCCCAACGCTTTGCTGCCCATAGCAGCAGAGAGCAGGGAGGTGACTTTTGCTGATGATCCCTGAGCATTTAGTAACACGCACTGAGCTCAAGCTCAAGCTTGTGCACATTCTCCCTACCCACGAATACGGGAGCGGTGGTTGTTTTCCTGCGCAGCTGAGGACCAGCCACTGCTCTGTTTGCCGGCTCTCATTTTTCAACACCTTCCCAGCAGCAAAGCGTACATGCTGCCCGAGGTCACTCCAGCCCGTCCTCCCCGGGGAAGGATGTGAAACATGAATGACTCCAGCCTCCTTGTACGAGAAAACATCCAGGCCCTTCATAAGTAATGGCTGTTCATTACAAATTTCAACATGTCCATGCCTAAGACCTCAAGCCACAGAGGTCCATGAGCAGCCAGAAAGTATGACAGACAGAAGGAACCTAGCTGGAATTCAATTTTGACAGGTTGAGTAGTGTCGGTAATATGAAGCTAAAGGTACCGGACATTTCCTGGTAGCCCTTTCTGCATTTCTTTAAAATAGAATTAAAAAAAAAAAAAAAAAAAAAAAAAAAAAAAAAAAAACATGGAATGGTTAAACAAAAAACAACAACAACAAAACAAAAACTGAGTTCCATGCTAATCACAAATATTTACCAGCAGCAGACATCTCCAAGCTGATCACACTAGCAGTGGCCATCATATTGTCACAGCAAAAAAAAAAGCAGATTTATTATGATTATTGCTTGATTTAATTATGTTATTATTGCAGATGCAGAGGGAAATCTTACTATTCTGTCATCCAAAAAGAAGACATTGGTTTTGTGGTGAGATCATGCACATTCTCCTATGTAAGGAGAGAACTGGAAATCATAAAACAGGGGAGAAAGGTAGGTAATAAGCCAGAAAATTTCTCTGGAGTCACATACAGCAGCAAAGGAGCTTGGGGGAAAGCAGACTTTGCATCACATGAACACTGAGCTGTGTTTCACAACCCTGCTATGAGCGTGTGCCGTGAGCCATCCCACTTCAGCAGGGATGTGGATGCACCACATGAGAAATGACAGATGAAACACTATGTATAATAAACCAACACACCCCCACAGAGCAGGGAATCTAAGCAATGGAAACTAAGATGACTCCATATGAAGCCTGTTCTTCCCATTCCAATGCTCTGGGTGTGCATGCTGACGGCACTCACAGGCTGGCCAGCCCCAAGCACTGTGCACACACGTGCGCACACATGCATCACCAGTCCCCACACAAGACGTTGCAGGAGGGCAAGAAACGCTGCAGCATTTCTGACTGGTCAGGAACTTCAGCAGAGTTGCTGTTGCAGTCAGTGGTTCCCCAGAGCCTGGTGGCACTGTAAATGCACTCACCTGGCTCTGACCTGTGTGCAGCAGAGGTTTGGAAGAGGCAGGAGACCGCTGTGTACTGACGCTGCTGAGCACCGTCCACACAAGAGGCAGGAGCTGCTTCCCCGAGGCTGCTGTTTCAAGAAGCTCTGGTCAGTCAGTATCCTCTGACTTTAGGGCTGTCAAGAAGGAAAGAGGGAAAGAGGAATCCCAGAATTTGGCTCTGAGCAGCAAAATATTAAAAACTAAATAGATTATTTTGACACGAGTCCCATCCTAGCGAAAGACAAAAGGGTTGATTTTGTTTTGAGTTCATAAGGGTGAACCAGAGTAATGCTGCTGGCATTGATGGAGTAACAAGAGTGTGAATCTCATGAGCACCAGAACAGGACGCAGCCCAGCGTGCACCCACACAGTAGTTTTACCAAGGGAAGAAGAACAGAGGAAAACAAAAACAACTAAAAGTTGTATCCACACTTTGAAGATGTTATGTGAAAGTCAAAGAAAATTCATGAGAGACAAAGTCACACTGCAGACAGAGAGAGGGTCGACTGACATCATGAAACTCCCCTACAACAAAACCCTCCTATGCACTTCAGGAGAGCAGTTTTCCAGAAACCCCCCTGGTTTACTATACTGGCGTGAACATCACTACAGTGCTCAGATCTGTACAAGGGATCTGAAATGTCCCTCCTGCCAGCTTCCCACTGGTGAGCAGGTCCCTCCATTCCTCACCTCCTCTCTGAGCTGGTGGCTGGGCTGGGAACATGGCATGAAAAAGCACAGCACAGGCAGGGACACCAGGGAGCAGCTAGAGACACTAATGTTATCACTGCCCATTGCTCCACTGACACACCCAGCATAGGAGCAGAACACAAAACGTTCCCTGAGTTCATCAGATCCATAAGGCAGGCAAAAATAGGGCATTCCTCTGCCCCAAACACACCCCAACAACTACAGTGTGCTGGAAAGCAGAGGTAATGGGGAAAATGCTAAGAACGGAGGGCTAAGGAAAAAGTTTATCTGATTTTCAATTTATAATTTACTCAAAGAGTGACTGAAAAATCCTACCTGTTAATTTTCTAGGAACTTTAAATCAATGTAGTCAAAACCCCATTTTAAAAGCCTGTGTGCTTCCTGGCTTTCAAGGGACACAAAGGCAGTGCAGCAGACATCTGTGAAGCACTTCTGTCCTCCTCCCAACACAGAACCACTCCTGCTGCCTTGAAGTGTGCATTGGCTTTGAAGTAAAATCTGAACTGCAGAGGCCTCTGCCAGCTGAGCTGCTGGGCTGCCTGATGCTGCAGCAGCCCCAGACATCCTGCAGTCCCTCGCCTCCACCCAGCAGCACCCGGCACACCATCTTGCCCTCGCAGGGGCAGGCTGTTATCTCCCACTGGAGCTGTGGGATTCAACCCGGTGCTTCTTCAGCCAGCTCTTCCATTCACTGCTTTGTTGAGCTTATTGATTTCATTGTCTGTCATAGACTGAAGCTGACATTTCCTTATCAACATGGACTAAACAGCTGTTTTATTTCAACCCGCAGACAACTCCCAAGAAATATCGCAATGACCCAGAAGGGTTAGAAGTACCTCAGTCATCAACTACCCTGTTTTCGCTATCCCTCACACTTCAAAACCACTTAGGACCACATCTTCATCATCCAAGTGCTGTTTGTTGGTTTTTTTTTTTAATAGATTACACACATTGAAATGTTTGGCACACCAATCTAACACAGAGCAGAAAAAAAAGAAACCAGTCCTAACATGAAAAAAGGAAACAACGTGACTGAGGACAGACACCAGACGCAGCCCTGTCACTCTGGTTTTGCCCTGGGGTACATACACTGACAGCTGTAGAGATTCTCGTCATCCGTATTTATGTCAGCAGCACCCAGACTGCTCTGTGGTGTGCTGATGTTTAGGTACAGTTACAAGCTTCTCGATGACTTAGAGGTGTACTTGTTATGGGCTCACTCCTATCTCAAAATGCTTCAGAAGCCCTCTTCCCCCTGCCTGACAGTTTACAGGAGCAAAACCTCCCTTTGCAAACACCAACTACACCTAAGCAAATTTGCTTTCAGGACTAGCTCTAATAAAGCCAATGATGCACTCGAATTCCCATCAGTGCTCTCATTTGCAGGATCAGAAGCTTCAGGAGCCTTTTAATTTTGTAAGTGAGGGGGAAGAAAATTGGGAGCAGTGATTTCCCTGGAGTTGCTTACCTACCTTAGCACCACGCCCGGAATTGAGCACTGAGGCAGCAAAACCAGTGCAAGATGCAAGGGCAGAAGCCGGCCCTCACTCCCTGTCCCTCACTTGTTGGAATGACTGGGCACCCGTGGATGCAAGGGTTGAACTTCTCTGCAAGAAGCAGTCAGGTATGAGGAGAAAACAACTTGCACCTTCTCACGCTTTGTCCTCACGACCAGCCAGGGTCTCCAACCCACAGTTTGCAACCAGTAACAGGGACATAGCAAGCGAACCTTACTCTCCTGACCCCTAACTCCCAGTGCCAATAGGTAACAGACACATACTCCATCCTCATACTGAGGAATGCACAGCATCACCTTGTTTTTCAGAACCACAGACTTTTTTGAGGCCTCTGCTGACCACAGCACAACGATGAACCCGAGTCAGCCCCATCCATGCAGGCTACCCCACCTGGAGCATCCGTGGGCTCAGCAAGAGGAATGAAGGGGAAGAACTGTGCTACCCATCATCTCCACCAAGCAACGTTTCCAGGAAGAGCCCACCAGAGAGCTATTTACTTGTGCAGGATCACAGGAGAAAAGGAAAATGTTAAAACAGCATGTGTCAGATCCTCCACTGGTGGATACTGGCTGCCAGAGGCAGGCTGATTTACATCTAGCCCAGTATGCCAAGGTAGTTCAGACTATGCTCCACCACAGTCAATGGGCATCATTTAAAAAAAAAATAATAATAAATGTGCAGGTCTAAACCAACGGAACCAAATGCCATCAGTATTTCCATACTTCTTCACTTGCAAACAAGTACCCGAAATGTATTCCAAGGTCCAAGACACTCTAGCCAGCATCTGCTAATCAGAAATCCTCCAACAAACTGGCAACACAGTTTTGCTCACAGAAAAGAGGAATATCAGTGTGCTTTGTTTTGCCTTTCTATCGACTCTCTGCTGCTGCACCCAGTGAGGGTAGGAAAAAAGGAATGCAAAACCACAGCATTACTTTGCTAGTGAGCTCTTGGCAAAAGTCATCGGAGCTGCTTGGGCTACTAACTTGCCATCTGGCCAGGCAGCAGGAGCTAGGAATCTATACAGAGAAAGGTGGCAACAGGCGTTTTCAAATGCATAGCCACATTTCTGAAGTGACCTCTTGCTTCGATAACCAGCTGTTTTTTTTCTTCCCACTCCATTTAGGAAATTGGGCCCATGCACATGGGTAGGATGCCTGTGGATAAACCTTCAAGGCATGGGGCCAGGGCAGGGCCATGTCTACACCCAGGGTGGAGGACCTGGGAAATCTCCCCTTGCATGAACGCATCCCACAAACAGCTCGCAGACCCACTCTCTCTTTTTGCTGGGAGTTTATCTATTTCACCTTCAGAGCCTGCAGATAATGAGTAGTGCCACTCCATCATTTTTATAGGCATGCTCTCCTGTGGGCCATTAAAATCACCCAGTGGCAGCCTCTCAACTGCCTTCCAGTCGGGTCTGAAACCACCACAGATGTCTGAAAACACAAGACTTGATTCCAGACTCATTCATGTTGGATTTACTTTATTCAAATTCAATTTACTGACTTTGATGAAGTGTTGCTCCAGCTTCACACGGAGCACCAAGTGAGGCTGGCTCTGTATGGCTTTTCACACAGCGATTCACACTGAGGAAGACAACTTAACTATGAAACCATCTATTTTAAATGACTAATTCCACGACAAATTAAAAGCTGTTCATCTTAACACATCCGAGATGAAAAATCATCCCCTGCCTTTGCCAAGAAGCGCAAGCCCCTTTCTAAGAACTACACTGAAATAGCAGCAGACTGCTAAAAAGCCTCGCCAGTGATAGACTGTCTTCGTTATAAAGTATTAAACATGCAAGTGATTGAAATGAAGCAGTTTTCTCTGGAAAGCTTTGCAGTCTTTATGACAGACCATTAGCCACATCCCTCATCTCCTGCAGCTGCTGAATGTCCCCTCAGTGCTCAGGTGCTGCCCAGGCATCCACAGCAGGTTGTGCCGCAAAGGTCAGGTGCTCGGCTGGCATAAATCAGCACAGCTCTTCTGACTGTCATGGAGATGCAGCGACTGGCTCCAGGTGAGAATCTTGCAGCAAGAGTGCCCTTGTGCTACAGATGTTTTTACGGATTGCAAAGAAGAGTGATTAGGATCTTCTACCAAGCCTCTGGGGATGGCAGAAGACGGGCAGTAAATAAACACATATGCAAGATTATCTGCTCAGTATATTCAAGACAAAAGCAAACATACTGAAATAAGAAGACAAAAAGAAAAAAAAAAAAGAAAAAAAAAAAAGTAGCAGTATTTGGCTAGGAATTTTGTGCAGCCAGAGCCTCATTTTCAATAGTGGGCAACCTGGGACTTTCTGAAAATCCATCCTTTAAAACACATCAAAAAAGGAGTGCCCAGTTTCTAAAGCACTTAGAACTACCAGCCACCTTAAAGCGCTGGCTCTTGATTACTAAGAGTGCAGCTGTACAAGAAGAGACAGAACCTCCTCATGGGAATGATTTGATCTTCAGATTAAAACGGCATGAGCCCAGCAATATTTACTTATTTAGCTTTTAAAGAAAGTTTTTTTTTGAGGGAAAAAAAAAAAAAAAGGCCACAGCTAGGCTGTGCCAGATTCTTTAGCTAAAAATGGTCTTTTCAGCAGCTTTTGAAAAAACACCGCCATCTTTAGTTGACATGCCACAGTACTTGCAAAAGAACAAACAGCAATAGTACATCTCTCTTCTGCAATAGTTGTATTTCACTTGCTAACTGCTGAATCTGATCTAGGCCTAAAACCACTCTGCGATCTTAGATCTAATGGCCTAAGTTCAGTGCCAGATGTGAGGACAGGAAGGGGTTTCCACTCACCCCCTCTTTTATTGGAATGCCTCAATAAAAAATGGAATCAGCATGAGTTAACATCGATTTACAAGAGAAATTAAGCAGTGGGAATCAGGTGACAGGCATAGAAGATGGCCAAAACAAAAGCCTCAGCCAGAATGCATGCAAAGCATTAGTAAATGCAGGTATTTACCAACAAGCCCCACATAAACAAACCTCCCCTTTTCTCAGTGCCACTCCTGTGGAGATAACACAGATCTTCCCCAAGTCTCAGGGGTGAAAGTTGTTGCAGGATCTGGTCGCTTCTGTGTTAGAATCATTAGTAAATGATGACTTCATTTGTGGGCAGTCATTTGGCACAGAGGTTGAGATTGTGAAGTAAACAAAAATGCTCTTTAACCACATCTTTCTGAAGGCATCAATACTTTGCAACATCAATGTCTCCTTCATTCAAGAAAAACTGCTGGTTGTGTTACAGGCGAGCAGTCCTACGCTGACATTTCCCAGCTGAAGGCCCTAACGGCCATAAAGCGGAGGGAATTTTCATATACTTGCTGTTGGAGTGAGGTTTTGTACAGAGCACTTCAAGATGTCACATAAATATTGAAGCCTCTTATTGATTTGTAGAACAACAACTACACAGGCAAAGAGCAAGAGAAGTCCCTTTGCACCAATAAAGCCTACTATTGTTTCTCAGCTGGATTAAAGTGGAGTCACTTAAAAGATGAGAAGCGATTTATTCTTTCTGACCTTACTGCTAAAAGTAGCTTAACAAAATTATCTATTTCATTGCGCATCCCCCCCAGCCTGAATGTCTGCAAATACACCTGCCAACAGGTGCCTGAGACTGCCGCGGACACCCCCGGCCGTCCTGTGTCTGCCAGGCACACCTCTGTGGCACTGAAGGCAGGCACCAGCAAACACACCCCGCTAGAATCAGGGTATTCTCTGAGGTCACTGCCAGCACAACTGCCGTTCCCAAACCTCTGTTCTCCCACGGCCCCAGCAACTTGTTAGCTGACTGCCGTGGACACTTACTGTTTCCTACCAGGTTGGGCTGGTAAACAAGGGACACAGGTAGGTGACAGATTAGCAGCTTTCCTAGAGGAACTCCCTAAAGGAACGGCTCTCCCTTATCCCCAGCCCACTAGGTTTCCCATAAGAAATGGCAGCATGCCTGTTACAAGCATTCTCCAGCTGTGGCAGCATTTCCCAGCTCTGCTAAGTCAGTTCAGCTGCTGTTACAAACATCTAGAACAGCTTCACCAGAGCATTTGCATTCTCAGTAAAGCCTGTAGCATCTTTAGATGTCTAGATCTTATGTGATTTCATAGGTTCCCTTGGGTGAGTTGGATTTCCATGCTGTACCATGAATAGTGAAAAATCTATTTTCTTTTGTCACACACATCCCCACTGCTAGAAGTTACAAGTAGGGGGTGAAAGAGGAGATGGAGAAGGGGGATGTATGAGAGCACTAAATACTTGAGGAACATCCCCAACACATTTGTGCTATTACCGAGCTTCAGGAACATCATCTGTGTGAGTGCTTTCCTAACACTCCTAAAGAGCCTGGATTTATCATTTTCTGCAGCAGTGCAACCGTGCCAAACCAGTCCCACCACACCACAGCAGGTGAAGCACTGTGTGCACAGGAGAGCAGGCAGGAGCATACCACAGGCAAGGCTATTTAACGTCCCACAACAACAAAGCATTTCATAAACACATGTAAAAGTGCTTTGTCGAGTGGAAAAGAATGACCAAAATGCTGTTTGAAATGCCAGGCTGATTTTTGGCACAGCACCAAGCTGGCATGTCTCCCAATTCCATTCAATCTGGTTCGTTATTAGGCTGTGGATATATTGTAATTAGTGATTATACAGGATGCTATCTGGTTAAATCCCTCAGCCCCTGTTTTGTGTATTATTTGCTCCATCTTGATGTTCCTTCTGCCCAAATGAACATCCTTCTGGGGAGCACTGGGGCACTGACAGCCAGCTTGCAGCTCAGAGACCTGGGTGCATACCCCTGCACCTTCTCTGTATGCGCTCACACTGCCCTGTCTCAGTCTCCTCTGCTGCACAAGAGGAGTAACAGCACTTGCAGGACCCCCTGAACTTCGGGGCGGGAAAGCCAGCCAAGTACAGTTAAACATCTAGCTTCCTTGCCAAATGTGATTTTGCGAAAAATCTCCAGGATTGAGATGTGCTGAAAGAAATTATTAGGAAGAATGTGAATCCTTGCATGTCAGAGCCTCCACCATTTCCTGATGCACACTGTAAGATTCACCAGTCAGCTGACTGACTGACCCCCTCTGGCTGCTGGTACCTAAAGCACAGCCATTAGCACTCACATCCTGGGTTTTCCTTGGGAGGGAGAGGTGCCAATGCCTAAGCTTGAATGCTTGCTAAAAAATAAATAAGCAAATAAATTAAAATCTCAAAATAAAACCAGTAAACAAATGCCTACCTGACTGGACAAGTTGCAGATCTCTTTTTTAGGACACTGGCAGAATTTCAGGGTCAAGGTATATCTTTTTTTGAAATGTAGGTGGTATACGCTTCAGCAGCCATTAAAGCACGGAAACAGGCGTGCTCTTTCTGAAGGTCAATCATTCCGGAGGATACTACTGCGTCTTAAAAACACACACCCCATGGCAAATTCCCCTGGTTACCTTTTTTTGGGTGTGATTGTGAGAGGAAGAAAAGACAGTGGCAGATTTGAGTCGCTACCAATGCACAGGACTTGCACCCCTGGTATCTGTTCAGTGTTTCAATGCAGTTGACTTCTAATTAACTTACACGCGACCTTCACGGGTACCACTCCAAGAATGCCTTTCTGTCTCATACACCTCCATCCAGCACACCACATTTAAACACAAACACGCCAAAAGAATTGTAATTACAATACTGCAGTAAAGTGTTTTCAAAAATAGCCAGATTTACTATTCTGTTCAGAGGACACGTGCAGAGAAATGAGCTAACCATACACCCGCCCATCTGAAAGCTGACTACGGAGTTTATTCATCCCAGTTGCAAAAATCATAAATAGAACAGGAAGGTGAATCAGAGGGTACAGTTTTATGGCTATAATTTTGCTTCCCTCTTCAGATCAGATGGTTGTGCTGAAAGAATTAAAGCCTATCAGACATCACACTGATGCGTGTGCTGAAAATGCTCTGCAAGGATAACACTCAATATATGGCGAGCCAAATATTTAAAGGAGTTTGTAAAGTTTTGTAGGCTACTGTTTCTTATGTATATAAAGCAGGCTAAGAAGCTGGTAAATCTTAGTTTAAAAAAAATTCTGAATTAGGTGCTTAAATGGATAGCTTTATAATTTTATTTCCCTAGAGTTGTAGTTGGGGAATTCAACTTAATAGCTCCAGGTTTGCTCTCACCAGAATTGCCAAAAAATTGTTGAGAGCACAAGAAGGAATCACGAGTTTTGCTGCATCTGTGATTCATTCAAGAAACGGCATACAGCAAAATCAGATTCACCACTAGGCTGCGATTGCCAGTTACTTGACAGGTGGGTTTATTACCAGGGAAGGCAATTTACAGACACAATCTGACATTTTGAAATGCCTGTTCTCATACAGCTGTAAATTTCTCCCTGCAAGTTACATCACATTTAGGAAACAATTCAGAAAGGTCTAAAATCAACCCGACTCCAGCTGCTTCAATGTCCCTTAAATCAAGACTATTTCACGCTAAGCAAGAGCCAAAGAATCTGAAGAGCTGGTATTTTGAGGAGGAGCTGTTTCTCTCAAGTCCCACAGAAAAGAAAAGGAAAGTGGGCTGCAGACCTGCCTTCCAGCTTGAGGATTTCTCAAACGTGTTCTGTGACACGGACATATGTCCTGGTGAACTGCAGGTATGAGCAAAGAACATACGTATACTGGTACCCAGGGGTGAAAGCAGGGTGGGGATTCATGATTGAGTCTCTACCTTCTATTGCATTATTCCGTTATTTTATTATACCAAATATTACTTGCATTACTGATAACATCTTACTGCCTTCAGCACCACTGCCTGGCAATTGCCTACAAAGGACTCCCAGGAATCGTTCTGAGACACAAGAAGCGAAGACTTCTGCATTTCACAGTTCTGACTCACTACATTACACTGCCTTGGCCTCTCCCAGGCAAGAGGAGTGGAGGATTCTGCATTGTCCTCCACTCCTCTGAAACCCCATCCTGAGCTGGCACAGCCGTAAGACTCTCAGCTCTTCTTCTGCGCAGTGCCCAGCAAAACTAGGGCCTGATGCTTGGGAGGCGCACCTTGGTGAAGCACAATATACCTAGTGGGTATATTTCATCAGGAGCTTAGGAGAGTCAGCATTGCTCACCTCCATCTGGCATAAGGAAGTAAACCAGCAAACGGAACAGGAACGTCTCCTGGCCCGGCACCTGCCTCGGCTGCTGGCAAGGCATCTCCAGGCTGGCTCTTGCTGAAGGGGGAGGCAGGGCAGCTCAAGTGGGGACTCCGAGTTCTGACTCAGCTGCAGGCTCCCACCAAACTTGAGGTGACCATTGTATATCTCTGTGTCTCCATTTTCCCTCTATCAAACCACGAGAGTATTTCCCTCCATGAGAGCCTCGATTACTTTATGACTCAGGTTCCTCAGGAAAAGGGCCCCCTTTCCACACCACAGAATCCAAACTGTGACTGGTCCCCTTGGCCATACTTTAAAATGAATACCAACAGAAATATTTTCCTAAACGACTGACTGAAGCCCCCAGGTACTGGCAATGCACTGCAGTCATCCCCAAACTTCCCCAGCAAATCCAGAGAAGATGAAGGACTCAGAGCAGAAGGCACTAATTGTTATTTCAAAGTAAGAGCTGGGATGCCACAATTTGCCTGGTTTTGCATTTGCATGTTTTTCTAAAATAACATGTATGAAGATCTGCAATGCACAAAAGCCTAGGTCCAAAGTCCCAGGACTGCAAATTAAAAGGCACTTTTTTTCTTTTCTCATTTTTCCTTCATCCTTCAAAGAATTTCAGCCCAAGTCCTCTGCATCTGAGGTCAACTTGTAAAGCACTGCTTTCTGCCGCAGACCCAAGAGTCCCCAGCAAGAAGATCCTAGAAATAAATATGCCTCTGCAAAACCCTCCAGCTTTGATAAAATAACATTTTGACTGAATTGTTATTTTACCCACAGTGTTCGCACCAGCTCCATTCAAACCACAATTAAGTTAAAAAACATTACATCTCCAATCTTTTCTCCTGTCCTCTAACCATCATAAAGAATTTTAAAAAAAGAAAGACACAGTCTTTTTTTGCTCAGTTCTTTTGTAAATCACCATTAAATCTGCATTCTCACTTTATAGTACAGTTAGAAGCAATTTTATTAAAGTATTTATGATTATGAAGGGCATAATATGAAAATGATCCATCTCTCTTTCTTCTCCTGATCGTAATACGAGAGTGGGAGCTGAGGCAATAAAATTACCAGCATGCCAGCGTCAAACACATGAAAGACGCCACTTTACGCAGCACGCGGGCACCACACACATCCCATTGCAGGATGTCTAAATGTCAAGCGGGGCTGGATGGAAATGCAATTGGACAGCACGGTTACGAATGACACGAGCGCAGCACAGGCGCGGAGATGCCGTTCTGTAGGAAGACACTCCTGACGTGCAGGGTATACCTCACATCCATCCCTACAGTGGAAGATCCATCATACCATAACCAGAGGGTTGCCCAAGCCTGAAAAAGGTGAAAGGATGTCATGCATGTGCAGCTTTCCTGTTTATCATTTCTAAGACGCAAAACTGGAGCAGGCTGGCCCGATTCCAGAGTTCCTACCTTCAAACGCTAATTGCAGTAGATAATACTGATAGCACTGCTGCTACTCCACGCAGCAACACGCACGCCACTAGGTAATAAGCAATGAATGTGCAATCAAATCTGGAGGAGAGGGCGTTTTTCAAGCCTTTAAACTTCAATATATTCCACACATATAAAAGCAAATTCACAGTCAGAAATGCAGGACCAAATCCATCCAAGGCTCTGTACCTCCAATTTTCACCTGAAGGTTGATGCTCTTGTTCCCCAGGTATACCTTTGGGGCTCATCTCACTTGGATAAGGAAGGTGAGGCTGAGGCTGCTATCTGGACACCAAATAAGAAGAAGTAGTTGCCTGTTCACCATGCTACAGTGTAAGTCACGGGCAGAAGCTGGACAGTAACAAGTGACTCAGGCTGGCTCAACAGGTAATGGACTCGACTGACACCAGTATGGAACCAGCATTTCTAACCTGTTTTTAAATTCCTGGAGTACTTCTGCTTTATTTTGCACGCAGAACTGAGAGACATCTAATTGATTTCCTCCTGTATATCTGATTTTAAAGGATGTTGTTTACTTCCTTCCAAAATGGTTACGAGGAGTTACTTCAGAGTGTTAAAGAGGCGCCAAGCCTCAGGACAGAAGCCATGGCACCATCTGGTAAGTAAAATGTGGGACTACAGCCTCCCTGCATGGCAATCGTAGTGAAGGAAGAGGCGTTATGGTTGCTACACAGTTCGTTGCATTTCCTCCTCCAGCTGCTGACTGCTAAGAACCCTCCTGAAGAAAGCAGAAGACTGGCATTTTGTTCCATGGGAAGCTTTGATGAAAGTTCCCATTGTGCCCTCTAACACAGCACATGCATTTTATTAGAGGGTAGGGAAATTTACGGCGTATGTTGACTGCAAGACTCACAAGGACAAACACATACAAGAAAGAGAGGTGGAGTTCTGAAAGAAAGGAATACCCTCCAGCTTGCTCTATGATTAAAATCTGATCAAAATCAGTAGAACAAATGCAACCAGATGAGGTGAAAATCATGATCACGACCACACAAAGCTTTCTTCATTCCTTAATACCAATAATCCATGTTCAGCTTCTGTGCCACACACGATTTTTTATGATTCTGCATTCTGGAGAAAGAACATAATAAATTCCTCCAGTATGCATGCCAATGGGCTTGGCCTTCACAGGAAAAAACAAATCATGATGTTTGCATGATAATGCTTTGCTTCCGATGCTTGCCATTTTGCATCACTTTTGTTAGCATGTATTTATGCACACTAAAGATTACATAAAAGTCATTCTGCAAAGATAACACACAGTAGGATTTGGAAGGGTGAAATCAAATAATCCCATCAGCTTTGCATTTAGTACCCAGCTAGAAAAAGGGACAAGATCTACAACATCCTTTCTTGTTTACCTAGTGTAATTGCTTCTGAGCTTTCTTGCAAGTGGATTTGCTGAGAAACACTGCCTTCTCCCCAGTAAGGTCTGCTTTCGTCCCAATACACAAGGTTCTGTGACCAGAGACAATAAAGGAGATAGCGTCAGGTAACTGTAAAGGCCAAAGCTCTTGAAATGCCTCTGCTATTTCTTTCCCTGTTGGAATCAAAACTCAAGTTGCTGATCATCCTTATAAATCACATGGCCAACATCTTGCGGAATAAATGCAAAACTGTGGATTACAGGCTGGCAAAGCTCATAATTACAGTAAACGTTACAATTGACTGAAATGTTGTCACTGGAAGTAATTGTCAAAATGTAAATTGCCAAAACGTAGAGCTCAAGAAGCAGTAGAAAGCAAAATATCTCAAATAACCCATTTTAAATCTCCTTTTCTTAAAAAAAAATAAAATAAAAATGACCACTGAACATTTTGAAAAGTGGTGTTATCGGTATTTGCAAACACCCATCCATCCAGCTTGCCACTTGCCGTAGTGCCACTGTGGGATCATGGTGCCATTTGGGGATCAGAGTGAAACTAGAGCGTGGGAGATTTGCTCAGCTTTTTGATGGAGGCAGCTGGGGAAACAAGGGCACTGGCAGTCCACATTTCCCCAGAATTCCCTTCCAAAGCTCCCAGAAGCCTGTGGGATTCTTTACACCAACTTCAGCAGGGTTGGATCAAATCCTTATGCACACTGTGGCTCCTGAGGTTGGAAGTGCTTAAAGCTTACCCTGTTCACGTTTACCATTTGCTCTGTTGGGTGATGATTTATTTATTGCCTCACAATTCCTCTTCTCTTGTTTAATACAAGTAGTTTATCATTGTACTGAGGAGTTCACTGCAGGGAAGAGGGAAGGCAACAATCCCTTCCTTGTGCTGGCTCACGGAACTCCTCTTTCTGATGCAGAGGAGGTGAACTGGGGAAAGCCTTGTGCAGATGACCTGCAATTACACCTAAGGAAAAAGGGGACAGAACCGAAAAAAAAAAAAAAAAAAAGAAAAAAAAAAAAAAAAAAGAAAAAGTACAGATGACTTCAGAAGGAAGGAAGAAAACGAGAAACAAAAAGAAGGTAGAGACAGACACTGAAGTTATGTTAAATCATCCTATCAATGACAGCATCCTACCAAGCGATTTTGTGGTGATCACAAGATGCTTCTGACCTCAAGACTTTTAATCAAAAACACCATTTACGCTAGGGTTGGCACAGAGCCTGTCCTTCTTTCTGTGACAGGCAAGCCCCTGGTGGGCTGGCATGGCCAGGTGTGGCACTGAGAAGGCTCTGTGGCAGGGTTCAGCTTCCAGGAATGGATTGCACTGCTGTTGGGCAGCATAACAAGCAATCCCTTTTCCTCCAGCTAACCACTGGGATTCCTGCATGGATTACATCTCATGTCTGCTAGATTATGGGTTTGGCTCAGGTTAAAAAGATGCTCTTTATCTACATTGTTAAAGCAATCAAGGGGGATGAGAGTAGCAGTAGTTAAAAACATGCTGAGTGCCTTTTAGGGCTCTTCTGTCTGGAAAACTTCCAACTGAGACAGAATCACACAGGTATTTTCCTATCAAGCCACCTCTGAAATGCACATATAAGCTACAGCTGGCTACATTTTGCCAGAGAAATAAGTTGTATTTGTTCCTCAGGCTATTGCCCCTCAGGATTGTTTCCAGGGTTTTCAAATTACATGAGTAACTCCATTCTTCTAAGAGGATGCATCCTCTTCCTAATTAAAACATCTCTCAGACTTATCAAAGCAGAGCTATTAGCATTCTAGGCCAGCTACCTTTCCTTCCTAACAATTCCCTGCGTGCCCAGTAAGAAAGCCAGGGAAAGAAAAGAACAAAAAAGAGCAGGACAAAGAGAGACAGGCTCCATCTCTTATATCTAAAGCAAATCTGTTTTAGCAGGTGTCTTCTAAGCTCCCCCTATTCTTACTGGCCATCACACTATTTTACAAAGCTGTCACCATATGCGAGATATTTGGCTTCAGGGAGAAAATGATCAAGATGAAAGAATTACCTACTCCACTTCCACCAACCTCATGAATCATTTATGTTCCTTACCTGAATCACAGCCAGCTGCAGTATCTGTCACATTCTGGATTTAAGATATGTACGATGTAACATTTACCAATGATCATTCAAAATATTCCATTAGCCCTCCCTTCACGTTATGTGCTGGCACACAGTACAGAAAAAAAAACAAAAAACAAAAAACAACAACAACAATTTATTGTACAGTTCAACATCTTGCAGAAGTGCCATAGTTTCAGCTGGAAGGTACACAGGTCTCTTCAGGCAAGGAGTGATTTTGTTTATGTTATTTCAAAAGCTGTGCCTAAGGACCAGAACAGCAGTTTCCCCTGGACTTCCGTAATGGCAGGCTTTAGATTCTCAAATGGAAACTGCAACAGGTGGAAACCAGGAGTAAGGAAGCCTATACCAATGATGAGACTAGTAGGATATGCCTTACCAAGGATGCTTATGTACTAAAGAGCAGTTTTGGCTGTGCAAAATCACATCTAAAGCTCACAAAAGTTGCTGGGAAATGCTCCAAATGCACCTTGCAAACTATTTAAACTCAGTTCAGCAGAAACTGCATGAAATTCTGTGCCATGAGTAAGAGGAAAACCAACACTTTGAAGTAAACCGTGTGCACCCGTGTCCCCATTTAAAAGCCAGGTGTATAGCCTCACATCTATGATGTTCTCTCACATCACCAATCAAAAATCATCACCCAAAACCAAACAGATACCACTTTGTGGTTAATTAAGATGTCCTGTAACTATGTTGCTGCCACATTTATCAAATTTCACCAACAAAGGTAAAAGTAGAATAATTTTTGAACCACTTGAAATAAATTCTGAGGTGTTCCAGCAGGTCAGTTCTACCCTGAGGCTTTTGTGTCAGTGTTGGACACATTGCTCCTGCCAGCACAGTTCTCATCCAGGCACTGCAGGCAGAGTAAGGCCAGCACAATTCTGCTACCCAAACTTTTATTGCAGGAATGGGATTACAGTGAGAATCGGTTCAAAGATGAAATAAAGTGTTCGGTTAAAGCCATTAAAAATAGTTACTTTGCTGTCAGATTATTAATCGTCTGTCATAATATTCTTAGAGGTGATTATAAAAAGTATATTTCTGCGTAGTCAGAACGCCCTTCTGTCAGACACTGTGGTAAATGAAGATCCAGCAATAGAAACACTGCCACTGCACAGAAACACTGCCATCTCTTGATGAGCACCAGGCAGACAGCCGCTGAGTGCAGACAGGCATACACTCAAAACGTGGCAAACACCAGGTTAGCTGTTTTAAACGTTAATGAAAGACTTTTTCTAACATAACTTTATCTCACCTTTCGGGTAATGGCATGCGTTGTTCATTGAACACAGGATAATTCATTAAGCCACAGCAACCTGCTTTTGAGCCAGAGCTCAGTTGAACCAGATTTCTTTTCCTCCAGGCACCCAATTTTGCTATTTAATTGCTGTAGCACTGAAGACTTCAGCAGTTACTCTTGATACCTGCAACACAAACAGATTCAGTGCTGGAGAACCACTGAAAGATGCAGCATGAAATGCTGCGAAGCCTAACACATTTTTTTTCTCGCAAAGGTTGATGCTAAGCTGCCTGTAAAAACATTGAACAAAGCAGCATATATCCTGAGCCAGTGGGGGTGCTCCAGTGCCACCGATCACCGAGACCCCATCCTGAGGCTCTCCTACTGGAAAGCTTCACCCCAGCCCCATGGGCACGGGAGCAGGAACTGGGCAGCAGCACAAACTGCGGTTCTTCAGAGCCCATAAACCACACATTTCTAGCAAAAACTCCAGCATTCACTCACTGGAAATGAATAATTTCTTTCATGCTCTTTGTGAGCCAGTTAATAGCTTCTTTTCCCCCTGATTAATACTAATACAATCATGGTTAGGGCAAGAGTAGATTTTCTGCCTGGGCTAGTTCATTTTCATGATTATTTTGCAAGGCATCTGGGTCTGCTGCTGAGGCATCCATGTATTCATTAAATTTCAGTGGCACATAATGAAGGCATAAGTGAATATTGCAAATTTGGGGATTCTAGTTCAGTGGGAATAAGAAATCGTGTCAATGGAACAAGTGACCTGTTCCAAATTTCTGTTACAATATATGGTAGAAATTTTAAATATATATATTAAGAAATATTAAAAGACAGCAGTCATTTTAAACTAGTATGTCCTTGAAACAGAGATTAAGAGAAAAATGTTCATTTACTTCAGGTAGGACTCCCACTACACCGCACAAAGTCTATGTTAAATCCCACCTCCCAAAAGTAAATCCAAATAAAAGCTAAAGATTCAGTTCCTGAAAGCCTGGGTATTTTGATGCAACTCACCACACCCTGTCTGTGTTGGAAGCAGCTACCAACAAATGCCTGCAACATTGTGCTGCTAGACATAAATGCATGGAAATTCTGCACTTCTGAACCTGCAGACGTGTTTCTGGCAAAACAACTGGGTTAAAAATGTTCTGTATGGAAGCAGTGTTAGCAAGCAGATTTCAAAGGAAGAAAAACAAATCTTGCTGATAGCAGCCACAACACAGGTTGCTGCCTGAGGAAGGAAACGACCACAAACAGAAAAATATTTACCTCGTTGGGTGCCGTTTTCCTCACACCTTCACCGGCAGCCTGCTCCCGCACCTCAGCGAGCTCCACGCTTCAATACACAGAATTGCACAGGAGAAGCCGTCAATTCTCACTCTATTTCTTTCTAGCAGCCCTACAATAACCCCACAGTGGCTTTGGATGGGGCAAGAGCGACCTGAGGTGCCCACTCCACCTCCGGGGCACCTGCACCTCGTCCCCGCTCCC
The DNA here is from genome assembly GCA_013399715.1 of Alectura lathami. Lineage (NCBI taxonomy): Eukaryota > Metazoa > Chordata > Aves > Galliformes > Megapodiidae > Alectura > Alectura lathami. Next base: position 216,717 of record VXAV01009196.1, on the reverse strand, counting down.
GAGACAGGCTCCAGGTGCAGGCTGCCCCTCCGGCCCCACATCCGGGGGAGCCCAAGATGGCCGCCGGCCTTGCCGCCGCCAGGCCTGCCTGCGCGCCAACCGCTTCCTGAGCCATGATGCGCAGAGGGGTCTCCAGACATCCTGGCTCAGCACAACGAAAGTGTGCTGAAAACGTGTGAAAATGCTGCGAAGGCAAACAGCCTCCAAACGCGAACAAGTTATGCTTGTCTTTTGTGCTCCTCTGCCTTCAGATTTTACCTCAGGAAGCACACACTGCTTCTCGTTACTATAAACTGCAATTAACTGTGGGAAATTATATTTTTTAAGTCGTCTTTGCTGACATGTCTTAGCCTCCTTGAAACACATGTAACTCCTGTCTCCTTCCTGCACTCCCATTAACCCGACTGGCATCGCAGCAGAACTGGCGAATCCCCCCTTTTCCCTCAGCTCTACAGATCTGCATTTCTCCACCAGCCCCTCAAAGTCACCCCGATGTCAGGGGGCCCTGTGTGACGGGACTGGCTACAATGCCATCCAAAATGGTGCGGAGGATTCCCTGCCTGAGAAAAAAGAAGAGGCTAATGAGTAGACACGGTGCCCCTGCTCCAGGCCGACGTTATTAGCCAAACCAGCAATTAAACACCCCGCAGAGGTCTGCTCACCTTCTCTTCCAGCACACCCAGTGAAAAGGGCCCATGATGTCAGAGACTGGGAACTATCTGGTAGGCTGATGCTGACAGGGATCAAACCATTTAACTGCAAAGGAATATTAAGATCCATGAGCAGAGAGGGTTTGGTTCACTAAAACGGCCTCTGGTTGGTGGGAAGGGGCATAACGACTTCCAGTGAAGCTGTTCCTGACGGGAAATTCAATTTAAGGATAATATGCAGATGTATTTTTTAATACCACAGTAGTCAACACTGTGAATGTAATAGGTTATTTGTGTCTTCAAGTCAAGAACAAATACTTATATTGATTTATGTAGTTACACACAAGCTATCAGGCTCCACGCAGTGGATGAAATTCCGCAATCTGCAGTGTGCAGAGGCAGGAGCAATGGCCTCTGCCAGCTGCAGGAGCCATGGATTGATACCACAGCACTGCTCCAGGCAGTGGCTGCTGCTCACATTAAACTCTCTTCCCACCACCTGGGCTCAGTGTGATGGGGTGGGTGAGATGGGGCATCTCCCAGTCCGCCTTCCCCAAATCCAGCTCTGAGGCCACGCATGAACACAGGCTGGCCTGCATGAGTACAGGCAATTGGGAGACACTCTTCAGAAGCACACTTGTGACCCCAGCTGAAATGCTCATGTGGATGTATGTAGAAACAGTTTCAAAGTGGAAATGAATTAGAACTGGTTGAATTAGTCTCTGTGAATAATTTAGCCGCTACATTTTGTATTAATTGTTGAATAATTTATGCATAAATAAATTTTCTCCATTATTTGACCTCTGCCGCAGAGTAATGAATGCTATTTGGCAAATAATGTACTGTACAATATTTATATGAATAAATTAATTCTGAATATATTTGCCTATTACCCCATTACTTCCAAATTCAACATTCTAAACCCTTCCTCCTGCTGTTTGATCTCAGCACAGACAGCAGTTAGCCTTCTGCTAGAAGACATTCCTATAGCCCAGTCTGGTCAATCTAATTCACGTCTCAGTGCGTATTCTAAAATATTTCAGCATGTTTTCAGCATGTTCCCTCTGGATAAATTCTGGAGACTGGCTACAGTAAACATGGCAATGTGCAGGAGAGTGCTTTAGTGGCTGGCTGGATGCAGGAAGCAGCAAGCATGGGAAATACTTAAACAGATTTTTTTTTTTATTATTTTTTTGAAATGCTTCTGTGAGTATACAAAATCTCACAGAGATTTGACAGGGACTAGATACATAATTCTAGGGCTTTTAGGAAAGCTATTTGCTGAAATTTGTTTTTTATCCAAACACCAGGGCAGCTGATTTTGCACAGTTAGAGTCATGGTCTAGAAGAAGAACAATTCCATCCTTGGAAGTGTTCAAGGTCAGGCTGGATGGGTCTTTGAGCAATCTGATCTAGTGGGAGGTGTCCCTGCTGATGGCAGGGGGTTGGAACCAGATGACCTTTAAGGCCCCCTCCAACCCAAACCATTCCTGATTCTATATTTCTGTGGACAAAAGATCATGCTGCCTTACAGACATCTTGTTACTTTGGTATTTATGGGAAATGGTATTTATGAGAAATGAACTACAGGCTGCAAATATCTGCTTGAAATATACATAACCAACACAACCTTTGCTCTCTCCTCTTAGAAATGAGCAATGCATCAATACACCAGCAAGAAATGATGATGGATTGAACTCTGCCATGAAGACAGCTACAGCAACAAAGCAGCAGCAAGACACCAATCTGCACGCCCATGTGATGAAAAAGTGTTAAAATACCTGGACAACACATAGCTGAAAGATTATTTGGTTCACAGATTTCTGGTAAACATATCAAGGTTATTTTCTTCTAACCATGCTTCCATGACTTTGAATGCAGCAGTTATCCTAGACACGGCACAAGGTCAACATGAGCTACACAAGCCCTGTGGTTTGAGGGCTTCGTGTTACTGTTGTACTGCAATTCCCAGAGCCAAGCAATGCGGCAGCAAAGCTGGGGAGAAGCTCTGCAAGATTTTGTCACCCTTCACTTGCCACTTTCTACTGGAAAGCTGAAATATCACAAAATCTTTACTGCTCAATTTGCCTAGCCAAATCATCAGTTAAAAGCAATAGTCCCCCACGATTTTCAATCACAATGACAGCTGATATTTTTTTCTGGGGGAGGACAGCAACTTGGACATAAATATTTAACAAAACACATCACTGTAAACATGAAGATTGGTAATTTTGAGCCACTTCTACATTTAACAAAACCAACAGCTTGTTGTGCTGGCACTAGCAGATTTGTGATTGCCGTCTGTGTTCATAAATCAATCGACCACCTGGGAAAAGGAACACAATCAAAGCCATGCCCGCTCTTCTCACCTCCCATGCCAGAAGTGCTCATACATGCTGCTGTGACCTACTTGGTGGCCTACTGTTCTCTGCCAGAGGAGGAAGCACAGGGAAATCCTTGTACTCTGTACTTTGATATCACCATTGCAGGTTGAAACACCTCAGACTGCACCTCTGGGAAAGGGTATAAAGAAGAGACAGAGCACAGCGTACATTTGGGATGATTTCATCTCCTTCATCCAGAGAGTAAATGTTGACTGAGACAAGGCCTTTATCCTGCACAGATCATATATATTCTCTGCCTTTCTGGGACCTTTTCCATGCTGTATCCTAAGCAGCAAAATACGAGAGCTTCCTGACTGGATTTTGAGTTTCTCTTGCCCTGAGTTTGAATATCTATCTACTTGCTTTCTCACCATGGCCAAGATTACTCAGGAATGAAGAGCTCCCCTTGCCTTCCTCCTTTTTTTTCCTTTTTATCTTTTTTTTTTTTTTTCTGCCAAATGCAACTTTTTAATGGTTTTTTTTTGTTTGTTTGTTTGTTTTTTTTGTGGGGAACAAAAATCAATCTTTCTGGAGAATCTCCTCCAGAGAAGGCTTGCTCATATACACATATGAGCACCATAACACAGAAAGAGAACCATAAAGCTGTAAAATGTCACTGCAGTTCACCCAAAATGCCTTTTTTTTTTTTTTTTGTCCTGGGAGTTCCTCTCCAATTTCAATAATAGGTCAGATAATGTATCAAAGTTCACATGGAAAATGAAAACTTACCTACCCCACACAAACTCACAGTAGATACATCAGGTTGCAAGAGAGGTTTCCCAGCTTGCAGACAGCTCTGAATGTAACCACAAAGCTAAAAACTAGGACAGACATCTGCAATACCACCACTTACGTGTATCATGGAGTGTGCAATTAGATGATGGATCTTGACCTTCACACAGTGTATTTTTCATTTATTCTCCTTTCCATGCATTGTCTCTCTAGTCTTTGTTACTTCAATTTTAATTCATCATGTCCATCATTCCCTTCTAAACAATCTATCCTTTAACTTATTTGCAGGTGGAGAAGCAGAGAAGGGGAGGAGGGATTTGCCACTATCACTTTTGCACCTGCTTGCTTACACCTACAGGGTGCTCCTTTTTCATGCTCATTCTCTCACGTCTCTTTCAATTATAGGCAGTTTTCTTCAAAATGTCATCTCTAAGCAGCCTCACAAGGAGGGCCTAGCTGCTTTTCTTCCCAGCACTCTTCCAAAGATACCATTAATGGTATCCTTTAGGATCTTGTGATGCTCTTCTCCCGAAACCGACCATCTACTGTCATCTATTTTCTGTATTTCTCACTTCCGAGAAAGTTTTGCGAATTATAATACAGCTGCATTTCTTGGAAAATTTGCACCACTGGCAAAGGCCAAAAAACAGGTGGTACTTACATGAGGTACAGATCTTGAGATAGCCCAGTAAAAAGGGATACATTTCACCACGAAAGAATTGATTTCTTAAAGTTGTGCATTTCGACTTGCTCACAGTCATGGCTACAAATGATGCGCTAACCTCCATTTCTGGATCTGTGGGTAGCATGTAAGCAGGAAGTCCTTAACTGAGATCCCTGTCTGGATCATAACGTTGTCTTTTATATATAATCCAGAAATGACTGCAGAGGGGTGAGCAGTTTTTGGCTGGGTTTACTTGACCTTAGAAGGCTTACTCTCACACTGGCCACAGCCAATGTAACATCACATAACATCTCATATTCCTTTGGTAACTAGAAAATACACTGACCTGCTTCTGTCTCTGGCACATGCAAATCCTGGGCTAGGACCTTGGTTTAGTAAATAGTCAGAATTAACCTAGCTGTCATTTTTTACTAGCTAGGATTTTTTTAGCTTTGTTTTTTGAAGGTGCTGAGGACAAGCAGCCGTCAGTCTCTCCAACAGTTTTCTCCCTTCCTGGGAAGGTCAGGATGCCCTTGGTGCCAACTGGATTGACACAGGAGGCTTCACAGCACTCGGCATCTATTTCTCCTTCCCACATTCGTCTGTGTCCTTCCTTGTTCTCCCATAACTCTATCACCTGGGATGGTTTTGACAATTCTTTCCTACATGCTCAATCTGATTTAGTTTCCTTATATTTCCCCAGGGACTTGAATTGCTGTTCATGCCCCATTTAGTTTTCTTTTAGAGAGACCACTAGGTGTAAATGTAGTGTCCCTAGCCCCAGGAACATGAAGAGGAGTGTGGAGCAATTTCAAGGCTGCTCAATTTCTTTGACTCTTACTTTGCTCCCTTTCCTACTGCTCTTCAAGGGGGATCTCTCACTAGACCTACAGAATTTAGGTAGAGCAGCTATTTGATTTCTCATTTCACGCGTTCTTTGCATTGTCTGCATGAAAACATAGCTCAGTCACAGCTTTTGTCCCCTTGCTCTCAGCAAAAAGACATCACAAGCTTCAACCACACAATCACTTCTTGGGAAAAAAACAGGTAAAAAGGAAAAGTCTTCAGGCAAGTAAAGACCATCAAGCTCTATAATAAAACAGAGATGTGTTTCTTAATCACCAATGACTACCTGTGAGAGCAGTGGTTCCTTTTGTGCTCTTATGAATGAGTTTTTTATTTCCGTTTTTTTTCTGGCCACTAAATAAATGCTCAGCTGACAGAGTAGCCAACAGCTGCTCGTAATCATCAGAGAGACAGGCATTACTGAATGTAGTGGGAGCAAATGCTTTGCACATGTCCTAGAACTCTGGCCTTCTCCTCTCTGGTTCTTCTGCCCGGTCTACTGTGTAGTTTGCCTTTGTGATACAGCAAACAACGGAAAGCCCATGCAATAGATCGCATTCAAGAGGCTTCATTACAAATGCTCTGATTTCCCCAGATGAAATTTCCTGATCCAAGAGAGGAACTCTGGGTGGAACCTTATTCTCAAGCATGGCCAGCCCCCACTGCTCTTGGTTGCTCTGCCAACAGCACTAACCACTGGTGTGAAGGAGCTGGATTACAGCATTTCAGAGAAGTACTTACTTGTCTGGAAGGCAGGCTTTAAAAATGTAAACGTGTGTAGGAGGATCTGTGCTTCAGGCTGGCTCCTCAGAACAGAACAACTTTTAATTAACTTTCTTAAATACTGCCACAGGCTCCTCTTAAATTGATGAGAAGTGCATTCCACTTTTCTTTACAGAAAGGTATTGTATATTACACTTAATCTGATTAGGTATTAAAAAAAAAAAAAAAAGATGAAAGCCAGCTGTGCTTCTCGGGACTTTGAATATTTCCTTTTAAACAAAGAACACTGTTTATATCAATCCATATTAATAAGAGGTAAAGCATACCTAAACAATCATTTTAAAATACCACATAACTACCTTATTATTGCAATTTTATTATTGCAGACTCCTTGTTATGAAGGCATGTTACAGTAAAAAAATAATTAAAAAAAAATTCTGAGAAAAACTGCTGATGCCAAATTGTAATTTACTGACTCTGAAAGTGTTAAAGAATTAAAGCAATAGAGATTTAAGATTATCCACCAAGGAAATGAGCCTTGAAACCTGTATCACAATGTATTTGGTTACAACTTCATTTCTGAGGGGAATTATATTAAAAAAAAAAAAAATCACATAAATCTTTTCAAATAAAGACAGAGATACTGGGGAATCAAGATGAGATTATATCTCCTGGCCATTACTTCCAACCAGAGGACTTTATTTTGCAAAGCAGCTGAATAACCCTACCCACATGAGAAATGAAAAGCCAATTCATCACTTTAAATCTGTGGTCCCAGTTGACTTAACTGAGCCTTGAAAAAGGCCCCTGAGGCTAGATTGTGACAGTGAAGGCTTCCCTAGCTATTGTGTTTGGGCAAAGCAAGGAACAGGATCCCAGACTTGCTGCTTTTTCAACTCTACCTTACTACATGCTTGTTTGCTAATGAAGAAAGTACGAACATAAAGACCGCTGTTAATGAGAGAGAGGAAACTGTAACCCTGCCTTGTCATTTGGGAAGGTCCCATACAAACATGAAAACAAACCCAACACTTACTAATTACTCTGACACGATCTCCTCAGTGAGGTGAACACCAGAAGCATAAGGGGATCTTGAAGAGAAGGTTGAAAACAACATACGGCTACGCGTAACCACTGGTGCTTAAGAGGTGAAGAGTTGGACAAAGATATCTGTGTTGCAGCACAATACCATGGACTGAAACTAAAAAGAAGTAAATTTAAATTTGCACTAGGTAATGTGACTAAAAGTTGGATAGGATAGGATAGGATAGGATAGGATAGGATAGGATAGGATAGGATAGGATAATTCAGTTGGAAGGGATATTCAAAGATCATTTAGTCCAACTGCCTTATCACCTA
>VXAV01009196.1:182364-209343 GCA_013399715.1 Alectura lathami | reverse complement strand
CACCTATCAATGACACAGAAATAGAATAATTTGCCAAATAATTTACAGGCATCCAAAAGAGGACAAAGAACTTCTAAATGTGTCATGCCAAGGAGAACCCTTTTCTTTTGGAACTGGCTAGACAGTGGCATTCAGGAATATTTTGTCAGCTCTCTTACTTGTTTCTTCTTGGTGAAGAAGAAACACCTGACAGTACAGATAGCCAAGGAAAGGTTGTATTTTGTTGCTGCTTTTGTATTTTTCTTCTTTCCCACTTGTAGCTTCTGAGCTACAAGACCTAAGGCATTTTGAAGTATCTGGTGTCAGCTAGGGAACGCTTAGGGTAAGTGTTGCTGCAAACAGAAGTTTGTCTGGACCCATTTCAAGGCTCAGCCCCACCCAAGCTCTTACTAATTTCTTCAAAGTCAACTTAAGCCAAGACTCCAAGCAGCCACACACAGCACAGTTGACAAGTTCATACCAAAGAGGCTACCAGATCGTCTTATAAAGGATAATGTCCGTATTTCAAAAGATGTCCACATCACTATAAACATTATGGTGCAAGGTGATCCATCAAACTTTATCATCTTTATCCCAAAGATCAATAGGAAATGAATATAAGAAGCAGCAGTAACATCAGCCTGCCTCCCTGGGAAAGCATGGCTCTTGTTTCATGCTGAGCAGCATACATCACCTGTAGTCCAGCTGGCCCTGCTCATTTGATGAGATCCTCTGATCAGACACCTACAGAACCAGTTCCTGCTTCTTAAAGATGAAACCAATTATCTTGTTCCAGAAGCAATCCATCTCCTAAAATCAGGTCCAATCTTCTAAAATCATGAAATTCTAGAATACAAATCTCACTAAAGATTATAGAGTTTTAATCACTTCCATTTTGAAATTCAAATTGCACATAATACTTGAGCACCTACAATTAGCTTTATGATAGTGAAGAATTCCATCTAGGTTGGGGCACTTTACACATATCAGACAAATTACAAGATTCAGGGACCAAAAAATTGAAAATGTGTAGACTCTGATTCAAAATAACATTCATAATTTCAGTGATGAAAGGTAATTAACTAACTAACTAGAGGAACACGGGAGCATGGTGGGTTCACCACCACTTTTACATCAAAATTTGATGGATTTCCCAAGGGTCTGTTGTAGCTCACGTGGCAGTCAGGAGCAAGCAGAAGTTACTAAATGACATTTTTCAGATTGTGTTATACATGACATCCAAACAACTGCAGTGACTTCTTCTGAATTAAGTTTTAACACAATTTACGATTCTTACCATTAGCAGTCCATGTTTGGAGGCTTCATCACAGAATAAACAGTAAAGGAGGAAGTGATGTTAAACAGCAGAGCTTTGCTGAAAACACGAGTGCATGAAAACACAAGCTAGTTTTAAGATTAAGAGGTAAAACAGGTATGTAAACATCATACTATCATTCATGATTCAAAAATCAGCCAGTAGGACAAGAATCAAAATAACAAAAGTATGAGCTGTAATCGTATCACTAGGCATTCTTTATGTCTCCAATAAAACACTGGAGTTCACTTTCTGCTGAGAGGGGGGAAAAGCTGATAGTACTCTGGTTGGTGCTGCAGTGCAAAGTAGAGAAACCTCATCTGCAGATAAAAGAAACATGAGCTCTAATGAAGACATGTTAAAAAAAAAATAAAAAAAGAACCCCCCTCTGTCTAATAGCCTAAAGGCATCTTAACTGAAATGTCTGAGAATGAAAACTGGTCTGTTTAATTAATGCTGAGCTCTAATCGTTAACAGCAATTACATAACAAAACTATCTCAAGACAGGAATTCATGCACTAGGAAATTAAATACAGTAGACAAAACAGTAATTAAAGAGCTGAACATTTTTGCTTATGAAACAGCATCTAGTACATTTGCTTATGAAACAGCATCTAGTACATTGCATAATTGGTGAATTGTGTCCTTCAGCTGTGGCACAGAAGAAACATCTGGGCTGGTGATCTATATGATGTTGGACTTCCAACATGACCTGTGAGGTTCATTGCAATGTTTTCCTTCTACACACATGAAGAGGCCAGAAGCTGCTGCTTCCCAAGGTTTTCTTCTAGCTTGTTTAACATCACTAGTTCAAGAATTAGGTGACCAGTAGCCACTGAGCCAGTATTTTGAGAGAAGCAGGAGCCACAGCAGAAGGAATTACAAATGAAGTCAGGAAGTAACAAGTTTTGAATAAACGGAGACGTACTTCAAATACTGCAGAAGGCTATGGATCCTGCAACAGACACACACTCCAGAAGCACCTGGTTAAAGTTGTGGTACAACAACATCATGGATGAAAACTGAAACATTCTGCCTCGGGAGTCTGAGCTGCAAATGCCAGAGGACAGCATGAAGACTCAGGAAGGACAGAACGGCTGCCTTGTCACTGAGGCCTAGCCCTTTTCCACAGAGCACACGTATCTGCTGGTACAGCAAGCTCCACCTCCAAATATCCACAGCTCTCCCTGGCTCTCCCCTTTGCTCCCAGCACCTCTGCTCCCAGTTTCTAATCACTCTCCCTTAACCAGAAAAACTGAGCCATCGAAAAGCAAGCACACCCAAATGGTTCATCTTCTTGTCTGACTCGGATTTCTGCAGCATGCCAGGCCGATGTTCCTGCTGCCTGGTGTTCCCCCACCATCCAACTCTAGCAGTGTCTCCGAGAGACACAGTATCTGATGTCATCAAGGATCTGCTGAGCCACCCTGGCTGATGCCCTCCCACGAAGCAGTCACTCCCACCAACCTAATGCACTGCCTGGGGTCAGCTCGCTCCTTCCCTTCTGCTCCTGAAGGCACTTGCTCAATTTAGGTCATTTGGCCAGAAATGCCTCAGCTCGCTATGCCAAGAAAGGAGCCGAACCCTTCCCCTTCCTCCCACTCTGGCTATATTTTCTCCCCCCTTACCACAAAAAATTAAGAGCAGAATTTGTCTTAGTCCATCTTCTCCCTTCTGTCTCCCGCTCCCCGCTCACGAAAGCTTTCCTTTGTCAGATTTGCTGGCCTGTGACTGACAAGCAATTACAATAAGTAATTTCATTTCAGGGGAAGATAATAAAACGTGATACCATAACTACCCACAGAGCCTCCAAAGTATTCATGTTCACTCTAATAACCTGGTGAGATGCTGTTAATCTTGACAGAGGCTGCCCAGCAGGTGCTGGGGAGCTGAATCTTCATATTCCTTCACTGTTTGCTGATCCTTCCACAGGGAGAACTCCAAGCTGTTAAAATGCAATGGCCCTGCTCCATTTTTTAATTACATTTAGTTTATTAGAGGCACAATCAGATGCATAACTAATCCTGGAGCCTGCCCTGCCTTGCTGAAGAGGGAAAGGGAGGTCTGACACGTGCAGGCTTTCAGCCTCAGTTGCACAGAGCCGCTTTCCTCTGGGAGACGGAGAGGTGGGGAAGGGGAATGTGCAGTGCAGGGGGAACTCTGTTGTTTTCCAAAGCAGATGATTTTTACTGATACTTTCCTCCCTTGCCCGGGAACTGCTTCAATGCAAGCTGCTTTTGTTTCCCAGTATTCTCACTGAAACCAAGTAAAGATCAGTGCTGATTTGTTATTTAGAGTCAGTCCATCCGTCCCCTCAGGAGCAGGGTGCACATGGGCTGTGTATGAACGAGACACATATACTTGGTACCAAAGAACTACAGGCATCCCCCTTAGGAGCACTGCATTTACCAATACCGCTGAAACAATACTGCCTTTCCCTGAGATGCCACCCACAGGTGCACATCAACACAGGAGGAAGGGTAGGGAGACAGCAGGAGAAAGGCAGCAGCTGCCTAGAAACGGAGGTCACTTCTGCACTTCTCAACTGGGAAATCGACTGTGCTTCCCTTGGAAGCATAAGGGAGAATTAGGCCCTTCTGGCCAAGCACCAGGCATGGCTGTTTATCATGGCAAACCCTAGGTCCTTCATCTGAGAAAGCAGCACTTGCACCACAAGCACGTCAGTGCCCTAACATTAAAATGGTGATGCTCGTTCTTAGAGTTCACAGAGTTCATAGAATCATAAAGGTCTTCTTTGAAAGCCCAGTTATTTTTCAGGAAAAGCATCACCTTGGTGCACAAGCGAGCCATGGCCTCTGCTCCTGAGCAAGCAGAATCCTACCCTGCTGCCAGAGCAAAGGCAAAACCACCCTGCTCAGCATCCTGCAGCACTGCAGAGGATGATTAAAAGCACACGACTTGCTGAGTCTAGCGAGGAGCTCATAGAGAGAACAGCATTCTGAGCAGTGGCCTTCACAGAATCATAGAATCATCCGAGTTGGAAGGGACCTTTCAAGTCCAACTCCCCTGCAGTGAACAGGGACATTTACAGCTGGATCAGGTTGCTCACAGCCCTGTCCAGCCTGACCTTGAAGGTCTCCGGGGACGAGGCATCCACCACCTCTCTGGGAAACATGTTTCAGTGCTACACCACCCTTATTGTAAAATTTTTTTTGCTTATATCTAATCTAAACCTCCCCTCTCTCAGTTTGACACCATTTCCCCTAGTCCTATTACAACAGACCCTGCTAAAGAGTCTGTCTACTTCTTTCTTACCGCCCCCCTTTAGATACTCAAAGGCTGCTGCCAGGTCTCCCTGGAGCCTTGTCTTCTCTATCCCAACTCTCTCAGCCTGTCCCTCACAGGGGAGGTATTCCATCCCCTGAATCATTTTTGTGGCCCTCCTCTGGACGTGCTACAACAGCTCCATGTCTCTTCTGTGCTGAGCACTCCCCATCTGGATGCAGCACGCCAGGTGGGGTCTCACCAGCACAGAGCAGAGGGGCAGGATCACCTCCCTTGCCCTGCTGGCCACGCTTCTTTAGATGCAGCCCAGGATGCGGTTGGCTTTCTGGGCTGCGAGGACACACTGCTGGCTCATGTCCAGCTTGTCATTCACCAGAACCCCCAAGTCCCTTTTGGCAGGGCTCTGCTCAATCCTTGCATCCCCCAGCTTGTATTGGTAGCAGGGGTTGCCACGACCCAGTTGCAAGACCTGCATTTCACTCTGTTGAAGCTCATGAGGTTAGCCTGGGCCCACTGCTCCAGCCTGTCTGTGTCTCTCTGGATGGCATCCCGTCCCTCAAGAGTATCCACCGCAGCACACAGCTTGGTGTCATCGGCAAACTTGCTGGGGGTGCACTTGATCTGCTGTCAATGACACTGATGAAGATATTGAAGAGTATTTTTCCCAGAATGGACCCCTGAGGGACACCACCTGTCACTGATCTCCATCCGGACATTAAGCCAGTGACCACCACTCTCTGGATGCCATCCAGCAACCAATTCCTCATCTATCGAAGAGTCCACCCATCAAATCCATATCTTTCCAGTTCAGAGAGAAGGATGTTATAGGGGAGTGTGTCAAAGGCCTTCCTGAAGTCCAGACAGATGACATCAGTGGCTCTTCCCTCATCCACCAATGCAGTTACGCCATCGTAGAAGGCCACTAGGTTGGTCAGGCAGGACTTGCCCTTGGTGAAGCCATGCTGATTGTCTCACATCACCTCCCTGTCTTCTATGTGCCTTAGCATAGCTTCCAGTAGGATCTGTTCCATGATCTTCCCCGGCACAGAGGTGAGGCTGACAGGTCGGTAGTTCCCTGGGTCATCCTTTCTATGCAGAGACCAACCCAACCAGCCCCATGTGGTGCAGAGAGGGCAGCAGAGATAGAGGGCACAGGGCTTGGTGGCAGAGGTTTCCACAGCAGTGATGGTGTTTTTTTTTTTTTTTTTTTGACAACTCTATTTTCAAAATTTCTGTGATCTGCTTTGGAGATGGGCATTTTGAGGACTAAATTGTAAGGATGCTCCCTTTAAAGAGAGAAAGCCAGTGGATCTGCTCCCAGTCAAGAGCAAAAGATCTAAAACGCTGTTACTAAAACTTCCAAGTCCGATCACTAAGCAAGAGCCTAGCTATAGGATAAACTGAAGGACCAGGATGTTCCTCTTTAAAATACACCTGGCTGCGGTTCAATAGTGTTTAGTTCTCATTAAATCCACAGCTGTTATTAAATTGTTATCCAACTTCTTGAGGAGTAACTAAAATGCTAGAGAAGTAAATGAACACTGAAGGGAACGACAGCTGTGATATGACCGCCTCCATCTTCCAGAGATAACCTTCCCTCCACCAGCAGGTGGGTTCCAGGATAAACCTGTGATATCAACTCTTTAAAAAGGAAGCTATATATGGCTCTGGTCTTACTTCTTCCCAAACCAAGAAGTGGGAAAGGCACGATCATTGTTTCAGTCTATTATTCTTCAACACATGCACCTCCAGACCCTGCTGAATTTGGGGGAAACTCAGCATTCATGGTGGAGAATACGTCTCTGCAGCACACTGCATGAACCTCTCAGAGAATTCATTCCTTTGCCCTCCTGCCATTTCTTTACAGCTAGATGAAGCTCTGGAAGGGAGGCACATTACATATTTTGAAGATAGTTGAGCTGTGTTTTCCTCCAAACACTGCTCAAAGCAAAAGCTACAGGATGTTCCTGGTATTGTCGGGAAATCTACTTATCTTACATTCTTACACACACTGCCCTTTAATCCATGGGGCCTTCTTGAGTTTGCATAGTGAAAATGGAAAAGAAAAAAATGAAATTCTGTATTTTTTAATAATGAGAACATAGGAAGTAAATAACCTTGGGCTTTCTCTCCTCCAAGAAGAGAGGTGATGTAAGAGCAAGCTAAGCGCAGCTGACTTGTCTGGATTCAGAAGTACAGTCCAAAGCAACGAGAGAGCCTCTTGCATAAAATGAAAAGGTCAAGAGTATAAAGATGTGATCTCGCCGGGGGAAGAGAGCCAAGAAAACAGCTCGCTATTTAAATAGCTGATTAAACAAAATATAATTAGGGCTAGCTTGGCCCCTTTCCCAGAGTTCATAAACCCACACAAGGAATCTCCTCTGGGGGCAGTACAGCCTGATGTGTGCCTTATTTAAATCAGGCCATTTAAATAGCTGACCTTTGTAAGTGTTGGCTTCTGCTTGCTCTTATACCAGCATCTCTTTCCGCAGCTAACCTTTAATATTGCAGCCTGCTTGTTTGTGCCTTCCCCACCTTCAGTCACAGCTCTGATATAGCAGGAGGCAAACTGGATGAACTAGAACTGTGAAAGAATGAGAAGTCCCAGGAAACCCTTTGTTGCATTTCTATTTCCTTGGTGCCATGTGCTGAACAATGGCCTTGCTTGCACAGCCTCAAAGGGCACAGTGAGCCCAGCTCTCTATAGATTGAAAATCCCAAACTCTAAAAGACAAAACTGTATTTTGAGAGCAGCATTGAGTACAGATAATCTAGGTGGGCATCTGGCCTGTTGTCCATCAAGCTTTCAGGTACCCTAAAGCCCGTTTTGCCTTTAGCAGCCTGCTGTACTCTGCTGGAGTGGTACATGAACCCACCGTTCTGCTAAACCCGAGGAACAGTTTTCCAGCAGCAAATTAAATCACTGGGGCACAAGCCCCAAGAAGAAAACTAGAAAACTTGTACTGCAAATTCTAGACAGTTGGTTTGTATTATATGAGCCCATTGCTCAGGTAGGGCTGGCTTTGTGTGTCCCTGCTGACCATACAGACATGTCATGTTTCTTTGCATGGAGCACAGGGAAATTCTCATTTGAAAAAGAAAAAATCACATGAGAAAAGGTGCAGGGTCATAACCATGAAAGCTAAGAGAAAGAATTGGGGAAGAGCGGGATGGAGTTGCTTCTCTCTGTCGAAAGAACTCACTATGGTCTGATTCAAAACCCTTGAAGTCAGCAAAAGCTTTTGCATTGACTACAGGAGGCTTTGGATCAAAATTTGATTTGGGAAGGAAAAGGAGAATTGCAGCTATCAAGGGTTTTCATTAAAGTAAAACAGTGACTCCAGCACAAGAGCTAATGAAAGGAGAAATGATGGTGCATCCCTCAGCAAGACATGTATGCTTATCCTGCACAATATGCTGTGCAGCAAACATCTCCCTTGCATTTACTTTATTCTGATTCCTCTCAAATCTTATTTGCAGGAGAATAACATAAATTCAGAAAGTGATCTCCCAGATACACACAACGAAAATATAAAATATGTCCTCCATTCAGTAAGTCCAAAAGCTAGTCAAACAGCACCTCCCACTTATTTACAAAACTGCAAATATTTTTTGAGTTCTTGATTAAAATGTATGTAATTATACTGATTTTAGTCTGAGGTGATACTCCCCCACATATTCAGCACACATGGCTGTCTCTACACTCTTCAGAGGAAAACCGATGTCAAACACCTTCAGAAGCAGAGTGTGGACACATCCTAAGTAAACAGATCAACTCCAGCAGTGTTGAATGAGGCTGATGGAGGAGAGGAGTATTTGGCTTTTGTATCAGAGACCCTGGGAAATGTCTCAGCAGTCTTTATCATCCCCATCACAGCAGGCAGCACAGATGGGATGGAAGGCCATGGACAAAATGCACATCAATAGTGCGGAGATGCCCAAGGTCACAGAATAACTCACAGCAGCCTTCCCAGGCCTGCTGGATTCACCGTTTATTTCTCCATCTCTCCTGTATGAAATTCCCTTAAATTGTATCTGTTGCATGTCACAACCACAACGCCCACATGCAAACTGGCCCTCCTGGCTGGCAGTTTCACATCCACTTAGTCTTCCTTTCAGAGAATTACAGACTCAAGCTCTCAAGGCCAGAAGAAAGCTACTCATCAGCCTGAGCCAGTTTTCCTCTTCTGACGCAGAAAGAAATAAAGACACATCGCCTCTCCCTTCCCTCCTTGCGATGGAGGTAACCCCACCTCCAACCCCCTCTCCCTCTGAGAAACCACATTTCCAGACTCTGACAACGACAGACTGCAAAACGCAGATGCTGCACATTTTGCCAAATACGCCGACTTACACATCAGCATAATGGTATTCCTCCTCTCAGGGAGGGATTCCGATAGCCCAGATCAATCTATTCACAAAGGTTACGAGAACTTCCTTTTAGCCCTTTAACAAAATTATCTCGGTCATTCAGAAGATCTGCAGCAGAAATGGGCTTGTGCCTAGCGAATTTGCAGAGTCTGCTTTTTTTTGCGAGTGCGGTTTGTTTTAAACCCCGCTTATATAACACTTATTTATCACAGCCACACAGGCTAATTCATGTATATGTATTTAGTATAAAAGCATTTGAATTAATGTTCCCAGCTTGTTTACTTTGAAGGACTGAATGCCCCCTCAGGAAGACATATTGATCATGAAGGAGGCCGTTCTCTGATGAACACTGGTTCCTGCAATATTTATGGCATCTGAAGCCTTTTCTCTGCTCTTGATCTTTTGAAAAGAGATCCCGGAGGAGGGTGACAAAGCCTGGAGAGGGGAGGAGGGAGAAGAAGTACAAGAGAGGTCCCTTTGCTCTGAGTGCAACGTTGAAATGTAAACAGGAAGGTGATCAAGGACTGTGGTCCTTTCTAAATTAAGCACTTAAAATGAATATTAATGAATATGAGAGGAAAAAACCCATTGAGCCAACTTTATAGAGAATGCTGGGATGGGAAAAAAATCTGCAGCCTTTCTCAGTTTTGCATTTCAATTCTGCTAATTTAGGCCACATCAACTGTGATTTTGAGGCCAGCCAAAAAAACTGATGTTAGCGGAAACATTAGAAAGTAACCTCTTCACAGTCTAGCACTTGCCATCTTTCTAATCACTCCACATAGCCATATTTATCATAAGAAAACAAATAATAAGTACTTTTATGGCTTTTTCTTCAGAACGGAGTTTGCACTCCATATGGGCTGAGAGAGTGATGAGTGCCTGCTTGCTGTCCATGTGATTTTCTCCCTCCATCTCCACCCCAAAGGGAAATCACCTCTCTTTGGTTGGTTTTTAATTTCATGGCACGGTGAGGAGCAGAAGAGGCAAAACGAGCACCCACAGGGCAGGGGTGACTGGAGACCGCAGCTTCTCTCTGGAGTCTCAGGCCATGGGGACAAGGAGCAAAGGTCAAGGCAGAGGGCAAATGGCTTTGCTGCTGGCGTGGCCCCATCTACCCTCCTCCATGCTTTTCATTCTCCTTGTCGCATGCTGTACACAAGCATAGGGCTAACCCACTTCGTATATGCAAGATACCTACGGATATGCAAGTGTATCTATACACGCTGTTACGGAACAGCTGTGTGAGGCATGCTGCACAGTTACCAACCGCTGCCCTTCATGTTCTGTTCCCACGTGGCAAGGTACAGATAGTGAGTAGAAAAACATAAGTTCCTTCCATTTCTAAAGGATGTGCCACAAAATCCTGCAAAACAAGTAATAAGCAGAGTCATTTGCAGCGCTCTGTTGGATGGAAGAGGTCTGTGAAGCTGCCAGCTTTGAGCTGTGCCTTTCCTCTCCCCTTTCTTTTATAGAAAGCGTATTTTGTCAGGAAAATTCATGCTAACATGCAGGAACCAACACTGAGACAGGCTGGGAAAAGATGAGGCCAGGGGCCAGGGTTACATTGTAAAAGATGCAGTTTTCAATCAAAGGGCTTAGCTGCAATTGGCTGGAAAGAATTTGATGGAAGACTTGATCAAAACAAATTATTCATAGGAGTAATGTGATGAGAAAAGCAAAGATTTAAGGGGAAAAAAAAAAAAAAAGAGGGGAAAGGGTGTGGATTTTAAAAGCAAATGGGTCAAAATTGGTCGGCAAGTCTAATTCCTCAAAAGTGACCTGCATCTGAAACTTCCTTTCAGGGACAGAGGACACAGATGGGATTGATAGGGGTTTAGAGCATCAAGAGCAGGATAAAGACACTGATGATGACATATGTGCTCTTGTGAGCACCTTTTCCACACAGCATGAAGGAGGTTCATCTCCCTGCTATATTAAGATGAGCTACTGAAAGAAAATTTCTCCCCACAGACTCAGTCAGTGGAGCGGACTGCCTCAAGGTATTTTGGTGGCCAACAGCAAAATCTTTTTAAAAAGCCGTTACGAAAACCATTACTCATTTGTCTGCAGTTATAGCCTGTGTGGAATATATATCCTCAGCTACAAACCTCCTGGTGAGTCTTATTAGGAAAATCCCTCCAAATCAGGCAACAAAAAGCGTCAGTTGTCTCGGGTGTCCCACACCACCCTGAAGTTCCACATTGCTGCAGCTCTCCCCATGCTCCCCAGGGGCTGAAACAAGGCGCATCCAAGTCCTGTCCCAGAAAGGTCCCTCTCACCTGGGTAAAACACTCCAGATCCCTGTGGCTGCAGACTAGGGTGAGCGGGAGCCAACAGCAGCTGCAGAGATAAACCCTGCTGACTGTCAGGGCTGGCATCAGCCCACTCCCTGCTTTCGGTGGATTTCTGCATTCATTTTGTTCAGATGTCGAGATGATGGGGTCGGTTGTGGTGTACTGTCAAGATTCCTACCCAAACAATTAGAATAACTCATTTGGGGTTAGCTTTGTGTTTAGTTCCTTGTTGTCACCAAAGGGCCTCTCTCAGCTATGTAAAGCACTTCCCTGGCTCACTCACACACAAGAAAGAAGTCGGAGCACTTCTCTCACCCAAATATTTGTTTTAAAGGGAGATCAGAGAACTTAACCACAGCAGTGACTCTACAGGAGAGGTGCGAAATGCAGCGTCTATCAAGCAGTCCAGTGCTGGAGAGAGAATTGGACTTCCGAGCTCATCTCACTATATAATGTTATTAGCTATATGAAATTACACTGTCAAATACAGCTTTATAAAATGCACGAGGAACGCAAGAGGGCAAGGAGGAGAATGAACACACCAGGGACAAATCACTGTCACTCACAGTGGAGTGCCTGGCAGACTAAGAATTAAGTTCACTCCTCAGGGCAAGCCATCCCCAGCTGTTATAAATACATTTTAATGCCCCTGTCAGAGTGCTGAAAGAGTGAGCTAGCCTTCCCAGCACAGTGTGTGAGGTGTTTTCTGTCACTCGGAGAGCTTGAAAAAGCCACATTTTGATCGCGGCTTTGTCACTTTTGCCTCTAGCAGTGCTGAGGCAGCTTCTCACCATTGGACAGGGTGGGCAGTGGTTTGGGAGCAGGCTCAGGCTACTGCCACACTCCTCCTTCTGTCGCTAATGCAAGCAATGGATTTGTTGGGCTCCTTCAGGCCCCTCCGGACTGTGTCACCAAATCACTATTTAACAGGCTGCTTGGGCTTCTCCTCAGGGGACCGAGGCAGCAGGAGGATTCCAGCCACGCTTGGGTGGTGATGCCCAGCCTCAAGGAGACCTTGCCTGAGCTCACAGCAGGACCTGTTCCCAGAGGGATGAGGTGAGGTCAAGCCTCAAGCCTGGAGCAAAAAGCGACAACACAGTGCAGTCCCCAGAGTACAGTGTCACCGCCCTTCTCCCGTTAGTCCACCTCCTACTCTCCTCCCTAAGCTGCAACCACAAACAGCTTTGTGGGGACGATGAGCTGGGCTGGGGCCAATTCTCTTTGCTACTGCTTTATTTTTCATTTCTGAGAAGCTCTTTCTTCAGAAATGAGTGCCAGGAGGGGGCAACACCATCTCCAGCAAAGGCAGAGCCCAGGTCGGGGCTCCTGACAGTCTCCAAAACAGAGATGGGCTCTGTTCTGGACGAGCAGCTCTCAAATGCGGTCCCATCAATGCAAAAGGAGTGAAATTGCATCCCACCTCATAAATCTACTTCTGCATAACTGCTGCCTTTCACTTCCATCTGGAACACGAGTTTGGTCCCAGTTAGACCGTGATCTCTGAGCAGGTAGGAAATAGTGTTTAGTACACAGGGGACTGAGCACAGAGACGAAACACGATGTAGCCATGAACAGGCAACGCAGATGAGAGACTCTGGAAGAGAAGCTCATTTCAAATAGCAGTTCCATCGGAAATGGGCAGGCCGCTGCCCATCCAGGCAGAGAGGCTTACAGGGCTAGGCATGCTTCACGTTTTCCATTTGGGCTCATGTCGGTATTTAGCCCCAGGATGACATGCACACCCTTCCCAGTCCCCCCTAGCTACACAACAACTTGCAGGGTTTTTCTGACCAGAATAAACATAAATAAGCCTTTGAAAGACATCGGAACGCCCCCAGCCCTCATCACTGCATTATTCTGAGCGGAGAGCAGGGCCCAACACGCACCTGGATGAGAACAAGCAGGAGGCAGCAAGCATCCCTTTTAGTGCCAGAGAAACCCAGCGGTCAGCACGAGGCCCACATTCAGAGCCGCAGCCTGTTCCTTGGCAGGCAGACATTGCTGAGTCCCCACTAAGTCACTGCTGAGGCTGATAAAAATGAGCTTGCTGCCCTTGCACTGCTACGTGTGCTGCTTTGCTGACGTGAATATCTGCCTTTGGTCTTGACTGGTACCAAGCCAACGAAAAGATGGACAATGGCAGCAGCTACTGACTCGATCCATGGCGACGCTCGGGGCCAAGAGACCGAGGCATCCTTTTGAAACAAAAAGGCTTTGTTTCTATGATTTGTTTCATTCCCATTTCATTTCTAAATGGCTCTTGTTTGCCTGCAACCGCCTCAGCAATAGTTCATGTAGAGTAACATGTCAACCCACTGCAAAATGTCTCGGGAAGAGATATTTCACTAGGCTCAGCAGCCCTTAAAGGGAAGCGGCTGCTGTCGGACGCGCGTGCTCCTCACCCGTTGATGCATGGGTCTGTCTGAGCGCAGACTTTGGTTCAGTGCGTACGCCCTGCGAGAGGGAGATTTTATCAGCGTTACTGTTGCAGCAGTTCTTTAAAAACCAGTGTGGGATCTCATATTTCTGGAAGCACATGCATGCGATTTACTACCCCGCAGCCAGCAGCACGACAACCCAGATTACTCAATTCATCATCTCCTGGGAAGGGAAGGCAGCTGCTGAGGCACACGGAGGTTTCGGTCGGGTGAGACCTGGTCATTATCTGTTGAAGTAATGGCTTCAGAAAACACTCTGCTTCCAAAACTGCAGCTAGAAACACGATCGCATCCCACAGACCAGAGCTCCCATCCCACCCTTAGCTGCACACAGCCAAGACCCATCACCAGAAACAGCCAGACACTAATTCCACTTATAGATGTTCCTAATGCACACAGAAATAGCAAATCTGTAAGCCTTATCCTCCCGAGGACAGGAACACAGCACTGTGACCAAATTACCGGGCTACAGAAGAGACTCTCTTGTCCTCTACAGCATTTTAGTGCCCTTCTGTTCTAGGTTTGGTTCTAGTATGTATCAACCCCTGGCACCAGAAAGCACTTCCCCAAAGAAGTTCCAGGAATTCTGCAAAGCAATATGAAGGGGGAATTAAAAATGCTTCATTGGATTTGCAGCTTAGCAGATGGCATGAGACACATGTAGGGTTAATCAGGTTGCATGTCCTTAGAGATCAGCAGTGGTTCCCCCCTCTCACACCAAAATATTATCTAAAACTCAAGGATTATTTCCTCACTGAACACATGCACATCTACACAAGATCCTCAGCAGTTCCCACTGCAGGGGGAAGGTGATTTTTCTCTTTGGCACAGGATCACTTGCTATGTCACACTTCATGCCTAAAAAAAGTCCACTGGGCTGCTGGGCACCAGGAACTCCAGCTTTTAATGTGGAAAACCATACAAGACAAAGAGGAGAAAGGGACAGAAATCACAACTAGTGTAACTGCCCTTATCTTTCAGCATATCAATGGCGAGCTTAATAAAGTCATAATGAATATGTTCCTGGGTACATGTGCTTTTTCAGCAGGCTATGCAGCTCTTGTGTAAGAAAGACAGCTCCGTCTCCTGGGATATAGCTCAGTCCCTGGGCCATTAACAGTGTCCTTGAAAGGAATCTTTCTTTTTATCCTTTTTTTTTTTTCTTTTTTTTCCATAGGGGTGAAGAATCCCCTGTGAAAGTATTCAGAGTGTGTGGGAGTGGGAGGAAGGAGAGCTGTCTGTACTGCTTGTTTTTAGACTTCAGCCTTTTGGAGATGGTTAACACAACATTGTCAACCACCAGCTTGCAGGCTTGGGGCTTAGAAAGAAGACCATAACCCACCGGTTTGTTTCAAAGGATGCGCAGGTTTGACACTGGGTTTCCCACCCTGGAGGGCACTGTTGGGCAGCCAAATCACTGTCCTTGGCCACAAACAAGACAGAGGTCCTGCAGAGCTGGTGCTCCTGCTGCCAGGAAGTGTCAATCCCTTTATGTATCTACTGAGACTGGGGCTCACACAGGGTTTCCCACAGGAAATCAGAAAAAGGAAGCAGGGCTGCCAAACTGGATGAGTCTTTCCTTTCCAAAGCCCCTCTTTCAGCCTGATGGGGCGTGGGAGAGTTGATCCTGATACCTCATTCTCGGGTAGGGTGTGGGTTTGCACCCATCCATGCCTCTGGAGCTTTGGGTTTGCCTCAAGCTGCAGCACTCAAACTCCCTTGGCTCCTGGAGCTAGGGACTGATGCCCAAGACTCACAACCACAAGGCAGGGTTTGGCTAGGTCTGTTGGCTTAAAACAGCGGCAGTTTAAAGGTATAGGGCATATAACTACGAAAGGCAAAATATTTTAAGAAAATATATCGCAAGAGTTAATACCCAAAGTAATAAAGAACTCTTGCAGATAAAGCAGAATATGGCCTAAAAATACTTGCTGCAAGTGCTTGTAATAAAATAATGACAAGATAAAACTGCAGCTATTTTTATTAGAAAATCTTATTGAGTTCTTATGAGGACAATGTCTAGCAGCTTCAGCTGGGGCAGGACTCAATTACAAAGGAAAGAACATTATGCCTCAAGGTATCTACATGCTTAATTCCCACTCCAGCTAATATCTTTGAAGATATGGCTGGAACAGCTTTGCCAAGGCAAGCCTGCTGTCCAGTCCTGCAGAGGACATGCTCACCAGAGCTGTAAACTTCTTGTCATGCAAGTGTGACACTGTGACAGGTTACATCAGCTCCATGACTCCTGAAGCATTGACTGGCGCTGCCTTTCAGCATTAGTAGGACTACTCTGCAGGGTGTCAGCCCAGGGTGGTAAGTAATGGGATGGGTAAAGGCATAATGCTGGAGGATATTAGAAGGCAAATCATAAAAATAATAATAAGAAGAATAATTAAAGAAGTTACTTCACTGCTTTAAAATAAAAAAAAGGTCATACAAAAGAAGTTCAGAAGATTGCTTCTTCATTCTAAACCAAGTCTAAAAATTAACCAGAATTTATCAGACAGCTTTTGGATCAGAGACGCAATAAATGCTGATGTAGTTGTTACAGAAGGTCTCTGATCTATTGTTCAGAATAGAAAATATAAACTTATCCACAGCTTATCTTTTCCCTTGGGTTGATTTTTGTTTCATTGTTTTTCTCTTTGCTCCAAACAATTAAATGATGCTGTAGATAGTGCCTGTTTGATGCAGACACCCCCAGCCAGAGCAGTGTTACTCTGAACTCTGTAAAATAAGCTTGTACATTATATGTCCCACAGTGCTAGTCTGCTAGTCAGCTCGTGCCAGCACGGGGCAATGACATACTTGGGTGACACAAATTGCCCTTAAACAGTCTCAACTATCTGGAGGAGGAGGGCTGGGGGTAGGAGTAAAACGTGCAAATTGGCAGGAGAGTAACTTTATCACTTCCCCCAAGTCACACCTCTAACAGCTATCGATCTGCTTGCTGCTCTCTTATGCTGAAGCTCTGTCTTTTGTGGGTTAGGAATTAAACTGTATCCATTTATAAGGCAGTATTTTAAAAACGTGAGCACCACTTTCTTTTCACAGCCAAAGCAGCCAGAAAATAGAAGATCCAAGGTGAGATTTCTCCACAAGTTCTCATCACTGTCATCTCTCTGCTCTTGATAGAGCCAATCAGTCGCTGACCTATGCATGGCGGCTCCTGGTGTGTATCAGTGTCTGTATGTCTGTGCAGCCCTGCATGTGCAGGACGAGGGAAGGAAGCAGCATTATCCAGCTGCACAGCAAGGTGAAGGGCTATCTGGAATGAACATTAATGTCGGCCATAGAGACTGTTTAACTAATATAGATTCCCTAATGATGGGAAGAACTGGCCTTTAATTTCAAGGGCCTGCCCGAGATGCTCCATGGCAGTAAAGCATGCAGGACTTGCTCCACGCAGGTGCATTCCCTTCTCAAGAACCAGACTGAGATTTCAGAGAACCAAAGTTTGCTGAGACACCCAGACCTTCACTCACGGCATCTGGCACACTGGGACAGACATCAACCCTAGTCTTATGAAGCTCACTGCTCCAGAGGAAGGAGACATTCTCCCGCACATTGCCTCTAGGCATCCATGCGTAGTCACATTGGCCCAGGGACAGTGGCAGTGGAAATAAAGCCATCCCAAGTCTGCCACAACTCTTCTTATATCCTGACGTGTGAGGTTTAATTACCCATGTCATTAGCTTAACTTGCTTCAAAAGTAGTGCTCAACAGACACTGTAAAACACCATCACACAGGTTCATTATCTCCTGGCTAGCTGGGAAAATAAGAGATTAATCTTGAAGAAATTAACAAACAAGAAACCTCTGTGAGTGTTTTCATCCTGGGCAGCATGTTTTGTGGTACCTTTAAATATGGAGAGCGCTGCTCCTTTACTCTCCTGACTTGCACAATCCATCAGTGTCTATGCGGCTCCAGGTCCCCACGGTCCTCCACCACTGCTCACTCCCCATGGCACAAGTTAGCGCTTCAACTGCACCACCAAGAATGAAACATGAAAACACAAATTGGATTTGCCAGAGCTCCTTGTGCCAGACAAAAGGAATAGGAAAGAAGGGAAGGGAAAACCATTACTGACCTTCGCCCATCTCCAGGATGTTGCTGGGGGAGAAAGGAGCCAAGACATCTCTTTTATATCCTCAAGATGGAGTTTTAGGGGGAGGCTGACAGCCAGTGCTGGTGCCAGACTCCATGTGGACAGGGGCTCCCTGCTGCCACCAGGTCAGATTCACTTCTGTGCTGCCTTGCCAGTGCCCTGAGCATTTCCTCCCTGCACTGACAGAGCCAAACCACATGAAATGGAGTCAAATTAAATTATCAGGAGGTTTCTTTGGTTTGCACAGATGGTTTGAGGGAAGGGACTAAAACAGCCCCACAGAGTCCCCCAGAACTCAAACCAGATGGGAGCCCAAAGGCAGAAGGGAAACAGCAGCCCTGCTGCAGTGCCCGTGGTGACAGCCTGCTCCCTGGGAGCCGTGGGGAGTGGGGAGGAGGGGGCATACAAAGAGAAGAGGGGCAGACTCTCAGCAGGACAAACCTGCCTTGTTCCACTCCAGCAGCAAGGCCACTTGCATCAGCTGGATGCCAGGCCTGCAGTCCACAGAACCACTTACAAATGCATTGAAGAATCCCCTTTGCTTTCTAAAGCTGCTTCATCCCACTCCATATAGGCACTTCTCCATTTCCACTCCCACTCCCCTTTCAACCTCACCTCATTAAGTGCTTTTAAATGCATCCCACAGTGCCGAAACTTAAAAAAAAAAACAAAAACAAAAAAAAAAAAAAAAAAAAAAAAAAAAAAAAAAGAAAGAAAAGAAAAGAAAAAGAAAAAGAAAAAAGGCCTCTCTCCTCTGCTCCAAAGAGCAATTAAATCTCATTACCCTTCAGCTGGCCCAGTCAGGCACGACGGTCACTGGCAGCCTGTGAAACAGTCATCGAGCTGTCAGCAGCACCGTGGCTCCGAGCTGCATTCGCTGAGCCACCAGCACAGATTTGCTTTATGCTCTCTCCATACCTGCATGGAGCCGTCTGCTGGGACAGGCATGGTTGTCTTCTCGCTGCAGATGGGAGCAATGCACACACGTGTGAGCACCTACCATCTGGGGGAAACGCAAGCTTGAAATTATATAGTTATCTCTGGAAGCAAAAATCCCACCATCAGCAAAGAGCAAAACGCGATGGCAAGGCTGCAAGCTGTCAGCAGCTGGCTGTGTGGGGGGCAATGCCATCAAACATCCTGCTTTGCCTCTGCTTGAGTTAGCAAGGCAGTTTGCTTACCCTGCTTGTTTTGCAGCTAGGGTTGGGGGTAACGCTGAATTCCCTTTGGCTTTTCTTGGTGGCCTTCTGAAGGGTTTTCAGCAAGCGCTGCAGGCATGGCATGGTTATTGGAGACTTCAGCAGCACGTCACTGTGTCTCAGTTTTCCTGGAGGTTGAGAAGACAGCCTCACAATAAAGCCAAACCCAGCAGCATGATGCATATGACAGAAAATAATGAAAACTGGATCCTGCTCAGCCAGAAAATTACCCAAAGGAAAGCGAGAGCTAAAGGTTCAGAGAACAGCTCCCAGCAGACCAATCTCAGCTGATCTCTTCATGCCATGCGCTTAAAGGTGGCTTTGCTTTGAGATGCAAGCAAAATGCAATAAAAAAAAAAAAAAAGTGATTCACTGCAGGAAAGCAAAAAAGGCATCTGGAGCATCAAGCCTGTCCCACCTTGTTTCAGGCATCTCCAGACAAGGTATTGTGCTATCTCAGAGGACAAGGCCAGCAAGCCCATTGCCATGTTATAGGGGCATAGCCAGGGAAGTCTTCATCCTTTCCCAGCTGGGCCCTTGGAACAGAGAAGCTTAGGTTTATATTCCCTCTGCACTGTCTGCTGGTCCCTATGCACAACTCAGTAAATAGGACAGGGAAGACAGGCACCAATTCTCTAAAACCTCCAGCCCTTAAGCTGTACCAGGTTATGTATCAAACAACAGTGACACCTTAAAATCAGAACTGACTTCTGAAAGTGTTGGGTTCTATTTTTGGAAGGCAATTGCTTTCCTTGAGGCATCTCGTTTAAAAAATAACAGTTTTTCCTCCCTTCCATTGATATTTGTGACAGAATGATTGCAAGGTCTCAATTACTCTGTATTCAGTGTGCTAATCCCCTTGGAGATAATGTGTTGCAGTCACCACGAAACCAGGCACTTAATGAGATGATTGAAAATAGTAATCAGGCACTAGGTGAAACACCTAACCTCTGGCTATTTGAGATTACTGGCTCCAGAGGACAAGTTGAATTATTTTTCTATTACATTTATTCATACATTCATACAAGCTTTTTATACTACCTTTCAAAATACATAAGCAATGTGTTTCATTTCACAGAACTACACTTACTGTCACAGCTGAGACCACAGGTCAATGTGGCTGAAGCTGTAAATATCAAAACTCAAACTTACCTGGCACATCTGTGCTTCCTGGTAAGGAACTCTTCCTTTCCTGAATTCCTCCTTTGCAGCCACTTTCTGTGCTGGTATTTTCCGTGCTGACATTTTCCCTGGTGGATGCAACTGTATCTTCCCTACAGGAGAACAGCCAGCTGCACCACAGTTCCGTAGTGTCCTGGTTTCATGTTGGCAGACAGCATTCGGTGCCTGTCAATAGAAAGGAAGCTGTTGGCACCAGCAGAAGCAGATGGGAACCAAATCTAACAACAAGGTGCCAGCCCTGGTCCTGAAACACAAGGACTCCCACCCAAGAAGATTTCACTGACATGCTGTGAGCTACACAGCAGATGTTCCTCCTATCTCCTTACCAAGAGATGACCAAAAAGGAATACAAATATGAAAGGGCCTCAACACGAGGAAAAGTTTTGAGTAAATGGGACTCCACCACAAGCTTAGACTTGAGAGACAAAGATTTGCTTCTGTTCATGTGCACCCTCATCAGTCAAGACTTCCTGAGAAAGCTCCTTTCCCGAGAAGACTCCACTTTCCAGGCTAGCAGTGTAGTCAAACGCCCACACTGCAGTTCCTTGTGTCCCCCCCACAGAGCATGGCATGACCCATTCACTCGTAAGATGTCACAGCTCCCGCACCTTCACCCACCCCACAGTTTGCCTTTTAGAGAAGGCAGAACCACCACCAAGAGCAATATAGGCACTACATTCTGAGACATAAATAAGAACCTAAACCAACTGGACCAGTCTCCCCATTAAATGTATATTGCCACCATAAGGGGGAACGAAGGCCTGGGTCTGAATGTATTGTCGACAGGAATCCATTTCCAGAGGCATCAATTATTTACTATTGCAATAAATCATTTACATAGCACTGTAAATTCCAAACAAGGTTGAACAAACAGAAGGCTTCGTCATCACCCATTTCTCTTACAGCCAGAGCTCGCTGGGAAGAGATGCCTATCTAAACAGGATTGATTGGAGGTATTGTCTTCAGGGCATTGTACTCTGAATACAGTAAGAGGTAAAACTTCATAAAACAAAGGGTAAATTAAGGTTAAGCCTCATTCTGGCAGTCCTAGGGCTGCTGTGTGACCTGATAGAACATGCAAAGTTGGTATTTTATAGCCAGCTTGACAATGGCTGGAGGATGTCCTGACACAGCTATCCTGCCACAGAGCCACATCAGTGCAGAACAGGTTCTGAAACCTCTGGAAATTTTTGGGAAACATTGCCTAGTATCTTCCACCTGCCCTTGGAGGGCACTGTATGGACCTGTGGCTATGCCCAAGTCACCTGGGCAGGGACAGCCCTGACCAGTGGCAGTCTCTCCAGTAGCATCAGAGCTCAGAACAACCCACTACCTCTACTTATATCTGAAACCCAGGGCAGATGCTGTGAACAAAGCTGTGGGAAGGTTTCGCAAGGCATGCACTAAGCAATCTGCTAAGCAGGAGTGAGCTTCTAGCCGGTGTAATGGGAATCCTGCAGTGCTGCAGCCCAGCTACTGTGGGGTTGGATCCTGCTCACACTGCTCGAGTGCTCCCCCGCCAGATTCTGATCCAACTGGTAGGACCCACCACAGTGAGCAACCTCTGCAGTACAAAAATCAGTCTCCTAGACTTTGGGAGCTTCTATAAGTTGGCTGTTATCCTGCAAATACCTTCCTTATAAATAAATAACTAAAGTAACAGATAGATGATGCTGACACAAGAGAGCAGTGTGCCTGTTTAAATCATTTGCTGTTGGGGATATATTTCCTCTGCCAGTCTGTTACTCAGAGCCCTGTGGTTCACTTTCCCTCTTTTTTTTTTCTGGACTGAAAACCTGCTGCTCTTTTTCTGAGAGCCCGAGTGCTGCTGACTCCTTTGTCTGAGCCAGCCACTATTAGTCATTTGGGGCTAATTCCTGCCAGGGTTTTATTCACTGCAAGACCCACAGAGGGATTTAAAGCTTTGCAGTGAGCCACAAAGGCCTTGTTGATCATTTAGCCAAACCCGGGGCTCTCTGTCACCTACCCACACCAGCCGAGTGAGTCAAACAGATGAAGGGTGACGTGGCACCACGGTGAATCCAGCATTGTGTCAGGGAGATCAGAGCCTAGCCTCCAGGTCTGAGAGACCATCTGGCCCAAGAAGGAGCCATGGGCTTGGTTTCTCTTCACAGGGGCATCACTGGCAATGCCACAAAGAAGAGACAGGCCGTTTGGAAGCAATGAAAGCTCTGATCCTATGTCACAGGGCTTGGCATGGACACTTGCACCACTGAGCCAGCAGAGATTTTCCCATACAGACTTACCTTGAAAATATCCCCAGCATGCTGGCAGTAATTTGGAGAGACATGCTGAAATATTCTGGACCATTGTGTATGTCATATATCATGTTTCAGTGCAATTTTAAGAATTGCAGCATCAGCCACATCTCCATGGAACACTGAAGATATAAAAGAATTTATAAATATTTCACACCAAAATCACTGCTAGGAGTTCTTGAACTTCCCGCTGTAGCCTAATGCAGTCCAGAGATGACACACTTTGCGCAGTTCTGGGGTACATCTGTCTACTCCAGATTGCCCATGCATTGTGGGCAGTAATGGTCTCTCTTGGGGGTGCAGGCATGGCACGCAGTGCAGTGCGCTGCTGGCCACAGCCTAACCATCAGGCTCTGTCCTGGAGGTTAGTGCTTACAATGAACTGCTGGGAAAGAAATAGGAGGATGAGCAACAGAGGAAGGGAAGGCTCAGGTGACAAACAATGACCAGTGAAGACATCAAGAACCAATTCCCCTTTGTCTCAACACACAATGGGAAACCTCTGATGTATTACCTCCAGCCAGGCTGTCAGTCCATGCTGTAGCACAGTTCCTATGGTCCCTCCGCCAAAACAGGGAGCCTTGGGCCATGCATGCACAAGCTCCACCTTGTCCACGTGCTTCCAGCTAAAACAAGCACTTCAACACATCATGCACACCAGCTTTGCTTGTCATTGCTTGCAGAAGGCAGATGCTAGCTGCCCCATGCTCAGTACCACCCCTCACTACAGCTGCCTTGGTGTTAGAGGTATATTTTGGAAACCCAGCACTTTCGATTATCACAGGAAGCAGAATTTCGCAGAATTTTGGCAGTGTAATTAACCAACGTAACCAGCTGGTGGCTGAGCTATTGCCTGCTCCTCAAGATAACCTCTTGCTTGTCCTCCAGCCCTTGCTGGCCCTGGATCCCCAGGTTGCCTGTATCTGTAGCAGCTGAGATGGAATCCCATCTTCTTAAAAGCAACCAATGCATACCTATGGCAAAAGTGAGTCCATGGCCCACGCAGACAACACTGTCAGACAAAACTTTTGAGTATGTTTCCTGTTTGCAATCCTGGCTACACACGAACCTTCTCATTTTCCACAATCCCCTTGAAATCATGTCCCTTCAAGCATGTAAAAAAGTTGGAAAGTACAGAAAAGTTTTTCTATCCAACTCATTCAGTGGAAACCCCTAAAGCAGAAAGAAGTTAACCAGTGTTCTTCCCAGAGATTGGGAATTTTCCAGTTCAGGCTTTTGTGGCTCACACCCATCTGCAGTAGTACAATAGTGGGGCCATGTTTGGCTCTGTGGCAAACTCAAATGCAATTGGCAGAAGTGGGGAAAGAGAGATAATTGTGTTTCTCCAGGGAAAGTGGTCATTAGGAAGGTATTATCTGGATAGTGGTTATATAAACTGTGGCTGAATGGGCTCTATTTACAATAAGAAAAATTGCCAGAAAGTGATCAGAACATATGCGATCTGATGAAAAGGC
This sequence comes from Alectura lathami, assembly GCA_013399715.1. Lineage (NCBI taxonomy): Eukaryota > Metazoa > Chordata > Aves > Galliformes > Megapodiidae > Alectura > Alectura lathami. The sequence continues at coordinate 185,450 of VXAV01009196.1, read as the reverse complement.
TGCACTTGAGCAACATGAAAAGCCAATAATCTGTGAGGAAGTAGCTGTTTGATAGCTAGGAATTTTAAGCAGAGATACTGCTGGGGGAGGGATTTCAAATCTAATCACATCACCAGTTCCAAAACGCCTCAGTAGTCCCAAACCTCTTCTGGAACTTGGAAGTAACAGAGACTCAGAGAGGGAGAGAAGGCTGCTGCATCACAGGGGCCAGGTTCTGACCTGCTTTGTACTTTCTGCAGATCCACAGTGCTTGCAATAGTGCATCACCTGCCCTTTGGTATGTAAGCTTTTTCTAGAGGCACTATTGTGGAGGTCACACACTCTAAGAAAAAAAAACCTGTCCCATTACACCAGTTTGTCGTATTAAGCTAACATCAGTTGTGATGTCTCTGTAGTAACTCATACCAGTCCCAAGATTCAGTCTCTCACTACCTCTTCTCCACTTGCAGCCACAAAGTGCTGCATCAGCCCCAGCCAAATTCCTCTTCCATATCTCACTGAAGAAGATTTTGTGAATGCCTGCAAGATACATACAGGAGGCTTAATCTTAGATACCTGCCTTCACTGCACACATCCCAACATGGGTTCAAGAGTATTAATTTTCCTTAAGACAATACTCTCTAGAAAGAGGTATAATATTTTTAGCATTATCTTTGTGAATTTGCAAGCACAGACTGGGACATAAGGAACTTGGCCTAACCAGAAGAGTTTAGTTCAGCTTGACAGGTATGAGACCTCAAGGGGCGAATTTTGTAGAGATTTTCAGCAGTTCAGTGAAGTCAAGCTCATATTTGGGTGCCCAGGTTTCTCCTGCTATGGACTACAAACCAACCAATGTACGTGTTCCTCATACAGCAGCACAACCTTCCCTAGCCAACGAACCAGCTCTCCATGTTTTTTTTTTTCTAAACAGACTTTTCCTTCTCCCTTGTTCTCAAGAGTGCTGAAAACAACAAGATGCAGTACAGGGTACTCCACAGACACGGAGCTTCCACTTTTCCACAAGGTATTCATACTTGTTGGATGTTCAGTCTCAATCTTTTCTCTCTCTTGAAGTCTGGCAACCACCCTTCTCTGTAGATCACTGAGCCTTATATCCCTGTCCTACAACCTAACGGCCACCTACAATTTTACACAGAGCATATGGAGGGAGATAGCGTTGTAATTGTGTGAGTCTCATCCATTTGGCACGATCAGTCCTTGATCCTCAAGTGCGGGTGGTAACACATATGGCCACTATCCTCTCGTGCTCACCAAACAAGCAGAACCAGCTTGCTTGTAACTTCAAGCTTTAGAGTACTTACAGGCCTACCCCTAATTCCCTTGCTTGTCATTTTCCTCCTCTGTTCAGCTAGACAAATGAACACTGCACTCTCTGAGCTGAAATGAGAAGCACAGAGACTGTTCATTAGGAAATGAACACTCATCTGATTTGGGAGAAATGCAGACAATTCTGCTGGATTTTTTTTTTTTTTTAAAGAACCATTCTCTCAGAAAATACCTTCCAGCTGCCATACAAATACATAAAGTTGTACTAACTCAATATTTAGACAGGCAGCCTTTAAGGAAAAGATGGAGTATCAATGATTCAATGAAGTGTCTCCTTTCCTTTCAGAGCTGATGATGAGCAACAGGCCATTCTGCAGTTGGCCGCAGGAAGAAAGGCTGGTTTTGGTAAGGCGAGAGCGCGATCGCCCAGCTGTACTGCCTGCTTGTACTGTTTGAAGCCGTCACAACATTGAACTCATTGATCAGCCATCTGAACACTGCAGAAGTGTTTCTGGTGAAAATCTGTTTCGTATAATTACACTCTGTGCAAGCTTCTCTACAGGTTCAACCAGAAATTGGATGCTGCTTATCCTGTCTTAGCACAGAGATATTTGGTGGGATGAACCACATCTTAAACTGCCCAAACACCACACTGGTGCTACTTGCTTCACAGCGAAATACACAGAGCACCTACTATACCACTCATGAATGCCTCGCATTCCCATGACAACCCAAAGCCGTTGCTTACATCTTAAAATATCAGGATATTTTTTTCCCAGATGCAAAAAAGTAAAAGGAGAGTCAGCTCCGGGTGAAAAGAAGATAAGCTGTAAACCTGTTTGATACTTTTATATCTGGGGAAAAAAACCCTCTGGGATCTCCATCAAACCCAAATAAATTAACAAAGTCTCCCAAGGGGGATTTACCAGCTTCAAGTCAGAAAATCCATCTCCATCACAGACACTCATAGATGCATTCTTCAACAGAACAGGGAATACCCGCTTTTTATGCTTTAGCAGGGAGGGGCTGAGTTGAAACACCAGATCTGAATGGGATTAAGACCCTCCAAATGGCCATTGGAACAAAGCAGGATTTACAAAACTATGCAGCTGTATAACTCCCACTGATCTGCATCTTTAGATACCCCATTTCTTTAAAAAAGTGGTCCTAGGTGACTACTGCTCTGAATGCTACCTGCTTCCCACAACCCCTTTACCTTGCTGGCTCTCAGAGCTGCAGGATGGCGTTGGGCCACAGCAGGCTTGCAGAGATCCCTCTGAGGACATCGCATGCCTGCAGAATGCGTACTACTGGAGATCAGGCAACAAAGAGTAAAGAAGCCAGCAGGGCCCTGACAACTCAGGGTAGATTTGCACGATTGCCAGCAAAAATAAATATGCACAATGAGAAAAAATCAGCAAAACCTTTTTGCTTGCAAGCAGACAATGTTTTCGGTTGTGTGACTAAAAGGCAATAAGCAGAGAGCCAAAGACAGTAAGCACGAAGGTGTTTACACAGACCCTCTTCTCAGATGAATCTTAATTTCCCACTAGCTTGTCGTCACTTTGATTAGAGTGCTGCCACTGGTGTATCATAGCCTGAGACGAAACGCTGCCAACGCGCGAGAACATCGCAACCCCTCCCCAGGCAGCATTTCTAGGAAACACACTGCTGTTACTGGCTGGAAGCACTCTAGGAAATGGCTCCAATCTGCAAAATGCCAGTTTGACAGCAGGAGTTAGGAGAGGTAAATTGTACCGTGAATCCAGACAAGGAAAACCAGGGTAGAACCAGGGTATTGGACTAAGGCTCAAACA
>VXAV01009196.1:152455-173550 GCA_013399715.1 Alectura lathami | reverse complement strand
CTTTTTTTTTTTTTTTTTTTTTTTTTTTTTAAACGGGAAGAATCCAAGAATGAGTGGCTGTGACAATCTGGGGCATTTATTTCATTTTCAGCTCGTGAAAAAAGTAACAAAATAGAAGAGGAAGGACAAGAGAAAACAGACATTTAAAGATGTCACTTTGTTCACTACCAGGGGTAAAAACAGTGTGGGAGGATGTGAGACAATATCATTGTTAATGAAATCTTTGCTACTGGGGAAAAAAAAAAAAAAAAAAAAAAAAGGGGCGGGGGCNAAAAAAAGGTGCAGGAGGCACTGCTTCATTAACCACCATTAGTCATTCATTTCACAACTGAATGGGTGAACAGCTGATGGCTCTGGGCTCTTCTGGATTGGTACTTTGTTTTCCTTTAATAACTTCTCTACTCTAAAAGTGCAAAGCTCTTCCTATGTACAGGAGGCAGGATTGCATTCACCACAGAAGTTAATTCTGATGACATGCTCATGATCAGAGCACTTGGAACATCAACCAGATCAGAAATGAAGTCCACATTTAGCTCAAAATTTGGTCTTAGCATTTAACACCAATTGTTCAGGGATTCCTCTGATACCCAAAGGCATCACAGACTCTGTCCCCTCCTTCGCACCTTTCAATAACTGCTCTTATCAGATTTGGTAACCTTCCTGAAGTGGTTTAGCATTAGTCCAACTTCAAATCTTCCCAGCTCCAGGGCGTGCTGTGTACATACTGCAATATGGGAAAAAAGAGACAAACACGTGGTCCCTAGCTGGTAAACATTTAGAGGCAGTAGAGTGTCCGCTGCATGCACATACAGGATGAAGTGCTGTTGGCCATAGAGCTGCTGAAGTCTTCTGCTGTGCAAGCAGTAAGCAATGATGTGCAACTTGTGGCACAGCGGGCGGCTGCTCCATGGGCAGGATATGCAAGCATTGCTAGAGCTGAAAAAGCAGTAGAGAAGGCTGGAGTGAAAGTGAAGGGGTTGCTTAGTTGGGAGGGTTAAAGCACTGGCACGCCTTCACTTCGTTCTGAAAGGATTCAATCTTAATGCACACAATCACAGCACAAAACATTGGAGAGCAGCACAAAGAAGTCTTCAGGGAGTTCCCCAGTTTTGAAGCCAGAAACAAAGCTGAAAGCACTTATGATACAGGTACAACTGCTTGAATTCAGAATGTTAAGCCAGATTTTTTTAAAAAATAAAAAATAATAATAAAAGCGTGAAGGAATGAGCAGAATTTGGAAGCACTTCCAGCACACACGCACACAGTCTTCATCGCCCATCAGATCTGCAGGCCACAGAAGAGGATGCTCAGCCAGGGCTAAAAGAAAACAAACAAAAAGTAGGTGCATCACGCCCCTTAGCTGTTGTAGGGAATCGTGAGGAATTCATGTTCTTTCAGCTTTAAAGAGCTTTTATCACCCATCACCCTCAGCAGCTCTGTACCATGACAGTTGTTCATGGTATCATTGGGAAGATCAAGCAGGAGGATGCCTAATTGTTAAAGCTGTAAAATCCTCAACAGTCAGCAATGGAAAGAAGAAGATACATATCTTTCCACAGAAGGCTGGGGCCAGGCTCTAGCAGTCCAGCATGAGAACAGCCGGGAGTTACTGACCCAAAAAAGGTCTTTCTAAGGAGGAACAGGTTAGTTATCAAAATAAGGAGCTACTCCTATGTAGGAATATTTGTACCTCCTTCCATCTCCTCTGCTATGGTGGCATGTGGATCTAGCCATCTAGTAAGTAATATTTACTCCTAAGTGGAAATGGAGAGAAGATGGTGGAAAGGCTGGGGAGAGGATGGCTTTCCAATGAACAATCAAAAGTATTTGCTGGGAATGAGTTTGTGCAAGGTGAAAAGACAAACAGTGCAGATGTTATAAAATGCATGGAAAGATGGTCAGGTGGGTGACGTGAGATCTCCTCTTTTGTGGTGCCAGAAGCAGTAAGGTTGCAGGTTGGACGTAGCTCTTCTATGCAGCATTTTCTTTGTCAAATTGTCTGTAGTGGAAGAGACTTTTGGAGTCCAATTTCCCAGAGTATTTGACAGCTTCAGCAAAAAGTTTTGTCACCTGTCAATACAAAGCAGAGGAGGACAAGCATTGCAAAGCCTTCTGCAGAAAACTACGACAGCAGGCTCCACACTTCCACGCTGTCACCCTAAAGTGCCCTGTACAGGTCCAGTCCTGAAGGCCATCCAAATTAAAGCAAATTTCAAGGTGGCTTCACATAGCCCCCCGGAGCCCACCTGTCCATCTGCAGTGAGATAATGCTGCTGGGCTTGTTTGGTAAGACAGTTCTGTCTCGTGAGAGCAGCTGTTTCCCACTACTGCCAAGCCTTTAAGAGAACACAGGGTCATTCTCAGAGAGTCAAACTCTGCAGTCAGAATGGCTCACCTGTACCAAGCAGGTGTGGTAATAGATTTTGGATGGGAACTCCTCCTCTGCTTGTCAGTGTGTTTCACTAGTAGGCAGAGGATGTGTCTTCAGTTTTCCATTCCTGCTAATCATGTTTGGCATTATCTTGTCTAGGAACTTACAGCCTCGCACTCTCTCTAATCTCCACTCACTCCAATCACAGCAAAAGACTTTGCACAGCTGGAACCAGCTCAAGTCACTGGGTTCCACATCAACAGCCACTGAAATCAACAGGAATTTGGCTGCTGTGTTTAATGAGAGACAGATGAGGCCCTTTTGTGACAGCTGAAGCCCCTCCAAAGGAAGTCAAGCTACTGCTGGCAGCAGGAGTCCCACTCTGCATTACTAAATATCCCATCCCCTACCAGTATGGGAGTTGCCAGGAGCTACAAACACATAATGACTTGCAACTGGGGGCTGCAACAGAACTAAATGCATAGGCAGCAATTCCACTTGGATGGTACTCTGGAACAGGACTGCCCCAAACATCATGCAGGAAAGCCCAACTACATCCTGCTTTAAGAACAACGTACTGGAAAAGCTTCCAGCTAAAAAACTCTTCCCATGCATAATTTAGACATGTTGCAGGGAATTCTGCACAAGGAATTTGTTCTGAATCGAAAATGATACAGCAACAACCTCAGCTGCACTACAGGACCCAAGATTCTTTTCTTATATGTTTCACTCTGAGCAAAGTTATTTCACATAGTAGCAAAAGGAAAATACATTCAAACAAATGTGTTGCCAGGATTTTCTGGAACATTATTCTTTGTCAGAAATAATGAGGGTCCAGACACACCAAGATCCAGTGCCTGAAAGCTCTGAAGGCTCCTATGACTAAGAGGAGAAAAAACAACATGGGAAGTACCTGGAAATTAGTGAGTAGAGCAATCCCGCTGTCAACAGCCATCCTCCGGATCACATAATTATCATGGGCAAACTTGGTGTTGCTGTTAGGCAGGTTAATCACCAGATCTATTTTCCCATCCCTTATCAGCCTGAAGAAACAATGCACAAGACAGTACCGCAGTGTATCTTGCTTAATGAAAATCTATGCTGAATAGCACAGGCATACAGGTAAACAACACTGAAAATTGTCATTTGTGTTTAGTCTGTGATGTTAAGTCTTACATCCCAAGAAGGGAGGGGTGAGGGGTTAAGGCACTAAGCTAGGACTCAGGAATTTGGGCTTAAACTCTGTTCTGTCCGGTGATACAAAGTAATACTCAGCCTTCACACAGCTGGGCACAACTCTGTTAAAGGCATGATGGACTGCCGCGAAAGGCTACATATCCAGATCTCACATACTCTTGCATGAAAATGTGACACAGATCAACACATCCATGCCATATTAAATAGGACTGTTCAAACAGATGTCCATTAATTAAGCTAAAATCTTCCTGCTGTCACAATTCCAGGCTGAATTGGATAAAACAAAACTTAGGTACTGAATCTTGACACCTCATTAAATCACTATCACTGATCCCAGCAGGACCAGAAATTTGCCCCTTGTATTTGCTGTCCTGGATGTCAACACAATTGGGACAATATGAGAATCGCTCTTACCTCCTGACTGGAGGGAAGCTAGGACTCTGGCTTTCCTGTGATGGCCATGGCACACGATTTGCAGAGATACCATTTGCATTGAGCCAGTCAGAGGTTGCTTCTGTGGCATAAAGCTGTTAAGAGAAAAGAAAAGGTTACTGTGTGCCTCATAACAAAGATATTTTTCATTTAACTCATGTGGGTCTGACCCAACATGCAGTCTTGTTCTCAGACCTGATTTTGGAGGGCATTTTTCATCACGAGTGCATCTCTCCATATAAAGGGACACGCACAGAACAGTATGACATTCCCAACTTTCTGTTGACTGTCATCCATCAGCAGACAATGAATGGTAGTAACACACCCAGAAACAGTTCAGTGGCTTAGAAAAAACCATGTGCCTCTGACTGTCAATAGGGCTTACATTCAATTGCTTAATAATTCTTTTTTTCTGCCCACCACTAAATTTTGAAAGACAGAACTGTAAATCCAGTAGTTACACTAATGCCACTGAGCAAAAGAGTACTTAAATACTTTATACTAAAGATCTCTCCCCAATTTTCTGTGATCACTTTATGTATGGATACGGATTCAGAATGATGCAGGAATTTACTAAAGGGAAGTAAACGCCACAAACTTCCTGTGTCCACAGCTTGTGAGTATTACTGAAGATGAAGTACTGTGCAGACATTCATTATATAAAAGCCCTCCCCTTCCTGGCATTTTTTGTTTCTTGGAGAACTTGGACTTACAGCATGACATTCTGACTGCGGGCTGATAGCAGAGGCAGGGTTGTTCTTGCCAAGACTTGTGACTAAACATTGCTTGTTCAATTAAACAATCATGAAAACTTTTAGTTGGGTGATACCTGCTGACTTGACTGATCATGCAGCCAAAAATCCCTGTTATACTTTGAAATTTTCCTCTTTTCTGTCTCCAATAAACTACAAAGCCTTTCAAACCTATAGTAGGCTGAGTACATTTCAAATTTTAACAAACTTTCTAGCTTTGAATAACTGAAACTGCTTACCTTGAAGCCTTCCTCATACAGTAGTTCTGCTACACTGAGGAATTTGGAGCGGAAGGACTTCTGAAAAAGGAAATTCATTAGATAAAACAAAAGAAATGTGACAGTTGGACTAGATGATCTTAGATGTCTTTTCCAACCTTAATAATTCTATGATTAATGAGTCCATAAAAGCCAAGACTTCGAAACAGGGATTCATTTGCCAGCACGGAGCACCTCTAGACTCTGCAGACAGACAAAAGCACCTTTCCGTGCTCAACGTGTGTCACTCAGGAGACTGGGACACCCTGTTCCCACAAGGACCTGAATGCCCAAGTACTTAGGACAACCATGAAAGACTCATGATGCACACCTGGACCTAGCATAAGTTCGAAGAAATAACGATAAGATGACCTCCTGTACACATCTGCACTTGTACAAGCTACTTTAGAGCAACAGGTCAGCAAAAATTTGATCCCAGCATAACATAACGTTGAACTTACAGCAAAGAAAAGATCGGAAGCAGCACATGCCCTTCTCACTGCCAAGGCAGGCTCAATCTTGCTTATAGCTTTAGGCTGCTCTGGCCATTTTGCAAGTGAGATTATTGCAAGCTCCCTCCTCAAGCTACTGATGGCTTAACCTTTATGGGCGAGTACAACATTATGAACGGTGAACTATTTCCTATGAAGAAAAGAAGTCAACAGGGTTTTTGGTTTTGTGGTTTTTTTATTTATTTATTTATTTTTGTTTTTAAACAGTACAGACTGTGGAAAGAACCTCATTCTGAAGCTATCCAGCTCTCTACACTTACTGGAAAATATAAATATACAATGTGACAGTGTTGGCAGCTTCCCAGTCAGAGAAAACCATTCTGCCTTCTGGTCAGGAGGGCTGGCTTTCACAACAGTATTATAAACTTCTATCAAACACGTACTGAACACTTGTGACACATAAAACAGCCTCTCCATGAAAAGAAATTACAGCTGTCAGCTTGCATCCCAGCAGCCTCAGATTTACAAGCTGACTGAAAGAACTTGTGTAAGAAACCATTAGTTACTAAAGGTGAAAAGTACAAGCAGATTTATTTAGTAGAAGATATTTATTGCAGAAGAATTGTATTCTCTTTCTGTTATATAAAAAGTTCTATTTCTTATAACCTCTTTCTCTTGTTTGCCAGTATGCCTTGCTATTTATAACGGGCTCCATCCTCAGTTTCTACAGTACCACTACACCAATCCTCACTGAGATGAGACTCAAAACGAAGCCAGCTCATCTCCTGGGCCCATCTTGAATTCTTTATCCAAATCCACTGTGGAGCATGCAAAACTTTCTGTACTTAAGGAACCAAGGGAGAAGGTTACCTTGAAACAACAGACTCGGAGTGCTGGGATTTAAAAATAAAATACTCCATCAGTGTTTTCCGCATCTCGTGGTCACCAGCACAGATGTAAGACAGATGCACTCCCTCCCAGAGATATCACTGAATAGCCCAATCAGGAAAGAAAATAAAATGAGCTTTTCAACTCCTCTTGCATAAAATATAAATTATTTAATGGCAGACTCAGGGTTTCAGCATCACAGATTTCTCCAAATTGTGAAAAGAAAAGAGGTCAGATTATCAGCTTGCATAAACTAGCAGAGATGCTTTTTCCTAACAAGACAACCATGCTCCATTTAACTTGGGAGGGCATTAGGCCTTCAAAATTCTCGGGAACCTCGACCTTTGCAATGTCAGGCAGTGCTCACAACCTACAGACAGTCCAGGAGGCATTTGGTCCCAACCCACCTTGTGCTGTCCAGCAGACGTGAAAGAGAACTTGCCTGCCTGACCTTGAGGATGATTGCTCTGTTAGCAACATTTCTGAGTGGCTGAGAGGATAGGATAACCACAGGAATTGCCAACTGTTTAAGTGCACCAGCACGGGAGGCTCTCAGACAGGCTGGGCTCACTGGGCCTGCTTGGCCTGTGGACCGTGGCACAGCCATTGGATGCAATTTGCAAAATATCCTAGCGTTGAACATACATAAGGAAGCAGAGGTCTCCTCTACTACTGCAATTGCATCTATGTGACTTTCATCCTCTTCCCACCTCTACTTAATTTATAACAATGACAGAAAGGTGCACTACACTGAATAGCCTCAACACATTGACCCAGGGCCTCCCTAAACACTTCTGAAGGAAGCAGAATTCACCACCAGTTGGCTTCTTATTTCTCCTTCTGCAAGACCTAGAAGTCCACTCTAAAAAAATCAGGGAAAGCAGCTAATTATGAAGCAATGCAGTCAACAAAAAGGGGAATCTTGAGCTGACCATGCACTGCAGAGGAAATACAACACCTGCAGCTTGAAAGCAGGGCCTCCACCCCATCAACCCACACAGCAGTTTGGTTTTAAACATGGAGCAGGCATGGACAGATGTGCCCTGGTATTCATCCTTCTGCGCCTGTACTTCCCTTCTGAGGGCACACTGCCACCTTTGCCAGTTTGAGGTATAAGACCTCGTGTTTGTGATTAAAATGAGAACAAGGCTGCTGGTGGTCACTGCCCAATGTATGCCTCTTGGTTCAGTGAGGGGCTCCCCTTTCTCCAGCCTGTATGCAGGGAAGCCCACTCAGAGGTCATGGATGGGGTCTAGGTAAGGGTTTCAACCTTCCCTTCTTACAAGGTTTTGTTTCTACTCTCTGCCTGCACAGCAGGCAGATTTTGAAATGGACTACTGAAAAGCAGGCAGGCAACTAACTGCAGACTGGGGAGGGAGCAACAGTTAGTTCTCAGCGTTTTTCAGAGTTTAATTATCTAAGAAATATGCCAAGATGAAAAGAGACTTTTAAGCAATTGATCTGTTTTTCATATTTTTTCCTAAGAAAATGAACTGTAAACGACTCATTAAAAAGGACAGAATCTTGTTTTTGGAAGGTTTGGGGGTTTGAGCTTTTAAGGGTTGCTTTATCTTTTTTATTTTCTTCTTAAGACTTCTGTACAAAGAACATTCAGCTCAGTTTAACAGATACTGACACAGAAGCTACCTAAATGCTTTCTATAGCTAAAATTACTCTCTGCTGCCTGTTTCCTTTTAGCTGCTACCAGGAAAATAAGCTTAAATCTTAGACACCGGCCTCTTCCTTTTTGTTCTCCTGGCAGTCATTAGATATAGAGGTATCAACTGCCCAGAGTCTCATACCGAAGTTTTAAACTAGGCATCAAGCAAAGACTTTCCTGCTCATTTGACATAAACTTAAAGCAGCAGTTTCAATCCATACATGTGTGTGTACATATACATACATATTTTAAAAAGGACTGAAGAGATGATCTGTGTTAGCAGAAGTCAGGTTCCCTCCTGGACACTTTTCACACACCTCCTTTACAACCCCTCCCCTGCTGGCTCAGACAGCCCAACACCTTTTTCACACCTCCACTCAAGTACATTCCCATCATGTTTCCAATGAGGAAAGGAACGTGACAGTGCCATACCTGGTGGAGGTCTAACAGCTTGGAAGTGTTAAAGCCACACTATACTCTAACAGCAGCACATCTCTCACATGGTTGGGTGATACTACAGCTCTGTTTGGAATTAAATCTGCCATTTACGGAGCTCCAGCTTGGTGGTATGAAACTGTCCCACTCTCTTTGGAGGAGGGGTGGAAAGAGAAATTGGTTTCAATTGGTTTTAATGAACTGATCAAACTGATATCTACAGGCATTAATCCCAGCAGAAAGGTGGCTTCTGACTGTCTTATCGCAGTCCTCTGCTCACAACAACCTGAGGGTTTTGCCTTCAGCAAACTTCTGCAGCTCCCAGTAGAAAAAATCATGAGCCAGAGGTAAAAGCACAGGGCCAGCCCCAGTAAAGATCTCTCCACTGTGTTTGCTCCTTTCTGCCTCATTGCTCTTCCAGACGGATCACAGAGAAACACATTTAAGCCACAAAGACATGGGAATGAAAACAAGGCAACAACTGCTGACTTCCCCATGCCAGTCTTTCTTCAGCTTTCATTTTTAGGACTTACCTGGATCCCAATCAGAATTCCTTTCTTAGGGAATGTAAACCCAGTGGCAAGCATAGCTTTCTGGAAGGCAGAGTACACATCCTCCCCAAAGCAGGCAACCTAGGAAAAAGTACAATGAAGGCAGCATGAGGGGAAAAAAAAAAAAAAAAAAAAAGGCAAGAATACTGCTTTAAAAAAATAAACAGGAATAAAATACTTAAATACGCTCTTTTGACTTCTTCAAGCAAAATAAGACTGCTTTTGCAAGGAGTCTGTAGGCATGGGAAAAAGATAAATCAGAAAATCACTGCAGACAAATCTCACAATTTTAATGAAGCAATAACGAAGGAATAGGCAACACTTTAGTTTCAAACAGCACACCAAGGAATAACAGCAATTGATTTTGCTGAGTTATGTGAATGTTGCACACCTTCGGCTCTAGCATTTGTAAGTACACTGCAAAATGCTTAACATTATACAATGCTTAAATACCAGTGAGTGTTCTACATGCATGCTTCTGTGTGGACACAGCAAACCGTGCTAACTGCACTTGTGCTTTCATGCGCTTCTGGAATTCCTTGTGAAGAAAAACCACAGTATGTAAAGATGCTTTTTTACTTCTCAGATGCAACAAATCCATGCAAAATGTCAGTATGTACTTAAGAAACAAAACAAAACAAAAAAGAGAAATTATGCCAATTCATAAGAATTCATTTTATAGAAATAAAACTTTGGTATTGTCAAAAATCTTTTAGCAGATCTCCATCATTCAGAACTGCCTGTGGAGCTCAGCTGCTTACAGACTGTCAGATGATAACAAACTTCGGCAAGAACCGAACTGTGTCCCTCATCCAAATTTGGAATTCTGATGACAAAAAAAGGAATGCATAAGCTTTTATGAAAGTTTAAGAAGAAAAAAACTGAACAGAGTTGCTTTTTCTGGCCAAACCCCGACTTGTTGAAAAACAGAAGCAGACACTGCCACAGCTTTTTCTCTTTGAAATAACAAATCTACACACACGTACAAATGGGATAAAGGGTCTGATTGAGAAATGCTCTCCCATCTTCCTCTTATGTTTCTTCCCATCACAGGGTGAACCCTCACGTTCATGGTCTCACAGCTACCATGGTGAGCAGAAACCAGTATTTCGTGTAAGAAGAGCATTGTGATTTGCCTGATCTTCTGAAGTGAAAAGAGAACCATACAAAAAAGAATCTTACAGCAGATGAGAGGAAAAAAAAAAAAAAAAAAAAAGTAATCATAACAACTTGTTTCTCAGCTTTTCCTTAAAATGTTAATGTTAAATGTTAAGAACTCATTCTTGAGTGTTCAGTCTGTCCTACAGTCTTTACGTTCACAGCGGTCATGCACATCCTAGACTTCCCAGGTGGTGGACAGCCCTGCTCTGTAGGTCAGGGACTTCCACCCTGTAGGGGTGACCCACAATACTTGAAGGAACTCCCAGCACCGTGTCTGGGTGATGGGACCACCGTCCGTGGTGGAAACGGACTCCCAGCAAATACATCTCTGCCAGAGAGGAGTGACAAATTCAAGCCCGAATCAAGCCGTGTGTGTTAAAAAAGTCTTTGAGGAATAATTGAGCATTTTACCCAAGGAGAGTTATTATCCTTACTTCACTCATAAGAAAGACCTTCATAACTGTCACATTTTATGGCATTTGTGAATATGGATCTTTTCAACTCATAAAAGTTAATAATCCCTCCCTTATGACCAAGGTAATCTCTGACTCCATATAAAGCTCAGAAAGATAATTCTTGCCCTTAGGTACTTTTTTCTTCCTTTTTTTTTTTTTTTTTTTTTTTTGGAGGGTGTATGGGAGGAAATGTTTTCTGTGCAGTGAGTTTTGTTCTGAAAATAAGGAAGTCACTTAGCTTTTTTTTTCTGCCCATTAACTACATTGAAAGGAAATCTTCTGCAATACTGATTTCCCACACATTAAAAAGAGCAAAATACAGTAATTCTGGAGAGATGAAGGAGACCTAAGGCTGTTCTAACCACGTATCTGGGTCTAATGATTTTTCTTACTAAAATGTCTTTTCTAAAGAAAACAGCTCACGGAGATATACTCAAGCTCATATCAAATGGGGCAGCCCAAGCTCTACCACCTGCCTAGGTATGATAGAGCAGAGTTAAGCCTAACGTAATTGCCTCACAATTTAATCACTTCCAAAGCTGCCTTTCCAGCCCAGAATAAAACTCCAGGTACACTGCATCTCTTCCAGAAGTAACAGAGCAAGCAAGTTTAAAGACAGCCTGGCTATGGCTACAGAAGCTATTGACAGATCAGCAAGAAGCCATACACAAGCCTCTTTGTTCTAGATGAGCAATCTCTCTTCAAACGATGTACAGAGAAACACGCACCCCTTGAAGGGTAAGGGCTGCCATTAGGGTCAATCCTACGCAGGCAGAGAACAGCTCTGTGTCGTGCATTCCCAGGCACATTTCAGGAGCCCCTCACAGCCCTGCTGGGGGTGAGGCAGCCCCGTCTCCCGCTCATCCTACTGACAGCCAGTACTGCAGCCATCACATTTATTCACTCTTTCTTGCCTTTTGCACCTTGGGACATGCTTTGATGGTTACCAGGCAACAACAAAAACATCAGCACACATATTTGTTGCCTTTAAGGAACTAGCACCTTCCAAGACCAAACGCTCATGACCTGGAATCTTGATATTGCTATTCTGGCGCGTGTGTACCAATGGGGAGGGCTGAAAGCTGTACACGCTTGCCTGTCAGGAAGCAAGCGATTCATAAAATGGACTGACACGTGGAGAAGCTCCCAGAACCCGACAGCCCTCGGGCAAACTCATTTCAGGCTGCCACAACAACCAGGTCCAACTCAGAGAGCCCACATGCAGGTAAAGAGGGACATCCAGTGGCTGAATCAATCAGGTGTGCCAGGGGTGTGTGTTTTGACAGATAAGAAAAATGTTTCCAATTGTCGAGGCTACAGATGCCATCCCGATTCAGGCAGTAATAAGACCACTCTCAAAGATTCATGTTTAAAGGTGACTTGCTTAAACAATAGTTTTTAAAAATAATAATCTAAAAGATACCTCCCCCGTGGAGGCCATTTCACATCGGAGAACAGGATCAGCGTCTCTCAGCCGGGACCAGGAAAACATTGGCGCCTGGCGAGAGAAGGAGGGTGGGGGTGAAAAGGAAAATGAATATTTAATGGATCATTACAAAAATCCAGTTACACTTAGAGTCACAGAAAGAGACAGACATGAATTAATCCACAAGAAGCACTGGTCAAGGCTGATAAGAAAAGGAGTATTTGGCAAACGAGCTTCCCCAGCATCTTGATGATGGACTGGAACAAATAAACACATATTTCACCAATAAATCATCCTCTCGCAATCTCGTTCACATCTTGACAGCAGAATTCTAATCTGTAGTAGCCCGCTACCATTTTTAAGACATTTTAAAACAGAAAGTCTGTGAAGTGTTTAATTCATGAAACAAGGAGAGATACTATCTGAAGCCAGTCAGTTTTTCTGAGAAAACATTTCTCCAGCAGAAATGTTTCATTCACAGGACCAAGTCATTCCACAGGAACATACTCTGTTGGTTGAAACCAGATGAAACTTCACAAATCATTTTCAATTTTTTTTTTCCCTCTCTCCTCAAAAATACACACCACTGTTTTTTTTTGACCTTGCATTTGAGTGTATTAAAACTTCTGGTTATCTTCATTACTATTCTGAGGATCTAGAACTTTGCAGTCTTCATTAGCCTGTGAGCTCTCTTGCCTTATTTGACTAAACAAGCAAACAAAGCAGAGTAACTCCCTAGTAAAGAGCCTATGACCAGATGTGGCAAACATTCCAAAATAATTTTCTGCTACCGAATAATTTCTTACAGTATATTTTAACTCTCTTAAACTATGACGGGCATTTACATAAAGGACAGCATCCTTACTGCTTAGAGAAGATTCCTGCTTCAAATCCAAAGACACAATTCTGTTCTTGGAAGACCTTCAGGGAATGCTGAAGACAAGGTGGCTGCTGTTTCATGGCACCTAACTAAAATGTGACCACAGAACTCCTCTGCGAAAGGTTTCTCAATGAACACCAACTGTCTCAGTGACTTTTGGACCAGTTTTGCTTCCTTTGTAAGAGAAGACTTTACAGCAGCCAACTCTGCAGTCTCCAGCTGAGATCTGACAGTCAAGGTGGATTATTTTTAATGCATTTATTGTCTTGAAAGGTAACAATCAAGGAAAATCTTTCAGCCAGCCTCCTAACATTTGTCTGCCCTGAACATGAAAATGAATCCACAGGAACAGACTCTGCTACTGCAAATCAATTTTATTTTAAATCTTAGTCAGTCATGCGCTACCCATGATTTAATCTTGATCAGGCTGTACATGTGTCACTCTGAAAGTGTGGCAAGATAGTAGCAAGTCACTAAAACTAAAATGGTGGAACTCCAAATTCACAAAGATAAAGATACGCTGAGAAAGAAACCAATTTCATATTCTCTTCCCAGAGCACTTAAGAACTGCCAGAGAAACAAAATCCCATTTCCATGCAAATATTCCTAGTAATAAAACCGTAAGAGGACAGAAAATACAATGTTCAAATAATGAGAACCACGTTTAACAGGAATATTTTTCAAAGTTTAGCATTTCCAAAGGCATTAGCAGGTTTTTATATTTGACAAATCCATGCAGAACACAACCAGTACAAAAGGCTTTATAGTGAAGTTCTCAAGAATATAGCTGGGTTTTCCATTCTGTAGCCCACATTCCCAGGAGACACAAAACTCTTGACTGTTTAGCTAATAACAGCACAGAAGCCATGAGTCTAAATAACAGAAATTTATACAAATAAGTGAGATTGAAAAATAAAACTAAAATAATAATAAAATCTCAGATTAGAATTTCAGAAAATGCTTATCCGTGGCATCAAAATAAAATGTACAATTAATTCCAGACTGACTGGCGTGCATGTAATCTGAGCAGGCTTGGACCATGGATGTGGCTTGTATTTTAATAGGTCTGAACATTTGATTAGTGGAAAGATGTTTACTATTTTCTGTTTTCTCAATTTTCACTTCATATGGAAACTATTAGAGCTTAAAAGTTTCTGTATAAACAATTCTCATTATCAATCATTTTTTTCACTGCTGTTTTATAATTAGAAACTTCAATTAATTCTTTTGCTTCCACTAAGCATCCAAAACATGTAGAGCACATTTTAGTTATCGTGGATACTGTATAAGCTTAGTAATTCTGAAAAGTAAAGTCCTGGCCCACTGAGAAATCAAAGGATCCAAGACTTCCACCCCGATTTCAACTGGTGGTGCATATAAAGAACACTCCCTGCATTCAACAGCTTGTGTCCCAAGTCTTAAAGACAAAAGCTGGGGGCGCTCAAAACACAAATTTGTACACGTTTACACATATATCAGATTGCATTACAAAAAGGCCTGAATTTCAGTATTTAATTCTGCAATTACTTATTTCTCAGGCAACTTGGAAACATAATTCAGAGTGGGCTAAAAGTAAGAAATAAAGGGAGATGGATTTTGTTAATAAGCACTGGATAATTTTCCTTTGCTATCTCTAAAATTCCCATTGTACTTTGTCATAACAGAAACCAGAAAGGGGCAATTTGGCCAATGAATAAATTGTTCTGCTAGCATTAAAGTATTAATGCCTACTAACATATTAAGTGCTGCATCTGTTGCGTTCTTTTTTTGGTATTGTTTTTGAAACCATACCTTAATCCCAACGTATTTGGAGGGAATAATAGGATGCTCCAGTGTGGGGAGGGATGACTCATTAACCTCTTCTCCAATCATCACTTTTGTGGCCACATCGATGAAGTCCACACCCAGAGTCTTCGACACAAAAGGGAAGGAGCGCGAAGCCCGCAAGTTGCACTCTATCACCTGATGGATTCATAAAGGAGGAATAGCAGGGTCAGGCATTGTGCAGCAAGGAAATAGATTAATTCCTGTTTCTGGACATCAGTCCTTACTTCTGACTTAATGCACACAAAGCATGAGAATTTACACACAGGCACTAGGTACAAGCTTTAGAAGACCACTTTGTTATTTTTTTTCATCGTAATGGCACTTCCTGAACGCCTAGGCTACCACTTGCTATGACTTTCCTCATCTAGCTTTGGAAGTCATTTAGTGAACCAAGCAAGAAAGAAACTTCTGCATCTTGCTGAGAAGCACACCATGGAGTTCATTAGCAAGAAAGGAATTGCTGTGAGAATGAAGGGGTAGCAAACCAGGGCACGAATCAGTAAGTTAAGACAAAAGGAAGAAGAGGTGTTATCCAGAGAAAGGGCAAACACCACTGAGGGAAGGCAAGGAAGGAAAGACTCCATTCCATCCCTCTGTGGAGCTTCTGAGTAACCATGTGAAACAGAAAAAAGGTGAGGACAGTTAATTACGCTTTTCTCACCTAACAGCCCAAACAATCTTTCACCAATAACATATTTCTTCTATTCCATGTCAGAACTTCCATCCATTTACAGCTTCCTCATACTCTGTTCTCATTTCTCTTATCTTTCTCCATTAGCAACTGAAAGCCAACTGTTAACCACAAAAGGCCAGATATCTGCTGTACTTCTGTCAATGATAGCTACTAAGATCACATTATTTAGAAAACTGTCTTAACAGCTTATATTAAAGGCTTAAACATTTAACTGTCTTGCTTTCTTTCCAGTGACATGGAAGGTTTATTTTAATAATCCAAATATCTAAAGACCAGACAGGATATCTGAGAGCTGAAGGCAATGATAGGATGAGGCAGAAGTCTCAGTGCTGTCCTTCACACTAAATGCTGATGATTTTGGGAGGGACAAAAGCCTGGAGTGAAATGAAGCTATTGCTGACAGACAATGCAGCCAGACTCACTTCATCTCAGTGGCTGCACTGCGTAGGCAGGGAAGGATGCATGTCATAGGGATGGCACAGGTGAGCCATCAGATAAGGCAGGACAGCTGTGACTGCCACAGAGCCTCCGTGACAGGGACTGCAGGAACCATGCACCCAACTACCCAGAGCAGAGTATGACTTCCCCTGGCAGTCACAAGAGCTCTTACCAGCACATCATTGCCTCGCACCAAGAACTGCACATTGAACGGACCAGAGATGGCAAAGGCATTTGCAATCTTTTTTGTAGCAGATTTTACCTACAATAAAAAATATATGTGTGTGTGTGTATGCATACATGTTTAAAATAAAATCTCACACAATAGCATCATATCAATATATCACCTCACACGTGGATTCCTTTAGATGTTCCATCCCTCCACTACAGCACAGTTTTTCAGTCTATCCTCATTTGGGCAATAGTGTTATCTTTCAGAAGCGACCCATGTTTAATCTGTCTGGTAACCCAGAACCTGGGGCTGGATTTGAGTGCAGAAGAAAAAATACAGCTTCATGTGTATGTGGGAAGGGGAGAGAGAGAGAATAAAAACCTGTCCTGTCTGTTGCAACTCCTACACTACACACTGGAGCCTGTATAACTCTTTGTGAAATAGTGAATAATGATGATTATCTACTTGGTATTAAAGGCATCCCAAGAGTCTTTCACCAGCAAGCCTGCCCCATCACAAATCAGCAGAAGGTGTGTCAGCAGAAATGCTCCTGAACAAACTGGGAGAAAATACTATGCTCTTATTTTCTAGGCTGTCAAGAGATCACATACCACTTCAATACAAGTTTGGCTCCAGAAAACGGCTGTTCTTAGAAACAAGGCCTTTAACATTTTCGTAAAGTTGGAGCACAAACAGGATGACATCATGGGGGACTGCGTATTTCATTTAGGAAGTGCATGTTGACAACTAACTCTGTATTACTAGATTTATTCTTCAAGGGGGAAAAAGTCAAGATTAGGCAAGGTTCATTCAGTCTGATATCCTTTCCAGAAAAGACAGGGAGCTAAGAAGTCATATACCTGATCTAATCATTCAGAGGGGCTGGGGAGAAGAAGTGGAAAGTGAACTATGGCATACACATGGGTGGGACATCCTGCTGATTTGATTTCTCTTGAATTCCTCTTGAATTAAGTTCTCCCAAACAAGGAGGAGGCCGATGAAACTCTTATTTTCCTTTCCCTTTTCAGTGCAAGTACACCACCTACCTTCTCCAAGGCTCCCTGGCTAATAGTCTGTGTGGGTAACATGAGAGTGGCATCTCCAGAGTGAACACCCGCATCCTCCACATGCTCTGAAACAGCGTGAGCGATAACCTGCGTGCAGTAACGAGACAGGAACCAGTCACCTCACACTCACTCATGAACTGTGCCCCCGCCTCCATGCCCTCTGCTAAGTACAGCCAGCAGTCTCTTAAATAGAGCTGTATTCAAAAGGCAAAAGAAATGGGTCAAAAAGGGAATCTCCCAAGGTTTTAGGGGAGAACAGGCCTAAGGCAAACACAGGATCACATTAGCGTCTCTCATACTGTGGTTAAGCAAACTGAAAATGATAAAATCTAACACGGTCCTGAGATCCTATGACCTTCTAACACACATTGATCCAGAAGATAAAAGCCCAGATCTGTAAGTTCTTGCCACGAACACAAAAAAGTTGCCATTCCCCAACATTTGTATGTATTTGCTTCCTCTTTCACAATGTTTTAATTGTGGAGAAAACCAACAAGGGGATATTCAGGCCTAAGCATTTGAGCTAAATGAAGATGCATCAAGGTGCATTATCTTGATCCTCAAAAAGACAACGATCTTGTCTGCTGGTTAAAAATCAAGATTGAAAACAGAGTGTTTCTGTAAAATGAGAAGTTTATGATTGCTTGTGAAAACTGTATTTCATTATCAATGAAATGCAAGGTGAAGCTGTACTAGTAAAACAGGGAACACCACAGCACCTGCTGACACAACTCTGGTGCAAGGCATCTGTGCAGCTGCTGATTTGCGAATCCAATAAAAATTTTATTCTAAAGGACTCATTCACGTGGTTAAGCAATGCTTAAAAACAAACCCAAAACCTATTAAGGTGTATAAAATAAGCTAGGATGAGCTTTTCAAGTATGATGTTATTGAGCCTCAGATGAATTCATTTTTTGTTTCTCTGTTCTTCTCAGCACAAATCCATAGCTATACAGTATGTCATTAAAACCCAATAATTGAAACCACACAATTGAACAAATCTCCAATCTTAAAAAAAAAAGAGGTTTAATATTAAAGGAAAACAAAAGTTCTTACTCTTCCTGCCTTGGCTACAGCATCCATTTCCACCTCACGGGCATCTTCAATAAATTTAGTGAGTACTACAGGGTGATCCTGTCATCAGGACAAGACAGAAGAAGAATGGTTTTATTTGAGAGTGTTTGTGGATCATACAAGCACTCCACTGTTCATCACTGGAAAAGCTTTGGAAGTGGAATCCCATAAGACCAATCTATTAATATCCTTGTTTTCACAGATAAGTGAACTTTGCCAAAGAAATTATCGTGGAAAAGATAACGTGATTCCCCCAAAGCCGCAGAGCCCTCCGTAAAGCATCACCACCACGGTGAATTTTAGGGCAAAAATGCAAAGAGCTTTGTTGGTGAGACCACGACAGAAGAAAGATAGTGGGACACTTGCATGGATCCAGTGACCTCTGATCTCGCCTCCCCAAGATGTTCCTTACCTCAGAGATCTTCAATTTGTCCCTGCTCTGAGCCTCACAGCCACCTCACTGGGCATACTGCTTCACAGAGGAACTGATTCTTGGCATACTTCATGACTTTGCGTAGTGGCTGTTTGCTGTTTCAGTAAGCCTCATACATTAGGCAACCAGCCCATTCCTTTCTCATTTCTCTGCCTGGCTTCCTAAGTCTCCCAGGGAGAAGTTGCCACTAATTATAGCCGGCCAGGAACAACCTGCCCTTGACCCTCAGCAGGTGCCCTGGTATACAGGGTTTTCCTCCCCCTTCTTCCTGCCCACTTCTGGGATGCCAGCACACACTTCTCTAATGCTTCCTCCTCCCAGCCACTCGCTCCAACAGATGGTTAAAAATCTAATAC
Source organism: Alectura lathami (assembly GCA_013399715.1). Classification (NCBI taxonomy): domain Eukaryota; kingdom Metazoa; phylum Chordata; class Aves; order Galliformes; family Megapodiidae; genus Alectura; species Alectura lathami. The sequence goes on along the minus strand of VXAV01009196.1, from coordinate 154,572 downwards.
GCATTCTTCCAGGCCAGCTTTATGTCTCAACATTTTACCTGTCCCATCCACTATTAACTGCCTGTTATTTATTAGAGAATAAAATGGAACCAATGACAGCCTGTGCATGCTCAAAAGGCTCCTCTTGAAAAAAATATAAAGCAACTCCAAAAGTTACAAGACACAATTCCTTACATTTATCAGTGCAAGGGTAAATTCACAGGCAAGGACAATGCCACAGCCTACGCTGTTTCATAAATTTAGTGGCTTGTGTCCTGTACCTTTCTGTCTTACTGCAGTTTTTCACCAGAAGATTTTATACGTGCACACAACATTGTTTATTCCAATCTGTCTCAACTCCTGCAAGAAGTTTTGAACATTACTGGCAACATAAATGCCGTAATGAGACAACACCATAACAGCAAAGAGGCTAAAACAACAGAACATGGGTCAGGCACTTTATCTGGAGATGTTTTGTTGGGTGGAGCAGAAGCAGAAAAGGCTTTGTAACTGGAAAAGTGAAGTCTGTGTCCCACACAGATGCTCATATTCAGTTGTATGCTTACCACTAATTTAGTGGAACCAATTACAACCCATAAAGCCTTGACAAGGCTAAAAGAACTCCCTAATTCAGATGCAGAACACAGCACTTTTGTTGTTTTGCTTTTTGCTAGTTTAGCTTCCACTGCACTAAGGCTGCTAACAACATAAAAATACTGCGAGAAGAAAGAAGTCATCCTTTTGCAGCCTGACTACACTAGCAAAAACACAGCATGTAAATTTAGCATACATCTCTGTGGGATCAGGGCAACCAAACACTCACGGTGTGACCCAGAAGTAGACTGCGTGTGTCTGCAGCAACAGTAAATGCCTTATTTGCCTAACAGAAGTGAACATCACAAGGACCCCACGAGAACACCCAGGAATACATCAGGCACACGCCACACAGACTCCACACCCCAGTCTCCCACAAGGCCTCCCACAGGGCTGGGAGCTCTCAGCAATGGAAAGCACCGTTGCCCAATTGAAGTCAATCAAGCTGTGACAAGTTAAGCTGATGAAGGTCACTTTCCCGGGCTTTAGCCTCTTACAGGACATGCACTGCCAGCATGAAGCTGTCCACAGCGGCATGAGAAAGTGATCTGTCCCACTGAACTCTGCTGACTGTTTTGCTTCTGTGAGTGTGTGGGGAAATGCAAAGCAGAGTACATAAGATGAAGTACACAGTGAAGCTAGTTATTCTGGGAGGCTGAGCATTGCTCAGAACATTTTCCAGCACCAGCTGACCATGTAAGTCTTCTGAGAATTAGTTACATAACTTACTCTGATGGAAATAACCGTGGTACTATCTCGGTTTCAAAAATCCCTTTAAAACTGTTTGCAAATGATACTAAGTGCTCTTTTCTCCACATTAACCTATCCTTCAGAACATTAATACTTTGCAAGGTTTCTCCACTTGATTACCTCTTTTCCTGCCAAAATGTTTAACTTCCATCATTTCCCTCATACATTTCAAAACCACATGGTTTTGTTCATATTCAAACTCCAGAATTCCACCACCTAAGAAATCCCCTGAGTAAACAGTAATGTGTCTGCCTTCCATTGCCAGCTGGGTTTTCAGAGAGCTTGATTTTGCTTTTCTAAATTTCAATGTACTATATCAAATCCCTCTCCCCAATAGAAAAAAAAAAAAAAAAAAAGGTACTAAAAATAAAATCCAAAATCAGCTTTTGAAAAAGTTTTTAAGACTGAAATCTTTCATCTTCTGCTTTACATACTCTGCAGATCAACCCCACTGAATTAACAGTAAGCAAGCAGCAGTCCTGCTTCTGTATCAAAGGAATCTCAGTACATTACTGGGTGTTAAGTGTTATAGCAAAAGCTTGCAAAGGTTCCTGCATTCCAGATTTGCACTTTAGGGAATGAACTTTGTGGTCAAACTCTAATTGCACTGGCTCCCCAGAAACTGGTGGAAAAAACTGCACAGGTGAAACAAATACGGCAAACACAAAAAAAAAAAAGCAAAAGTGGCAAGGCAAAAACTGGTACCTGAGAGACTCTGGTGGCTTCTGCTAAGAACTTCTTCATTTCATCTTCAGTGAATACTACATTCATTGCAGACCCACTGTAGGAATGGC
>VXAV01009196.1:108528-152418 GCA_013399715.1 Alectura lathami | reverse complement strand
AAACTGATCAGTTTCCCTCGTGATATCAAGTGAGACCTCACAGTATGGGATGCCATAGCACAGGGCTGCCAACTACCTTTACAGGACAGACTTAGCTGAGCAGAATCATGACTCCAGCCACCTGCTCACTCCACCCTTGGCTGAAAGAACTGGGCCAGTGCTTCGTGAACCTCCATTGTACTTCCCAGAGAACACAGGTGACCTCCAGAACCTCCAGATGAAGAATCAAGCAATGAACTGTGGCTGTGTACCCTTAGCACTGCTGTGAAATCCCCTCTCCGACCCAAGCCTTTAAAGCTCCCTCTAGGCTGGAGGAGATGGCTGGTCAGCCAGATACCCCTGCACAAGACCCAGCCTCCTTCACCACGCTGTGCAGGTTGGGTGACAGATGAAGCCAGGAGTGCACTGGCCACTGCTGACGGCTGTGATAGTGTAAATGGGCTGTTCTTTGCTGGCTATTTTCTTAGACTTTAAGGGAAAGACACAACTGATAGATATGGTATCTGAAAGCACTTCGAAATACAGCTCTCAATATCAAACAGGAGGATTTGGGAGAACATGGGTTGAGAGGCTGTAGTTCAAATTCCTTTGAAATACAGAATTATTTATTTATTTATTTTTAATGATGCAACTATGTTCAATTTACCATTGCTCCTCAGCTTCCTCTTTGTATTGGCGAGCAAGCCCACAGAGGCTGTAGTAAAAGCAGAAGAAGGACCTATCCCACAAAATCAGTCTCTTTAACCTAAGGTAAATAGGCACAAGTACCTACATGCTTATACTTTACTGGACTACATCTTAAGCTGATGTAGATCCATACGGTAGAGTTAAATCCACGGACCTCTGCCAGGTGCACCACTGCAGATGTGAACTGGTACACATAGCACGTAACTGGTGAGGAAATGCATTTAGTTTTCAAAGGCAAATAGCAAATATTACAGGCCATATCTGTTCAGAGGATGAAGCCTAGCTGCAGACTTGCTGCTGTTCTGCAAATAGAGGCCAGACAGTATGCTGTGCAAGGACTTCTCACTTTCTATTTCTTCAAGGTTGACATTCTACAGATCCATCTCCCTGAAATTCCTCTGATCTGTCCCAAAGTTCCCCTAACCCTGAAATGCTCGAAATACCTTGGAAATACTGCATTGACAAATACACACGTGGAAAGGGCCTATACTTAATTTAATACAAAAGGAAACATAGGCTAAAAGGAGTGGGCCCTAAAAATGTCGAAAGCGACATCAGGAGCACTTTCTAATTTGCCCTCCTGATCAAAGCGCTGGCTTTTAACTTGGCTTTGCAACTCCCTTGCAAGCTTCAGAAGTTGGATAGAAAAGTCACAGTCAGCAGTGTCTTCTAAAGGATATTTCCTTGATGTTTCACATACATGAAATCCTTCTCTTTATCCTCTTTTTAAACTAAAATACTCTTTTTTGCTCCCCTGAGAATGAGTATTTTCATTTTGATATGTTTCTTTTCATACTAAAAAGATCCTGTCTCCAATTTATTTACACTTGTAAATTGTGCCCAGCAAACTGCTTCTTTGTGTCCAGTCAGCTATGACGAAACTCATCAAAGAGAAGAGTGATCATTCAAAACCTGTGTGAGCACTGATGCAACTTCTTCAAAAAGCCTAGCTGTCGGAAATGTGCAGTTCTGCACAACGTCCATTTCAAGAGAAACAGCTGCCACAGTGTAACGACAAAACATGCCTGCCAGCAGAGAAGCTTGGCAAATAAGAAGCTGAATTCAAAAGATATGCCATCATTTGCTGATAACAGATGCCAACCCCAATAAATGGCCTCAGCATGTTGCCTCCTGTTTTTCCTGGTGGCAATCTTCTGGCTTAATTGTACAGGTAGTAGTCTTGGGAACCTTAATATCCTCGGTGGCTCATGGTTTCGGCTTTGAGACACAAAAAAGGCAGTTCAGCTAAACAGACATTCTTATGATTAAACTCGACCTGTGCCTGATGGACATACAGGATCCATTGGCTTCCTTTACTGATACGAGCAGTTGTCCCACCTGCTAAGACTGGCAGTTTTAAGCCACATGTGCCTAGCAAAGTGTTTTCCATATGTACCCTAAAATTGCTCTCTCCTTTGTCTCAAAATGACTTTTTTTAGCTCATACCCCAACCTGATGAGCTCTGATGGTTGAGCCTTACCTTAGAACATAGGAAGGCCTCAGCAAACACGGGTAACTCACAGACCCTGCAAACTCAGCTGCATCTCTCTAAAGACAGGGAGGGAAAACATGCTGTGAACAAGAACGTATTTTAAAGTCATACAAAAATTTCCATTGTAACTGCATCTGCTCTTTAAAAAAAAAAAAAAAAAAAGGTAGTGCGCTACAGGCTGGGCTGAATAGAGGTGCTGACAGGTCTCTATTCCTTTGCCATTTCCACCTGACAGAGCAGTTTTCAAGGTCAGCAGGATAAACTGGAGTAGCCTGACAGCAGTGCTAACTTTTGCTGAGTATATGCCCCATGTTATGTGAGGATGATATGAAGACCTGCCAGTTTCCATTCTAGTCCCATACCTGAACTATAGCATCATTTAACAAGGATCAAAAAGTCGTCGACATGAGTAATAAAAAAAAAAAACTGTCAAATGTCTTCAGAATCATGAAATGTATCAGTAAGTTGGTCCCCATGAGCAGACACTCATAAGCCCCAGCAACTGTACTGTTCCCCCAACACATATCCCAAATTACCAGAGTGCTGACTGCCTTCCAGGGAGCCTGGGCCACATGCAGCTCATCCAGAACAGCTGAGAAAACGGAGCGATCTTCTGCTCGGCCAATCTGCAAAGGATTCGTGCCAAGGATCTTCACTCCACTCTGGTGCAGTGGCACTGCCAAGTTATTGGGAATCTGCCCACCTACGGAAACAACGCAGCCACTGCATCCCTGTTGGCAGACAAAAAGCACCACAGTCAGGTCCAAGTTAGCTTAACATTAAGAACTGTTATAACTAAGGACTCAACATACAGATTACATCACATTCAGATTGCTATGAATAAAGCAAATCATAATGTTTCTGATCAGAGGTACCCAGGCAGCAAAGTGTGGTTCAGAGTGTAGCCTCTCTAAAAACCCACTACCTTCCTTGATGTCTTCAACAGACAGCAGTAACTTGATGTCAAATTCCCCAGGAAACCAAAGGAGTCTGCAGTATTCTCATGCCTTTTGATACCAAGCCAAGATCTTACAATTTCTGCCAGAACCACAGACTATTGTCACCTTGTTTTCATGTCATGTTTAGGGGCTTCTGCCCTCCCAGTGACAACTGTCACTGCACAACACTGACATATGTTGCCTCACTTTGCAGCGAAAGGGAGCTGTGCTATAAAAACAAACTCAGATTTCTGTTCTGTGGGGTCAGGTCTCCCTCCCTTCCTCCTCCTTGTGTGGACATGGGGACCACCACTTCAGCCGAGCTCTGCAGTGATTGCTGGCCACAGCAGCACAAACAAACAAGGTGTTTCAGGTCCTCCTTCCTTCACAGCCCAGCTCATCTGAGAAAACAGTCCCATGGCTGGGGACTGCCAGAGTAGCAGACGTTCACACACACTCTTCTTTACTAGAGATGCAAGGCAGTAACCTCCAGCAGAGGTGCTTTAGGGAGCAAAGCAGCACCTCGTTCATCACAGCCCAATCCATCAGACTGCCTGTGGTGGTGAATTACTCTGGACACCTTTATTTTAATTCATCCTCAGTATTTCTGACTAGCTCATCATTTCTGGTAGCACAGGTATTCCAGCCAAACTCCGAGCTGTGCTCATTTCTATGCAGGTTATTCGCAAGCACTTAAATTCCAGAAGCAGATGAGGCATGAAAGGTGACAGAGCATCCTCCACTCACAAAGGCACATTTTGCGTTTGTGAGTGGGGAACTACAAGATTTGAAGGGAGGAAATAAGAAATGGCAACTAACAAGAACAGCTGAACTTCCTTGCAAACATGCATCCTTCTGCAGGTGCAAATATGGCTTTTATGTTATTTTACTTTTTTTAAACAGACGCCTGAAGGCTTTCTAGTACAACATAGTTTGTTGGGAAAATTTTCACTAGTAAAAATAACAGGCTCCCAAGTACCTGCAACAATTATAAGGACGTGAATTACATTCAGATCATTTAATAATTTAGGGTAATTAAATAATGAGCACTTTCATTCTAAATTAAAGCCAGTGAAACTTTACCCAGAGGAGAATCAAGCTTACAGTACAGCTGTAATGATGGGCTCTTTTGAACTAAATGTGTTTTACACAGCTTTACCCACCTCTGACAAATGAGAAACATAAATCAACATCCAATGTACAGTGATCCATGGCTTGGCTCTGTTTTTTAGAGTATCAATGTTCTTTTAATTAACAAGTGTGCTTTTCCTGAAGAAGGTTAACCCAACTGGCCTTCCTGGAAGAGGAACTTCTTAATGAGGGATTTAAAGGGATTTAGAGTGGAAGATATGTAAGCTGTGAGCAGGATGGACTAGAAGTGACTCAGAAAAAAAATAGATGATAAATGCCAGTACAAACCCTGCTCAACTTTAATGTGCATAATTTCCTACCATAATAAAGATCCACTAAAAACGCCTGGCATTTAAGCAGCACTTATTATCCCAATGTCTACAAGATTACTCACTTGCCTCACATGCTAATATGCAGTGCTGGAGAGAACATTTTTTCCTAATCTCCACGCATTTGCTTATGGGATGACATGCAGCTGCTGGCCAACAGCAAACATCTGAAAGAGCGTAGGACAGGGAGTGAAAAATACCTCCTCAGCAGAGGGTGCAGCCAGGACAGAGCCCCGCTTGGTGCTGTCTCCTGACATCAGAGCTCGCCATCTCCAACTCTGAAGATAAATCTGTTCCTTACTGGGTCTCTAAAACTCCTCAAAGCTCCCGACCCATCCAAAACACAGCACTTATCTCTGCTCCCTGGACTCTGTATCATCCCTCATGGACAAGAACCAGACAGTGAATAAGCAAACCCCCTCTTGAAGCTTGGAACTGTTCTTGATTGAAAACAAGTCAGCTTTGATACCAAGGTCACCCAACATCATAATCTATCCTAAACATACTCCAGCCACAACTGTCCCAGCTAACAGCGTCTCTTCAGCTGCTGCTTATTTCTTCCTTTAAAGCAATTCCAGTCACTGAGCCTCTAAAATCAAAATACTGCCTACATTGAAGTTGGGATGGCATCAGGGACTCCAAGGAGACAGAGGAGACAGCTTACTCCAGCAGAAAGCAAAGAATCACACACTCATTTTTACTCAAAGAGAACCATAAATTGAGGCCCAGCTGCTGCTTACTTCGTCCTTTAAAATTCTGCTGTTATTTCCCAAAGAATGCTCTCCCCTAAAGAGCAGCCCATCACCCCGCTAGGGAACGGGACTGTGCTGCTGGGAAGTGTGGGCAGACAGAGATGGACTGTGCCATGTATCACTTTGTCATCGGTCATATTTTAATTATAAAGAAAATGAATAACATCCTTGCCAACAGATAGCTTTAAAATATACACTGTACATAGTCCAGTGAAAGAAGCCTAGAGAGAATTATTTTCCCCTTTATAATAAAAATCACTCTTTTTATTACTGCCTTGCTTTTATGTCATTAGTAATAGAGTTGGGTTTTCTTCTTCCCCGAGTTTGAAAACAAATTAGACCATTAAAATTGTACCTAAGAGCCTCCTTTAGTTTTATGAATTGTTTCAGAACAATCCTGGAAACTGCAAAAGAATCAGAAGAGGCCCTCAAGCAGAGGGATATTAAAATAAAAAGGGAACATCTTCTCTGGAAACAAAAAGCCAATAAATCTGAGGGAAGGGTTTTTATTTATTTATTTTTTAAATTATTGTCCTCACAGACTACAACCTAACTCTGCACTTGGACAGTAAATTACACTTCCCTCCAAAGCACAGCTCTGTTCTGCAGAGCTTGGACTCTGGTGCATCGGAGCAGCATCGAACATCGACTGAAGAGGGAGACAGCCAGCTGAGTATGTCCCTGGAACAGCCCTGTGCCAAGCTGTGAGCAGTACATGGGGGCCAGGCTGGGGCCCCCCATCTTCTTTTGGTAAACCTGCTCCTTGATGGAGCTTCATTTGTCTCATCAGAAAACTGGGAAGAGTTGCCTGAGGCTTGATGGTAACCCTAACAACATTTAGGGGGTTGAGGCACCATCCCTACTGGTGGCTAAGGGCTTTGTCCATTGTCTGCTGAAGGTTCTACCTACTGTATGCCAATGCTCCTGGATTTTTTTTTTTTTTTTTAGAGTGTTTGCCCCACTGACATTGCTCACTGCACACTGAAAGACTAGAGGAAGTTAATTAGCAACAAAGTTTAAAAGCCTGTATTGAAATCGTGGCAATATTCACATGTTCTATATTAAGCTGGGAGAGGAGGTTATCTGCAGGATCAGTGAAGCATCTCAGAATCAGATCCTGAATTTTTAACTTGGTCATTTCCTTAGGGACCAACTTCCAACTGTATTTGCCCGAGGAAGTACTCTGTTAACAGGACATAAGCATTTGGCTCAGTCACTTCTAAAAAATGATACACAGCAAATAATATATTTCAGACTACAGTCTGCTGGAGGTCTGGAGTCTGTCCCCAGCTCTGCCCATGTCCTTTAGCATGACTCTGTGCAGTCCCTCTACTCCTCAGAGATTCAGTTTCCTCACCTGCAAATTAGGCATAACAATGCCATTTCCTGTGGACACTACTTAAGAACAGTGTTCTAAAACAGTGGAGTATTTACTTCTCTTCTTGGGATTTACTAGCAGCACAACTCTAACTTTGGATGCTTAGGCTCAGACGCTAATGCGTTTAATGTCTCCAGAGCAAACCCCCTCAGCTCCAGGTACCACAGGATGCTGCTGTTTGACCCTGCGATCTGCAACACTTCCAGCATCAGCAAGGCCAGACAATAGACTGAGAAACATGACTTCAAGCTCACCAAGCCATGCTGTGACAAGCAGGACAATGCAAGCTTCACTGTGCATGCATTATTCTTTTCACGTATTTTTCTTACCCGGCTTGCTAATTACTAGCACTATATGTTTAAAAGTGAAGTTGCTCCCTCATCACCTATACCTTCCTCACCTTTGATCCTGCAGTAATTAGATGCTGTGTCTCATCAGTGTTATTTCTCTGACAAACTGTCCCACCAATTTGCTCCATGGTCCAAGTTCAGAAGTTCAGTTTTGTTAAATAAACAAGAGTTAAATGTTTACAGAGCTAAGCCTCGTGGACAATCCTAAAGCATTCAGAAAAGTCAGCCTTTAAGACTCCATTGAGCCACCAGAGCCTTTTAAACTGCCCTAAATAGAAACCTTTCCAGAAAACCACCTCTGTTTTTATGGAAATTTAAATAAGAGGTAAAACAACATGGAAAAAATAAGGAAGTATGAAGATGCAATCTACGAATGGTCCCAAAAATATTTTCCAAGTGGCTTAAGAACTACAGACTGGGACTTGAATTCTGATGTACTTTCACTTGTTTCAATATTTGGGAATAATCAAACGTAGCCAGGTTATAAAACAATTTTAGAAACTACCTCCCATTCGCAAAGGAGCTGAGCTCAAATTGTCATGTGATGGGCCAAAAAAAAAAAAAAAGCCAAGAAAAAAAGTCACACTATGACCTGGGTTCATCAAAGTTGCTTCAGTAAGTTACACAGCCAACTCCCACTGAATTTCAAGGGAAATAAAAGTTCCTGCAAGCACCTTTGAAAGTCTTGGCCACAAAATCTAAGATTAGAGTGCTACCAGTTAGAAATAAATATTTTCCATAGCAGAACTGACTGTTTTCACCATATATCCTCCCATCACCAAATCTCCCTGGAACTCCTCTCCATCTCTCATTATTGGCAGTTCTGAGCACCTGAAAACTCCCAGCAGAGAAGGGCAATGTCTGGATCAGGAGCCAGAACCTCTCTCAGTTTGATGGGGATACAAATGGCCCTTCCTGACGTGTTTGCCTGCACATTGCCACTGCACTGTAAGGCCCAGGAATGCAAACTCCTGAGCACAGTTAGTGTTATGCACATAAGTTGTTCTACTTGCTTCAGGGGGAGTACTTGTCTTAAAGTCAAGGATATGCTTAAGTGCTAAAGCTCAGCACTGCAAGGGCAGAACAATTTGTGCGATAAACGACTGTGCAGCAAATTAAATCTGCTTGTAAATATTGCACAATATGGCATCCTGCAAAATAATTTAATATTTATTTGGCATTCATTATTGAGCAGTCTGCTAGGAACATCAACGATGTGTAAAATGCAACACTGGGATTCAAACCAAACAGCTTTAGCTAGCAAGCTCCCCTCTTCACCCCCAGCTGCTCAGCCAAAGCAAGCTAGTGACATGAATTTTGAAAAGTTTGGGCTGCTTCATGGCTTTTTGTTGCTGCTTCTGCTTTTCTTTACCTCGTATTGGTAGATGTCCAGGATCCTTTCCAATGACAGCTCCTCAAAGTACAGTCTGTCACACTCATCAAAATCTGTGCTCACTGTCTCCGGGTTGCAATTCACCACGACGGTCTTGTTGCCAAGCTGACGCAGTGTGCGGATACTGGAGACAGCACACCAATCAAACTCCACGCTGCTGCCTGCCATGAGACAGGAAAGCGGGCAAGGGAAGGATGGATGCAGGGAAGAAAACAAACAGACATTCTTAGCACTCCATTTGAAAAAAGAAAAAGAAAAAAGTCAACATTGCCTCCTGTCAACTCAGAGCAAGAAATCTAACTGTCGTCCCATGGAAACTAATCACCCATGAACGTGGTCCTCCAAGAAACAGTAAGTTGGCTCAGGTGCTCAGGAATGACAGTCCCCCGACATGTCTGTCATCCTGCATGCGTAAACTTGCGTCAGCTCCTGCTGCCCTTGCAGCTACGGCTGCCTCTCAGACAGCACATTTTGGGAAGAACTCAAGAGGCAGAAGCTTAGAGGCGACCAGAACGAGTGCACATTATGAGACAGTGCAGTTTACTTCAGGACGCATGAAGCAATTGTACAGAGGCTGTTTGAAAAACAGAAGACTGAAATGTTTTTACCTAACAGAAAAATTACAGGTCTGTGGGTTTGACCTTCCTATGCACTGACTCTAGGGAAGACAAACTGATGGCTGAGCACTGCTGGTTTCACTTAGTGAACCTTTTACATCAGTTTAAAGGCTTCAGTGACTGTAGCTTCACTCTAGGGCAGGCGTGTCCTACCTGCCCTGAACCCTGAGTAAGAACCGTGGCCACCCCTAGGGGAAAGAGGCAAGGAAGGAGTCACTGGGCACTCTGAAAGCACCCTGGTCTACACAGCTGGGGAACTGTGACTTTTGGCAATGCTGCAGGCTTCAGGCAGTGCCAGAGTCTAGACATGAGGTAACAGCCACCATCCTATGCATTTCTATGCTCAAATATCTAAGAGGGGTACCACAAACAGAGAATGATGCATACTAAAGAACATCATTAAACGGTTATGCTTGTGGTCTACAAGAAAACCTTGGCCTCATCATGATGCGTTCACAGTCATTACATGATCGTTAACCACTGATACCATTATTTTTTCTATAAAATTGTGTGACAAGATACACTGGAAATCCAGGCTGTGCCTAATTGCTGCCTCCACAACACCTAGTAACAAACAGATGGCTGGCACAGGCCGCTTACTGACAAGCACACAGTTTATTTCCCTGCTTCTGTCAAACAGCAATCTTAAAACATGTGTTGGCCTCAGCTACAACCTCACAGAACAGACAGGGAAATCAAATTTGAAACAAGGTGTTTCCCAGAAGGGTCACCAGATGCTCATTCACCTTTTTATTCCACCTCAGCTACTCCAGTATTCTTATACATATAAGAAACCTTGACTGTGGGACACGACAGTCACCTGTAGTCCCCGGCTTTAGGTACTACCAGGGAAAACAGGTAGGTGAACAGTACGAAATGCATTCCCACAAATTCAAATTATCAAACAACATTGCCACTCTTTTTATGTTGCCGTTTCACAACCATCTTACACAGCACGTTGACTGGCAGAAGTGTTCACAAAAACTAAATGTAATCTTGGAGCGTTCCTCCTGGTTTCACTCATCTCAACATTCCTACTGGAAACTGAGCTCAAAAAGACGCATCCTACCAGCAGCACCAGCAGTGTACCATGTGACCTGCCCACCCAAGCACAACAAATGGATGCAGCTTAAATTTCAGCTTTCAAAAGACATCACCACTATTTGTGAGAGGCAGAGCAAAAATATTTCTGAAGAACAAGCAATTTTTTTTTTGTCAATAATTGCAAGCTATTTGGAAGGACCAATGAACAAGTGAAAGTAGTCATAAAGAATTCGGCATGGTCTGTCTGCACAATATTTACAGCCATAAGAAAACTCCTACGCTGCCTAAGAGACCAAGTGTGATGAAAAAAATGCACACAAAGAATTGGTTATAGAAAAGTAGCTGAAGATACCCACTTTTTACCACAGTCACCTATACTTATGGCACTAAAACAGATAATATACAACAACATAGGCACGAGCTGACAGCAAACTTATCTAAGCTATGTGTACCAGCAACTAACTTCTCAAGGCCTGCAATCTTCAAAAAGTAACATTTAAAAAAAAATTCCTAAAACTCTGTGGAAATCACAGCTAGATGATGTGCTCTTGAGTTTCGACCGAAAAGTAATAAAAATTCTCATGTTTTTCCAGGGTGTGAAATGAAGTCTCCAAGCAAATGTAAAAGGCAAACCTTGTGCTAGGAATTGATGTCCTGTGCACTGTGCTCTTGAGGGTTTTGTTACCACAGGAGAAGAGGAACAAATGAACCACAAGAATATCCACAGAAGGCTCGAGGGTACAAGGAGAACAGAAGAGTTGTAAGAAAGATTTACCTATGTGATATGGTCCACAGCCCAACACCATCACTCCACAGTCATCAAATTTTACATCGTGTTCCTGAGAAGGCAGGGAGAGAAGTCATTAGGGTCCGTACTCAGCAGCACCTAGCTCCATGCTTCTCAGAACAAACAATTTCTGGTGTTCAGCCCATATCCAACAGCTTGATCCTGCAGGACTCAAGTCTGACATCATTTACTGCAGTGTAAAAGAAGTGCAACTCCACTGGAATTAGCGGTGCTGCACCCAAACCAAGGGACACCTGGCACCCCTGGCCTGGCTATCTGAGCACCCTGAGGAGCTGTGAGTTTTCATAAAAACGAATGCTAGGATGAGATGAGTGAGACATGAGTTCTGCATTCTTAGCACCTGACCTCTGCACAGAGGATGTCAGTACAGGCGATGCAAGACAGGATCATATCAACAAGCAACATTAACACCAAATGCACTGGATCACCAGGCAAGACAGAATTCCAGGCCCGATGAAAGGAGATTACATCTATCACCATCGAAAATAATTGCTACAGACACAAAGACATTTGCAAGATCTCCAGAAATACTGCAGCACAGGGGAAACAGATCAAACTAGACAGCAATGAACCTGTCATTTCCAGATGCACCTACCTGGCCGTTGTATGTGACATAGAGGTAATTAGTTACCGCCGGGTACTCTGCTGCCAGCGTGTCGATCTGTACGGGGCAAGCAGAGGAGTGTCTGTGACTTGGCCAGTGCAAGATTTTTAAAACATCAGTTTCCCTTTTTTCCCCCTCCACTTTTCTCTTATTTTCTTATTTCTGTCCTAATATTTTCCCCACCACCCCCTTCTTCAAAAGGAGGTGATCTGAATTGTGATATGCTGGCAACGCAGCAAATGCTTGGCTTACAGTTCAGCCAACAGGATGCCCTCTACCATCTCTTTCTAAGCTGCAGATTGAGCTCCACACCTACTTGGTAGAACACTTTCACAGACCAGGAGCTGTCCCCAGCCATCCCTTCTTGCCTCTGCCTTCTTCATTTTGAAGTTAGTTTGGCAGAATTAATTACAAAGACCTCAACTCTTCCAGGTCTTTTGTCTCCTTTAGTTTTACCATTGGGGATCTTCAAGCTGTACTCTTGATTCTGTCTTACTCCCACACTGACACAAGCATGCGTACAGTATCACTCTAAGACCGCCCTGAGTAGCAACATGCAGTGGAAGTACTCTGTATTTATGTTATAATATACCTCTTTGATAATTAAATGGTACACAAAGCAAGAGTGATTTTCAACCACCCCTTATATGTAGTTTTCAACAATCGCTTATGTAATTAGTCACCAGAGAGTCCAGAAGAATAATTTCTCTACCAGGCTGTTCACAAACTATTTGTGTCAACAGCTCACTGCATGTTACACACGGCAACCAGTCCATCTAGGTCACCCACCACTGCTGACACTCCCTGAATGAACAGCTGAAACATTTCTACACAGAATACTGAACAGGGAACAATATTGAAGTAGTCCTGACAAGAATTTTTACATGCTATCACTTATAAAAATATTTCCAATCTTCAAGTATTTTTGTGAATCCCCACTGGCAGTCCAAACCCTTGTGAATAATGAAGAATGTGACCTTAAGTCATTAGCACTACGCAAGTGTCTGCTGCTCATTACTGTTGCTATTACTGCAACTTGTACTTCATGGCTCAGGAAGAAACATATGCTTTGATGCCACAAATGCTGCGTAAGTCAAATGACCTTATTAAGGGTACCTTGGCATGCAAATCAATCCAGCACCGCAGTGCCATGTGCAAGAAAGAATGTAGTGCAAGAGCAGCATGTTCCTCTAGGCCAGGTGAGGACACAGAAGGAAAACAGCAGCTGGGGAACAGAAGGAGATTTGGCATCTGGAATTGGGCCTAAGGATACAGATGGGCTTTTTTGGAAACACTGAGTAGCTTACGTTGGTTTTTCCCCCTTTAAGGACAAAAAAACCCAGCTGGTGGCAGTTTAATACCAACATACCTTAAATGCAGCAACAGAACACCTAGCAAAGCACTTGTGACACTGCCATGAATACTAGATGAGCTCATTACACTCAGTGCTATCACAATGAATAGCAAATGAACTCGTAACAATAGGGCATTCAAATAAAGTATTACCCTGTAAAAAGTTACTACCCTCACAAAAGACGTATTACAGTTTTCATGGTCACCCCATGGTGGGCAAGCATCAGTCTTCTCAGCCATTTCCTGAAGCCAGGTAGCTATGTTTCCACCTCAGCCACACAGAAAATGAAAAATAGCCAGTCTGTCCTTGGGGATGTTCACTCTATAGATTCATGCCATTGCACTGAGCCTTGCAGTGCAGAGGTAACAGCTAAATGAGTGAAATTTGTTCTCCTCTAATGCCACTGTCAAAACTCACGCTGATGACAACAGAGCCAGGGTTTTCACTTTGTTTACCTCAACTGTTCCTAAGGGCACAGAGCTCTCCTGCTCCTCTCCCCTCAGACGCTCCCACCCCAAACACTGAGGTTTCTCCTGGTACCTTTTTCACCCAGGGCACTATACTCTTCCTCAGTCTCAGCTGACGGCACTGGACTTCAGTCAGCCCCAGGCATTTCCCAATCTGTTTGTCCGAGAAGCCGATCTGCTTGGCCCGCCTCAGTGTCTCTTCTGGAATGGCTTCACTGGTATTAAACAAACAAACAAAAAAGAATGAAAATGCATGAAGCTCTACAGCAATACTTAGATGACATACAAGTACTTGTGCCTTCCATAGTGCCCCAAGAGGCAGTTGTTACAGGAGCGTGCACATGAAGGCAAGAAAAGGAAGAAGACCCAGCTAAGCCACGTAATCCCCATGCATAAAAGATTTTTTTTTTTTTTTTGCACTGGATGTCCCACGCATATGCCTATTAGGCAAAGCCTACAGGCAGACAACTGATGCCGAGAAGTGAAACATTTTCTTCCAGCACATTTTGAGACAGTATTGACTCATGCTGGGCTCCCAGACTGCACTCCCCACCAAGCCTCTACAAGGTCACCACACCCATGACACCTGCATGGTCATTTACCATTGCAGCCTCCACAGACAACTTGCAGCAGTTCACTTTCTCCGATTCAGTATCCGCAAATCTCCATGCCCAAACTTTAACTCGATCTCTCCCTCACTTTCCTCCTCCCAGTCTAAATTTTAAAATTTGCCTCACCAGACTGGGCTGGATCAGTAAATGTCAGTGTTCACATTTCCTAAGTCTCCAACTTCAGAGATATGGAGTAAAAATGACCTTCATTTGCTCACATGCAGAGGTAGTTCTTCCCCTTCTGTCACTCTTGAGTAAGTTTTTTTTTTTTTTTAAATGTAATTTGTGCTACTT
This sequence comes from Alectura lathami, assembly GCA_013399715.1. Taxonomy (NCBI): domain Eukaryota; kingdom Metazoa; phylum Chordata; class Aves; order Galliformes; family Megapodiidae; genus Alectura; species Alectura lathami. The sequence continues at coordinate 138,169 of VXAV01009196.1, read as the reverse complement.
ATGCCTTATGAAAATGAAGGGTGGGAGAGGGACAGGGTACACCAGGGGCACCTTTTTTTCAATTTCCTATCTGTGTTCTTTCAGAACTTCTGTATGTTTTTGCTCTCCCGTTTCTGCTTTTTAGGGGTCCTAGTTTTTGCAGTTTGTTTCAATTACGTTGCTTTCCCCCAGCCATCTCTGCAGTTCAATGGTTTCTTGCCCATTTTGATTTTTTCATCTTCTCCATTCCCTCTTTATTTCCTCCATCACAAACTTCTTTCCTCTCCCACACTATTTTTGTTTCACTTTGTTTTGACTCCACCTATACCCCTGATAGTCCCTGTGTGTTTCTAAGCTACCTTTTCTAAGTTTAGCTTTTGCAAAAACATAAAAAAAGCCTACGTATTTTTATCAGCACTTCTGCTTTTCATCTTCATTGCCAAGAGCATCCTTGCCTGCCCAATAAATCAATATTTTATGAGCAAGCAAGCTCTGAATCAGGAAAAAGGAAATGATTAACAAACAAGCAATTTTCCTAAATCAGAGCTTTTGAATTATGTCCTTTGCTTGATGGTATTTTTAAATAAATAGCATTATGTTATTTGAGTGGGAGGAGAGGGTAAGGCCACTTTATTGGAATGTGTCAGGAAGCTGAAGCATGAAAGAGAGCCACTGGATTGGATTTTCCACTTCAGCTTGCGGAGCAGCTCCACTGCCCTCAGTGAAGTCAGGCTAGCGGCAAAACATGTGAGAGTCACAGATGCGTCAAACCATCTAACTCTGAGAGCAGAGCTGGGGACCTGAAACTCTTGGGCTCAAATCTCTGGGTAGGTGGGCTTTCCTCTATGACTTCCCCAGTATCACCTCTCCTTTCCTCTGCAGTATGAGAACACGATACTCCACAAGAGAGCAACAGACAGGCAGGTGGGTATTTGCAGAAACAAAACTCTCTCTTTAACTGCTGTCCTCTGCACCACGTCCCAGCCCGGCAGCAACAGGGTAACAACCAGCCTGCTCTGTCCTCAGAGGACTCCAGGCAGGAGGACCTCCTACACCCTTGATCTTCTCCACAGCCCCTATCGCATCACTGTCCTTACTCCACCAGATACTGCTCTTTGTTACTGGTCTTGAAATGGTCCTGCCTAACCCACGTTGAGCTTCCCAGGGTTTGGATTTTGTCAGAAGTGCAGAAGGGCTTCCCAAAATAAGACCCACTTTCCAGCAACCCAGCAGCTGGATTAAAGCCCGTGGTTGCCATGCACCAACTCCTCCACTGCTTCTCCAGAGGCCTTTTTCTTTGTTCTGATTTCAGCTCAGAGGCAGGACTTCTTCCATGCAGTGTAAGTGCCAGAACTGAAAGCATGGATGAGTGCCTTACAAGAGGAAACACAGCAAGCGAAATCTGCCAACTTCCTGGCAAAACAGATGCTAGCCATTACCAGCTATTAAGAAGGATGCACCCACATTAGATTCCCCTCCTAGGTTTGGCATTCCCTAAGTACAAGCGAGCAGACCTGATGACCCCAAGAAAATGAGCCTGTTCCTGTTCATCTTTGCTCCCTCACTCTCGCTCTCTCTGTCTGAGAAACACACATTGCTGACTGTCATCTGATTACTGACAGAAAAAGAAAATTGCCTTCATTTGCAGCTTGTTTCAATTCACTTCTTTTCATATCTCATTATAACGGAATCATTCATCGTCATCACCACCAGCAGGGTGGGCAGAAAAGCAGCAGAGATAATTTTGCAATACGATTCCCTTTGCATTGGGCTAGCAGCTTAAATCAGGTTAGGGCATTTACCAGGACATCCTAGTGAGCTTAGGGCATCCACACATAAAGGTAACCAGTTTTGCAAAGGAGACAACCAGCATGTGAGAGTAAAGCTGAGTACCTAAACGGGAAATAAGAGTGAGTTTTATCTCTTCTACTCCCAGTGCATGACTAAGACAAGGGAAGTGGCTTCCAATGTGGTTAATATGAAAGCTGTGGTGGGAATCTCTATTCAAGCAGCATCTGGACAGGAAGGGTTTCTTCTTTCCTCACTGCCATGGGGCTTAATATGAAGGAAAAGCACCTGGATCACCACAAGGCAGGAGAGACGAGAACTGACAACCCAGCCCTGTGGATGTAAGAGTTTTGCCACCTAATAGTTAAAGAAAATCTTCATGATTCAAACATCTAGGAACGCAGCCTTCCAAGTTCTTGAAACTAGAACCTGTCCTGTGATTGCCATTTATTAATAATGATGATTTTTAGCATTTATACCCCAATTGTCACTTGAAGAATATCAATAAACATGCAAACAGTAGGTAGTGCGGTGCATATATTGCAGATAGTGAGACAGAGAAACACAGAGGTTAAGGGGTGAGGATAGTTCAGATCCAGCATTGACCTACTTCTGTTCCCACAACCTGTGCTCCTAGCCAGCATTTGAGACTTGCTGGAGATACAAAAACCAGAAAGGGCAGTATCAGGCTGATCCCTTTGAATGCAGAAATGACCCTTCCAAGAACTCATCAGAAACCCAGCACTAAAATGAGAAGGAAAAACTAACAAACAAACAAACAACACATGACCCAGTCCTACATAACCACCTCCTAACTTCCCCTGGGGCATCACTTACTCTTCAAATACAGACCAAAAGTCTTCCAAAGGCTGATCTTCCTTGCTAGTTTATCATCAGTTCTGAAGCAAGGGGAGATTTAGTGGCCATGATTCCAGACTGCTCTAATGCTCCTTTTCCTAACGTTCACCTTCACAAAATGACAGTCAGGAGTCTTAAAGCTTCAAAACCAGATAATCAGACTACTTCCACACTGCCATAATCATTTACTGGCTGTTTACTTTCTTGGGAAGCAATGTCCCCTGCACATTTTGCAGTTTATAAACAATACAAGCCTTTCCCAAGCCTTGCTTGTGCCTCCATTTCAGGTTCCAGGGTTGATTTGTTGTTGCTTTTTGTTTAAAATTCTACCCTGTCATCTTTGGAACTCCATCCACTCGCTTCTTCTTCAATAATAAACGATAAGAGGAAATGGAATAAATTCCCCTTAATGAGGAAATTTTCACCCGGCACAGAGGACCTGGGGAAATCTATTAACTGACTGTAAGAACGCTGGCAGCATTGCAATTATCAGGAGAGGCTGCTCGCTCCAGCACGGCCCTCTCTTCCACTTGACTGGCTTTCATCTGATCCACTGCTTTAGGAGTAATGCTAAATACATGTGCCGGTGGAAAGCCCCAGCTCCGTGTGCAAAGCATTCTTTTTCTTGGCACCCCAAATCAGGTTCCGCTTCATTTTTGGTACATTTTCAAGTTTATGCCTACCCTGTGCCATAGCCAAAATTCCTGATGTCCAGTCCCAAGAGATCTCTTCCTTTCTCAAGAGTGCCACAGATGTGGAACAAGAGAGAGAGAATTTGCTTTTTACACAGCCAGCAGCCCAATTTGATGTCAGGCTGCATTATGTACAAAGAGATATTCTTCCTCTTTTCCTCACTGTCCCTGTCCACTACAAGGCTTCTAGCGGCTTCCTTGATTGCTGCTGATGTTTTACTAAATTTTGAACGTGCTACAATTAAAATAATGAGATTGGTGTGCAAACTCACTCCCTGTTTCTCTTCTTAAGGTGACAGATTGTTACCCTCTTTCCCCTCCTCAAAAACCCCCAAGATGACCTACAAAAAGCTGTCAAAGGAGAGTTTAGGGAAAAGCAGGAGCTGTAAACCAACAAACCTCGCTCACTGAACAATTCCCACTTCTGCATCTCTAACATTCAGGTCCCTGGGGTGACAAATCTCATTGTGGAGATCTTGATTTAAGTAACATGAGCCTCACGTTGCGCCCTAAGACCTAAACGACTCACACCTACAATTAAACGATGTGCTGAAGCAGCAGCTCAAACAGAAGCACAGCCAGGAAATGGGTCATGGATGCTTCCTCAAAGCCTGTTTTCCACTACAGCTAAAAGGAGAGATCTGAAGGCTTTCCTGGGATGCTGGGATACAAACTCCCCCATAGCCAGTGTGTACAGGACTAGAAGCAGAGATTCCCCAATGCCTTTTAAAGGGCAATGCCTGGCTATCACGTGTATCAAGGAAGACAATGCATTCTGAGTTGTTACAAATGTAGAGGTGCTTTAAAGGAAAATACAGCTGTGAAATTGTTACCAATGGCTCTAAGATAAATAGAAAGTACCTTGCGTCGGATCCCCACAAAGCACAAACAACAGCACTGAACAACTGCTTATTCTATATTCTCATCATGTACTGAATTCCTAATTTGCTCCTGAGTCTACTCTGCCCTCCAGTTCACTCAGAAGACAGAAGTAATCTTCCCAGTTAGTTAAAAGCGAGTACAACAAATACGTCAGTGACAGCTCCTCAAACAGCATAAATCAGAGCAGTCTCATTTAGAGTCACTGGACCTGCTCTGCTTTATGCCCACACAAAACCTCACCTGTGCTCTCTGACCTCTCCCAAAAGCACACAAGTCAGCAGAAAAACTGCTTCTCAGAAGAGCAGGTGTGCAACACCCACTGTGGAAGAACAGATTTTATTGATGGCCTGTCTGATCTTTCCTCCCTGTGCTGTTTCCTAGGTCACCGGCGGGAGCCAGGCTTTCATTCCAGCACCTGTAGTTCTATGGCTACTCCACCACGGTAATGTTTTGAAATCAAGCCATGCTTCCGAGCAAGCTGCTTTCAAAGCACACCTTTCACAGACCCAAGGACACAAGCTTCTAAAAGGAACTCGCAACAAACAACATTTACCACCTGCCACCGAGCAGAGAGCACCTGGCTACAAATGCTGGGCTGAGGAGGTTCTGCACCCTACCACTTTACTCTGCTTTCCCATCTATTAGCCTGTCCACTTCAGAAGGACAAGCACAACACTCAGGGCTGCACCCAGCAAACCACAGCCAGCAGGTGTTTTTATTCCCTTGTCCACAGAGCAAGGATATACTCTCCTCCAAAACAAAGCTCTGAAGTATAACATTGTCAAACAATGATTGTTGTCATCCTTCCCCACCCCAGTGGGCTGGCTAATTTGTTACTCACCAAAAGAAGGATCTGCTGTTCTTACTAATTTGAGAAATTGAGCTTTAAGGAGACAGCTCAGTTCCCCACTCTGCCCGTCTTTGAGACTTCAGGCAAGCCTTGCCATCTCTATGCTCACCTCCTCAACTGTAAAGGGGGAGTTTATCATGCTCCTCTTTTGTCACTTGTATTCAACTCTACAGCCTTTTATCAGCACTGAAATGTTCTCTGAGCACTATGCTCTTATGACTATTGCAAGACAGCCCAGTCTTCCCTACCAGCAGAGAACTTGACCCCACTATCCCTCCTTCTCCCTCCCAAGTAATGACAGATGCAGCCATCTGCAGGTTCAGGTGCTACAGACATGCCTTCTCCTTCACAAGCTGCCAGTGCGATGAAGTGATCCCAGTGGGGTCACTCCAGGGTCCTGACCCTGCGTTTTCTCTCATGGGACAGGTAAGGCCAAATCTCAGGAAAGGATTTCTGGTAACAGTGCCTCTTACTGCATTGCCACTGCTCTGCCCACCATTGTTCATGGACTGACAGCACAGGATTATGCTTTCTCTTTCCATGTGCATGGGTGTATGTGGATGTGCAACGTGGAAGGCCACAGTTAAGATTACATTACTGAAGATAGGAAGGTAAGAGATAAAAAAACAACAATGCAAGTTCAAAGTTAAAATGGAAAACAGCAAGGGCACATATTTGATGTGTGCAATACTACTGAATATTCTTGCAGGTACCCCCAAAATGGCTTTCTTTTCCCAATTCAACTCAGGTCATTTGCTTTCCTGCAGCCAAATCACATCAGCTGAAACAACCCTTTCTCCATCTCAGAGGACTCAGAGGTAGAGCTGAATTGAAACCTACACAGTCTCACAGCCACCAGGTCCAATCCTCTTTGGAAAGAAGTTTGATGGGACAAATATAAATGAGGAGAGGGGTGCCTTTACCAGTCTCTTCTGCCTCTGCAAATGACTGGCCTTGCTAGTATATCAGTGAGAACAGACAAATATTTGTAAGTTAGGCTACCCCAGATAACATTTCACACAAGGAAACAGCTTCCTGCATCAATCGGTGAGTCCTTGTGCTACCTTGAATCACTCTACACAGGTCTGGCAAGGCAGCACGTGATGTGAACGCTGCTTGCTGAACTGCTGACGCAGTTGTCCCTCTGACTCTGACCCCCCTTCCCCACCTGCCTGCTGTATCCACTAGTTCTAGCTCTGAATTTCCACTTGGCAGAGACCATCTCCTTACTACCAGTTTCTACAGCAGCTCTGCTGGGCCCAAATCAAGTCTCTTGGCAGAGCTGTTACTCCAGCTACATCCATGTAAATAACTCCAAAACCACTCAGGAGGCAAAAAGGAAGGGATGGGTTTGACTGAACAAAAAGTGAGCTTGTAACCAGCAACAGTGCCTGGGAACAGGGCAAATGCTTTTGCTTATAGTAACTACACTTCAACAACAAGGATCTGAAGCAATGATTGTGTCACAGCCCATTCTTTTCAATTGGAGATAATCCCGTAGCACAGGTAAAACTCAGTGCCAGGCATGCTGGGGACTGGAAACAGCTGGCTGCAGGAAGAGCACATGCATGCCAAGTCTCATTTGCATCACTCAATTAGCTTTCCCTTGGCTATTGTGGAGATGTGTTTCCTGATGTGGCTCGCTGGACTAGCCTCTTTGTTCAGGTCAGGAGTGCTTTTTTCCAGCTCTTTGCCCTCATGCCACCGTGCCTTCAACATAATGCATGCGGACAGTCCACTCCCTCCTCTCAAAGCAGACTGGGAGGTAAGATGGGAAGGCTGGAGTATGGACAGCAGAGTGAAAATCTGCATTTGAGCAATGAATGAAACTAACTTAATTTGATTCACATCACCAGCCACCTGAACTGTATTGCATGAATCCCCTTACACGGGATGCAACAGTGGCTGGTGATACAAATGCAAGGCTGGATGCTGCAAAAGGGCTTGCTGTAGCAGGCCAGCTCTACAGTCATTTGTTTAGTCACCAGGATAATGAAAATCAGCGCGGGATGGTACTAGCTAATGGTCATATTACTAGTATTATTGCCGACCACCCATGGCAGAGAAGGGGAAAGCAATCTCAGTGATAAAGGACAGTTGAGCATGATCAGCATCTGTGGAGTGATAGTGGATTTATTGCAGCTGAGGCTGGGATCAACCTCTGGGGCCCAAGTGCATTGTTCCAGAACATGCCATTCCAGCAGCGGGGAAATCAAACTGCTTCTNNTTTTTTTGTTCTTTCCCAGGAGCTGCACATGTATACTTAAGGCACTCAAGACAAATGCAACATGGCACAGATGTTAGAGGGCAAAAGCTTGTGCAGCCAAACAACAGGTTTCTGTAAATAATTAAGCTACTCCTTCTCTTCGACATCTCCCTCCACATTTATTTTCGTTTAGCTTCAGATCCAGCTTGTTCCGAGGGGCAAAGGAGACCAATAGCTGCTCAATTAAAACTGTGCAGCTGGTCAAAGAAGCAGAAACCATAGCAGCTGAATGTAGTGATGTTTTGGCTACGGTGCGCTCCCAGTGCCATCATGTGGTGAAACATGGCTATGACAATGAGAATCGGAGGCAGAAAAGGCGGCCCACACGTTGCCAATAACTCAGCGAGGAGGTGCTCCCAGCGTCGTAAACCATGAAAGGAAAGCTCAAGTCAGCAAGAGGCTGGAACTGAAATACAGCCGAGCACTTAAATTTACTGCTATCTTTTCTACTTAGTTTTATACAGCCATTTTTCTTAAGGAAAGAAGATTCATATTTAAATGCGTCAGGAATTACACGCGTTTTAAAGTGCAGTACAAAAGCAACACATGCCACATGATCACAGCAAGGCAGAAAAGCTCAAAAATCGATTGGCCAGGAAAAAAAAATGCACTGTATTTGACTCTCAGATGTAGAAATCTGGCCAAGTTCCATGTTTGCAGGCAAACTCTGTCCTAGGTACGTGAGTGCAGCCTGCTGTTACTATTGCAGGCCATCCAATTTCCACTCCCAGCCTCAAAGATACAGTGAGGATTTTCCAAAATGAACTTGCACTTCCAAAACCATCATGAGCAACAAAAACACCTGAATGGTCAAAGAAGCTATTTTCCCCAGAAGAGCATTCTCAAACATTTCCTCTGTCTGGGTGAGGCAGTGAACTGGGGTTTAAGGCAACACCACTTACACTGAGTACCAAAATGAACTTCTCAGCATCATCTGTACAGTGCTCAGTTTTCCCAGCAGAAAGACCCCCAGAAAAACCAATGTGTCCTATGACAAGACTGTTGGTTTGTCTTACTGGTTTACTTCCTTCAGGACCTTCTCCATGTTCACAATGCTGCGCATCTTATACAGGAACCACTTGTCAATGGCTGTGAGCTTGTGAATGACATCCACAGGGACTCCGGCATCCAAGGCCTGCCGAGAAGCAGAGAACACCAATCAGATGCTTGAATATAGGCTCTGCAAACAAAGCAAACTGTAGCAGCAACCATGTAACACAAAGACATGAGCAGCAGCACAGGTAAATAAATGAAAGGTTTGCCGCAGCAACCCAGATGTTCCCCTCAAGCAGAATGCAGGGAGGGACCAGCCCTTTCTGCACGCACTTGGGCAACGAAAGCTGGCTTCTGTCTGAACAAGAGAGATAGAATTTGCTTTTTACAGAGCCAGCAGTCAAACTTCAACTGATGGCAACAACGCCCGGTAGCCATGAAGTATGTGTGCCTTAACTGCCAACAGCAAGGTACCCCTTACCACCAAGTCTCTTAAATCTGTCCCACTGACAACTCACAGCTGCAAATGTTAAACAGGAAGGCCCAGATTCTCACTCATGGAGAAACTCATTGCTTTGGACCATAAGCCTCAATTTACTCTTTAAAAATAAGACTGAATCAAAGCAAATGGCTTTGAAATACCTCTAAAGTAAAGGAGAGTCCAGCCCTGGGTGACATTTTGCAGCTACAGCATAGCTATCTATCAGGGGCTATGCTTCGTTATTATTTTTCTTAATTTTTATCAAAGTATTCACACCATGGGGTTAAAAGGTTCCCCACAGAGTTATTATTCAAAAGACAGTGTTTGACAGAACACTTCAATATTGAAAATTATCATACTGGGGGGCTCTCTCCAAGATAGTTTTATCTTCAATTGCTGGTACTCTTAGGTCTCACCAGTGGTGTACAGTTACAACTCTCCTGATAAAACAACTATAATCAACCATAATGATAATACCAGCAAGCTATCTTTGCTGAGCTGAAGTAATCAGACTCATTAATTTGTTACTGTGCTTAATTGTTTTCTTGCAGGGCAACAACCCTGGAACAAAGCCAGAGCAATGCCACCGAAGAAAACTCCAGCATTAATCTGAGGATGAGCTTAGCCCACCGCACACTGGCATCATTCCCATCTCTCACATCTCCGCTCCTTAGTGCTTGGAAGGTGAGGTCACACTGCCATATTAGTGAGATTTCTTCTGTTTTCACAAACCACGGGCATGTTTTAGCATCTCCAGCCTTCAATCAGTGGTCACTGAGCCACACAAACACAAAGTTAATGTGACCACACACACTTAATCTGCTTACGACATCATTTGAAAATCTTTCATGGGAAACTGAAGGAAACAAGTGCCTACTTCTCCCTTGTCAGAAAATGGGAAAAGAAATTAAATTATCTTTATACCTGCAGCATAAATCTGGAGACTGGGAGGGAATGCATTTGCAGACAGCTCTTACTCCCAGACTACCACACCACAGGGGTCAAGCAGGTTTCCAAGTAGAAAGTCCCTGCAGGATTTGATCAGCGACCCTGGACAGCACTCAGAGTGCTTTGCTGTGTTCAAACCTACATGGAAGATTACAGCCTAAACAGACCACAGAGGAAAGGAGAGGGAGCCACAAAAACAGACAGCCTTACAGCAGGACTGCATGACTTCAGAGCACTGCTCACCTCCACACGCACCCTGGTCTCCAGGCAGGCACCAGGGACTGGCTCAGCCACCCATGCTCTCTCTAGGGCTAGCACTCTCATTCCTTCTATCTCACCCCTGCTTCACAGGAATTATTTAGCTGGCTGTGAATGGGATTGCAAGTGCAAGCTGACATGGCTGCAGTGTGGCGAACAGGGAGACCAGGCCCCCAGTTTGAAACAGTGCAGATTAAGCCCATAGCATAAATCCACTTGTATATAATCCATAAGAGAGTCCACAGAAGACCTGATATAACCCAAACAGCCCTTCCTGGCCCATCAGGTGCAGCTACATACTCTTGCAGCACTCTGCTCAAAGAACAATTGTTATCTGTTTCAACCTCTCCTAATGTCTCCCAGACCTTTTTTTTTTATTATTATTCTAAAACATTACAACAGGGAGTCCCATTAAAACAGCAACAGCTCTGAGCAGCAGCTGAACTCCCTTCTTTTTCACCTAAACAGTTACTGTTTTCATGGTCCAACAGACAAAGGAGAAAGGAAAACTAAAAAGCCTTCAAGAGCTGATGAGTGGGGCTTGTGGATGGGAGTAGAAGACACACGATGACGCTCAGTCCAGTTTCAAACAAAGCTGATGGCTAATGGGGACTAACTCTCAGCTTTTAAATGTCAGCAATGTGGAAAGGGATTTCCAGGCCTGCAGCCCCAGCTGCTAGAGGAACCTCTTACAGATATTGCTTGCCTCAGTCATTAAAGGGGACGAATTAGCACACAGTTTCAGAGGCAGCTCTTTATAGGGAGGGATTAAGACTTTGATCTTGCTTTTTTTGATAGCTCCCAGTGAAAATGCCACCAGCTGGGAACACCTAGACTGTTAAGTGTGGCCTAAATTCACCTTTATCTCCCTAAATCCCCTGTGTTAACATGGGGCTAAGATTAACCTTTATAAAAGCCCCTTGAGCCACTCAGAGAGATGAGAAAAGATTTTTCCTCAGTTGCAAGAGAAAGCTGTAATAGAGACCAAGCACATCTGGAGAAGGATGTTCTACACTTATGAAGATGCATATTTCCCCAGCTTGAAAAGCAGGAGTCAACAGCTGGACAAGCAGTGCACGCACAGAACATCTTGTGCTTTTCCTTTTCAAGAGGGACAGCTATGCGAAAAGCTTTTTACAAATACAGCACAACCTCTCATTCACATAGAGGGAGTAATGAGCTAGATCTACACAAGCAGAAGGGGCATAGATGACTCCATCACGAAAAGTCAGTAATACAGAACACAGTGAGTGGGCTTATACTAGCAGAAGGCTTGCAATTTAAATAATAATAATTTTTATTTATTAAAAAAAAAAAAGATTTGGAAACTTAAAAAAAAAAGTCTTAAGCATGATCTACAGAAGACAACTGTCTCCTCTTAACTCAGAAGAAGGTGAGGCCCTGGCACAGGTGAGGCCCCAGAGAAGCTGTGGGTGCCCCATCCCTTGAGGTGTTCAAGGACAGCCTGTATGGGCCCTGGACAGCCTGATCCAGTGGGTGGCAACAGCCCATGGCAGAGGTTGGATCTAGATGTGCTTTAAGGTCCCCTCCAACCCTGGCCATTCCATGATTCTATGATTCTCTTCATACACCATATGGGCAGATGGAAAAGTTAGCTGTAGAAAAGCCAAAATGTGAAGTTGCACCTGTATTGTAAAGTAAGTAACCATGAGATCATGAAAAGGAAGGCAGAAATAATTTGGCATCCTCACTCCCCTTACAGTAACACTCACCCCTACCCAGAGACCTTGAAAGATTAAGTGATTTGCCCAGTGTGACAGGAGATGATTTAAAGAATGCTGCGGCAAGTTGAGCCTGTTTCAAAGAACAGGGGATTCCTGGATGCTAAACTTAACAGGGATTCTTAATTGCTTTTCAAGTTTCAAGCCTTTATCCATGCAACAAGTGCACTCTCAGACTGCAGCTTACCAGTCTGTCATCTTTTGTTCCAGTTCACAACAGAATCTTTATTCTCAACTTCTTCTCCTTCCATAAAACTAAAGGTTATCTGCCAAACTAGCCAACTTTGACTGTCACTTACTCTAGTGCAGATAAAGGCTGAATATTAGCTAATATTTATCAAACAGGAGCAAGCAAAAGAAAGTGAACCAGATTTCCACCAGCACTGCCACAAATTGTACTTCAACAGCAAAGATGCTACACAAACGGTCCAAGTGTGCTTGACAGCGGGAAACAAGAAGGTGAAGAACACGACTTCTGCCACCCCAGCTGACCCGATTTGGCAGCTATAATTCAAGGAACATGTCAAGGGCTTTCTATCTTTTGTTACCTTGGCTATTGCATATATCCGAGTGCTGGATGGCTCAGAGAGTTCCTTCTGGAGGTCTGCGATGGCTGGCCAGGCTTTATTCATGGGCAGGTGTGAAGTGAAGCCAGCTATAGAGGGGTGGCACATTCTCAGGGCCTTTTGGAAGCTCTCTTCAAAAGTGCGGCCAATAGCCATGACCTGTAATAAAGAGCACTTCCACATCAGTTACGGTAAGCTGCTGCCCAGCTGTCCCCTGAATAACAGAGGCGCACAAGTTTAAACCGTAGATGCATGTTCAGAAAGATGACAGCCTCCAAACCCTCTCCCTAAGATAGCCACACTGGCTTTAAAACAAGCGCAGCTGACCAAGCCTTGGGAGTCCCACTTTTAGGCCCGACTCCATCAGTCACCAACAGGGAGTTTCAGGCAAAGCAACTCCTCTCTGCTCTCATCTCCCTGTCTGTAAAACACAGGAAGTCACTGCTCTCCTGGCAAACTGCTATGAAGCACTGCAATAGTGGAAAGTATTATGCAGCACCATGGGTGTAGTAATACAGCAGGATGTTTCTGGTTAACAACCTGTTAGAGAGAGAAACTCACAGTGGGATTTTTAAGGTTCGGAAGAAATCTGCTCCTCTTCCTACAAATCACATTTAACTGTGACACTCCCCTGTGAGGGCTCTATTAAAGGATTATTCCTGCTCGGCACAGCAGCTCTGGAGTTTCCCTTCTTCACTCTTGACATCACATCCAGTAAGAAAACAAGACTTTCTCTGTGGAAATCTGTGAGGTGAAAACAGAGCTTTTTCTCAAGTATCTACATGCCTAGTACAGCAAAACCCTAGCAGCACAAAAATGCTTTCAAACACTATGCTGAAAAATGTCAAAAAAAGAAATAACATTGTTTTCTCTTTTCTCATAGCTCCAGGCCATTGCCCAGCAAGCAGAGCTCTGGAAAAAAACAGGCCAGGCCAGATTTTTCAATTATTAAAAGTGGAGTAGATGCTGCCATCTGCTTCCAGGTTCAGGCCTAGGCAGATGACTGTGCCATACTAACAGAGACAAAGCTGCAAGAAGCCTTTTGCTTCAAAGACACTCTCTCTTCCTGGAGACTAATCTTGCTGAGTTCACTCATCATCAGCAAGCTGCGTCTCTTCAGCTCCTCCATCCTTGTACCAGCTCGCCCCAGCCGTAGCAGACCAGCATGGCTGGAGCTCTGACTCTTTCTGTCCCTCTCCCCTTCCTTTACCCAGCAACCTGTTTTGAGAAGGATGAGAAGGACAGGGCATTCATGTGGTTCAGCTTTTGTGATACACAACCACTGAAGAACTCAGTATTTCCTCCTGCAGATAGATATGGCCAGCAAGCGATGGCCATACAGCTGACGGTGCACAAGGCAACGGCATTTAGGAACAGAGGGTTAATATCAGTAAGCATCAAATCACTGGAGGAAAAAAAAAAAAAAAAAAAAAAAAAGGTCATTGACATTAAAAGCCAAAATTTCTAATGGAAAATGAAGTTTTAATTAATTAATTAATCTTTTCGATTGTGATGAAGGCTCATTGTCTGAGAAAGGCAGAATTGACGTTAGGAAGGTCTCTAGCCAAAATAATATAATCAAACAGCTACTTGAAAGGCAATAGGAGAAAAAGGCAGCTGAAAAAAAAATGCAAAATTAACTCTTTTGCTTTGGTAGCTAATATGTAATTAACTAAGAGGGTAACTTATCCACTTCCCTCCTCTTAAAACTTGCTCTGAAAACACCACTATTGTCACAGATACCCTAAAACCAGGGTTTAAAAGTCCTGCTGTCATGTTCCAGACGTAAGAGACTTAATCACTAGATAAATAAGTAAAAACTTCAGAGCAGTATTACACGTTGTGCCTGGATTTCAAGAGCAGAAGTAGGTGAGATTTGGCATATGGTTTTAACAGGGAGGACAAACGACTATGGGACCTACCAAGGGCTGTTGTTCATCTGCATCACTGAAAATCTCAACAAACTACAATCCATGAGGTCATACTCTAATTAACCAGCACTACAGAACTCCAAACAAAAAGTAACTCCAGAATACCTGTCATGAGTGTTAAGAATGAAGTCAGGTGATCCAAAGTGGTCTCTTCCATTAGAAGTCAAACCATTTACGAATCCTCACTGTGACGTCCAAGATTACACAGCCCAAACTCATTTCAGTTCAATACAGTACTGGGTAAAAATCACCTGAGCTGAATTAATGTCTTCAAAAGCCACTGGGCCCAGCAAGGTAGATATTCCAAGCATTTCTGAGAAATGGCTTTCCCAAGCGGTGGAATGGAAAGGAAGGAGAGAATCTCACACCCACCTCTCCCACGCTCTTCATGGAGCTCCCAATCTGATTGGAGGTGCCCTGAAATCGGTCCAGATCCCAGCGGGGTATCTTGGTGACAACATAATCCAGGCTGGGCTCAAAGCAGGCTGAGGTTTTTCCTGTCACCACGTTCTTGATCTCTGGTAAGGGGATCCCCAAGGCAATTTTGGCAGCAATGAATGCTAATGGATACCTGTCATAGAGCAAAGGTAGAGGGAATGGTAGAGTGGGATGTACTTTGCTTCTGCAATTTGCTTGTACTGTAAATGATGATGAAACTCCATAGGCCCCTCAACCTGCTTTGGTTCAAGTACTGGCAAGACTGAATTGCAGCTGTTCACTGCTGCTGGCACACTAAGTCTAGCTGATCTGAGAAGACAGCCTCAGGCTTACTGAGACAATTTCACCTTTTGTGCAGTTACTCTCTGGATATTAATCAGCTACTGAAAAGAAAGCAAGAGACCTGAGTTTAAGACGAGTGGTCTGCAAAGCTGGCCCAGCTGGAGTTGAGGGAACACAGTGAGTCAGCCTGGAGACCTGTCTGTTGTTCTCATTTTGCTAGGGATGTCACCCTTCCCAATTTTTAGTTGGCTGGAAAAGGCCCATCAGCAGAGGAGTTACTTTACTCCAGTATTAGAAGAAAAGCCTTATCTTGAAAAGTCACGTAGAATATTCCCCACATCTTCCACTCATGCCACGTATCCGTGACAGCTGAACCATTCTATTAAAAAATACACACTGCATCAGCAGCACTGTTGTATGAGGTACTGTATGCAACACACAGTCCTCAGCCTAACTTCCTAACTATGATACTGTAAGCATTTCCGTCCCCACAGACTGACATAGAGTGGAGAGTGACTTCTTACACAGGCAGATAGTGATAGGACAAGGGGAAACGGTTTAAACTAACAGAGGGGAGATTTAGATTAAATATTAGAAGGAAATTCCTTAACTCAGAGGGTGACAAGGCACTGGCACAGGCTGCCCAGAGAAGCTGTGGATGCCCCATCCCTGGGGGTGTTCAAGGCCAGGCTGGATGGGCCCTGGGAAGCCTGGTCTGGTGGGTGGCAGCCAGCGCATGGCAGGGGGTTGGAACTGGATGGGCTTTAAGATCCCTCCCAACCCAGGTCATCCTGTGATTCTATGAAATCTTTCACAGTCTTTTGCTCATCCACCTTAAAGGATATTTGACGTCACCAATCATCAGCGCCATCTGCAAAAACCTTTATTTTCTGAATCTAGGTATTGTACTGGGTTGCAGACCAAATCCACACATGCTTCTTGGAACCTTCCTCTGTGCAAACAGTGCCCTCCCTCAAGGTCTTTTTCTACAACATTTCTACCGAAGTCAGTTTCATGATGACTTCCTTGAGATGCTTCCAGTCAGACACAAGCCTTTTGCAACAGCTCTTAGGATATCCCCAGTGCTTGATCACACCCAAAGCTCTAAACACAAAGCTGCCTGTAACCCAAGTGGCTCCAGCCTTTCCAGTGCATCCTTCAAAAGCCAGATCCTTTTTTTTTTTTTTTTGACAATCCCAGATGTGAGATGATTTTCCCTCCTCAAGCAATGGAAGGTTCCCATTCAGTCTCCTAACCCAATATATGGTTGAGCTACCTAAGTAGATCTGGGTCCCACTTTATTACTTGCACAGCCACCATTTAAAGCATGCATCACACCTACAGCCAGACCACAGAAACAGTTTGTCTTGTTGCAAGTCTGTCACAGAGAAACAAAACAACCAAATGCGTACTGTCCAGCATCATGGCTCATCTCCACTCTGCTATGGCACTTCAACAACCATAGGAGTTGTTGAAAACTGCAAATTATAGATTAATTTGCACCTCTCAACAGCACCTGCAACGTGCAATTAGGAAGCCAATTTTTAAACAGCCTGCTCCGGCCATCCTTATCTTGATTAGTTTATGATTAGCCAACAAAACAAAGGCAGCTAGCAGTACCATTTGCATCACTCTGACAGACAGCTCATTAATACCTCTGTCCTTTGGGTCCCAGAGGTGATTTGCAGCCAACATATGGATACAGTGGATATGCTTTGTAAGGACAGCTATTAGGCTCTCCTCCCACACACCTCCTGGGAGTTTTTCCCATTTGTAGTAACAGCATCAGCAGGCTGGAACGGACTTGGAGGGCTCACTAACCCCTTCTTCCATCCGCCAGCAGGACCAACTGTCCCAGGGTCACTCCTAGCAGATGCTGACAGGAGCTGTTCTTAGAAACTTCCCATGCGGAAATCTATATCCTACTGCCCTGACTGCTCTAGAGTTCCCTCTAATAGCCAACTTCAGTCTTCCTTGCTGCAAATTAACCTTATGCCTCCTTGTCTTCACTGCATGGAGGACAGATGCAGGAACTCTTCTTCCTTGCAGCTGTCATTTACATATTTAAATAACACACCAATCCAACTCCCTTGCCATAATCCTCTCTTTCTGTTCTTCTCCACTTTTTGTTTGTTCATTTGTTTGTTTTGTGTTGCTTTTTAAATAAAATTACCCTGTTGCCTTGGATGCCAACGCTGAACTTCTCGAGAGTCTGGCGTTAACTTCAATGATGTAGTACTCCAGGGAAGTTGGATGCAGAGCAAACTGGATATTACACTCTCCCACGATGCCCAGATGTCGGACAACCTTGATGGCACGATCCCTCAGCATCTGAAACTCCTCATTAGTGAGTGTCTGGCTTGGAGCCACTACAACAGAATCCCCTGTTTTTTACAAGGCAGCAGAGAAGGAAAATTAGAAGCAGTTCAGCAGCAGTAAATTCTAGCCACATACGTTGCTGTCTTTGCTAACCCATTGCCCGTAATGAAGTTATCACAAACATTCAAAACTGTGGATGCAATGAAAAGCACAGATAGCCAGAGGTCAGGACTGGGTTTTGGAGAAGCCAAAAGCCATCTTACGAAAAGTGGAATCATAGGTGCAGGTTCAGCCTAACAGTATCTGTTTTACACACTAACTGGCTTTATCAGAGACATGAAGAGCATTTCGAGAGCCCACACTGTCAATCACTGTGTAAACTACTGTATAAAACAGTTATCAACAGCCATTTCCAGTGATCCACCCCGTGTCCAGGCCTACCTGTGTGGACTCCCATGGCATCGATGTTTTCCATATTGCAGACTGCAATACAGTTATCCGCAGCATCTCTCACAACTTCATACTCTATCTCCTTCCAGCCAACAACTGACTTTTCCACAAGAATTTGGTTAGTCATTGCAAATGCCTAGGAATATATCGGAGAAAACAGTAAAAAATAAAACCTTATTAGAACATACTCTTATATTTAAGGCTTCAGGTCTTCTCCAGACATCCCAGGCCACCATGAAAATTGGAAGATGAGGATAAGTGAAATTCATAGCACAGAAGACAAGCACTTCAATTTTTCTTTAAGAATAATTTTTTAAAAATAGCTTTATTTGAAAGGCACAGAAAAGTTATGCCATCAGATGGTTAAAAGAGCAGAGCATCTGAGCTTGCAATGGCACATAAATATCAAATAGGAACATAAAAATATCTAAGGCTCCAATCACACAACAGACACATGCTTTTGTTTGTGCACATGGGTAGTCCCATGGAATTCAGTGGGACAACTCTGCAGAAAGCAGAATGACAAAGTGATGGGAAGTGCAGCTGCCAGCAAACACTACTTAATTAATAGCACTAATAATGTTGCTTATCATTGGTTTACTAACCAGAAGCAAGATTCATGATTCATTCTTAAACTAATCTTGCAAGCACTCATAAGCACAAGAGACAATAAATGAAAAATATAGTTTGTTGGTAAATGAGCATAATCCAAGTGAATAAATGGCCTTAATATTAGCAGATAGAAAACATCAATCACATCTCACTTTAAATCCTAGGAAGTAATGGGCACATTATCAATCCATCCTTTAGCAAAGCTGCTTCTTTTAATGCTGCACATGAATCAGTTTTCAGTCTTGTCCCCTCTGCAGTTAGCTCAAGCCGTTATTCAAATGCTGCCCTTAGCTCAGCTGCCAAACTCACACAAGAAAAAAACAAGAAAAAAAAAATAGTTTGAAGAGTGGCACTTTGCCCAGCCTAAGCAGGCCCTGAATTTGTGATGATGTAGTGGGAACATCTAACTGTGCTTGTAAAACAATCTATGCTTCTCCTCCATTACTGTCTACTGCCTCCTCTCACTCAAAATGAGCTGATTCAGGAGACATGAACTCAAGGTCCGAGCACCTGAATTAGCTGTGCCATGAAGAGACACACCTATAGGTGTTCAATTGTCTGAACCTACCCAGAGTCCAGTGTCTGAAAATCTGGTTCACGGAATTACTGGAGAGCTGCGCTCACAAGCTTTCTGGGTGAATTTCTGCTTTCTCTAAACAGAGCGTACACGTACGTTTGGGCGAGCGAAGTGTTCCCAACCTCAGTCATCAGTCCATAAGATGGGGTTACTGCACCCTCTGCTGCCTCCTGCCCCATCAGTCCTGAGCAGCAAGCCTCCCTTGCTCACTACTACATAAACTGGCCCCAAAATTTGTTTGCATGACAGCATGGAGGAATACAAAGAAAGTCATTTTCACATACTGCTCTTGAAGGCATCAGCAATATTTCCTTCTAGGGATATGTGAAAAATTAAGAGGCTCAGCAATCAGGAAAAAAGAAAAACAGCAATTAAAAAAGAAAAAAAAAATGATAGATTTATTTCCTAAAACTCAGGATTTAGGCCAAAACCTTTTTTTATTTTCCCCACTTATTTCACCTCTCACAGCAAATACAAAGAAAATAATCCCAGATTTCCTACAGAAAAAGTTATCGCTTCACAGCCAGAAACAGCTGGTGGATGAAGAGTCATGAAGAGCATCATTCCATTATCATTACATTAAATCTCTGCATGAGCTTTTGACCCAACAAAAATACCATCTTTAGACAGAAATACAGCAGAGGTCCAAGCCTCCCAGCTCATTATCACTGAGCTTTTCAAAGGCTTCAAATTCCTTGACACCTTTTATGTGACATTCACTCCTGAAAGCAGGTGAAAATAATCCACTGTGATTCCTGACATACAAAATTTTCTGACACACTTGTTCAAATTAAGACCAGTTTCTCACCAAGTTAACAGGTCTGTCATTTAACCATTTTCATTACCCAAGTCAGGAGCAGGAATTATGAAAAGAAGGAATTGGAAGCAATTAGGGAAACATTTTACTGCTAAGATGAAAAGCAGAGTATGTACAATTTCAGTCTTTGTAACTATTAGGAGAAAAACTACATGAAGACATAATAATCATCATCTGTCCCGACTCTATTCCTAGACATACCTTCGTACCAAGGTCCAGCAAACTCTCCTTATCAGGGCATATGCCTGACCCCAAACCACCAAGGGCATAAGCAGAACGTATCATGACTGGGTAGCTAATCTTCTGAGCTGCCTCCAAAGCGTCTTCAATCTTAAAGGAGAGGGGAATACATTTCAGAGACAACAAAAACAATTCAGATGAATAAAGTGAACCTACTCAGGTTACTCTGTTAACCGGAAATCCCACCAACAAGACATTAAGCTGTCTGAAGACAAAATGAAAAGAATAATGTTCTACCAAACAGCAGAAAACTGGAACATGGGCTCAAGAAAGTGACTTCTGTCCTTAGCTGTGTGGACTTCCTTGCTGACTTCCCACGTCCTTACCTGGTCTATCTTTGTAGACTATAGCATCAAAGAACCCTTCCAACAGACATCCTGGTTTGAGACTGTTTCCTCCAAACTCAAACATGCCTTCCATTGAACCAACTACTGTCACTCTTGTCCTCTAAAAGGATTTCAGCACTGTTGATTTTGAGTACCAGAAATCCTAATCCTAAATGGTTTGTGTAAGATTAAAGGAAAAAAAGTAGCCACTGAAATGTTATAAACTTTTGTACTGCAGCACAGAAGTCACCTCACTCTAATTTACTTTCCTTTTCAATGAATTAATTAGCTTAGGCTTTCCAAGTGCTTAATTGCATTTTCATCTATTTTAAATCTTTGTGAACCAGCACCAGTCCCTCTGGAGTGCTGATGAAAGTGCACCAGCTACAGTACCCACACTTGTATTTAGCTTTCACTAAACAAAGCTAGATTTTTTTTTTTTTTTTTTTTACTCACAACAATAATAGTAATCACATCTTCAAAATTGTCTGATTTACCGATTCCACTGCAAAGCTAGGAGCAATCTTTTCATTTAGCTCAGTCAGTTTATCAGAAAAAAGC
The DNA here is from genome assembly GCA_013399715.1 of Alectura lathami. Taxonomy (NCBI): domain Eukaryota; kingdom Metazoa; phylum Chordata; class Aves; order Galliformes; family Megapodiidae; genus Alectura; species Alectura lathami. The sequence goes on along the minus strand of VXAV01009196.1, from coordinate 117,313 downwards.
TTTCTATCCTCTGTAGCCATGATGGATTCAACTGATGTACCTAGGACCTTCACACCATACTGCTGCAGGACTCCTTGCTTGAAGAGTTCTACTCCTGCAAAGCAAACAAAACCAGTTTTGAGGGCTGATAGTAAATGAAGAAGAAAGCGTCCAGAAGGTGTCTGACTACCTGACCACTTGCCTGGCCTCGTCAACAGATACAGTTATTATTCCTTGCAAGTATTACAACTCAGAACCACTATATGAACATTTCTGGCCTAAAATCTAACAACCGGTTTGTTAGATCGACCAAGCAAGTTACTGCTTGGTGGCCATCCAACAAACAAAACAGTACAGTTGGATAATGTTGCAAGTAGGTAAAAGAAGCTAACATTTCTTTTTGATCTCTGCCTCTGTAGTCTGAGTAACCCCCTTTCCACTTCGATAACCAAGAGGTGAGCTCCATCACAGGATGCATGAATTACTTTTAAGTATCAAAACCAGTGATTAGATGATCACAGCTTTCCCCCAAGGTCAATATCTCTGCCTACACCTCCAGGCAACACATCAGGGACATGGACCCTGCATGTCAGCATGAGCGGTGAGAGCAATGAGTTCATAAGTTTGCCTGCAAGGACTGCCAAGGTGTCTCCACCATACTCACCGCAGTTGAGAGCTGTTTGGCCACCCATGCCCAGAATTAATCCATCAGGGTGCTCTGCCTTGATGACCTCTGTGACAAACTGTGGAGTGATGGGGAGGAAATACACAGCATCAGCCTGCTTCAAGCCGGTCTCATTGGTCTGCACTGAAGCGATGTTGGGATTCATGAGGACAATTTTCACATTTTCTTCCTGAAAAACGAAAATCTGCATTAAAACAAGGCACACCTGGAAAGAGTTAACAGCATTATCAGCAGCAAGAAGAGAAGGGGTTCAACAAAAAGATCCACCAGCAAAAGGCAGAAAACACGGTTCCTTAAGATATTGCAGACAGTAAAAGACAAACTCTCTGCCTCTGTATGCAAGGCAAAGGTTAGCCAAAATTTTATACAGCTTTTTCTCTGTCACAGATGAGAAACTGAGATAAAGAAGTAGTAAAGTTTATAATCTGCTTCCTGCTATAACAAGGAGAGTTTTGCCAATTTCTCTGCTACAGACAATTTCACTACAGTTTGCTCAACAATGGAAAAGTCTGAGAAAGAGCTGGGCAGATCAACTCTTTTCAATCTTAAAATATTAGTGTATAAAGAGAAAACCAACTAGTAGACTGGTAGAAAACCAGCTAGTAGACTGGTAGATTAAGTCAGCCATTCCTCAAGCAAATGCTATGGAAGTGTTGCTGGGATTGGTATAGAAATTGCTACTTTTCCTCAGTACACAGAAAACATGAGACCACCACAGGATTTTTCTGTTTGTTTCAAATTCCAGATTGCTTGACCCTCTGGATGAGGGAAACAAATACACAGCTCACCTAGAGCTGTAGGTTTCTTACTGAATGCTCGCTGAGTATTGAGTTCAGGTACGAGATAAAATTTCTTCTCCTTCCATTGATAACTTAAAATACTGCTTAAAAGACTGGCTATAAATTTCTTTTGACACTTCTTCCCATGAAAATTTTATTTATTTATTTTTACAGAACAGAGAATCTCACTTCCTTGAAAATGCATGAAGCAGGGAAATTATAGAAGATAGAAAATCCTTACAGAAAATGTTTCTGTTTTAGACTAACAACCCCAAGCTAGGTAGTTTTCATGCCAGTGCTGAGGGAGAAGGGTAATTCACTGACCAAAACGTTCTTCCCTAATAAGCGTACTCAGAAATTCATAGCCATACTTCTGTTGTAATGAATGGGGAGGAGGAAGGTACATCACTTTCCAACAAGCTGGCATATCTGTGTATCTCATCCCATTCTTTCCTACTTATATGAGGCAAGGTGTCTTAAGGACCAGCTGGTACTGATGAGGAAAATAATTAACGAGCAGAATTAATGTCCACTGTGCTATGAGAGACGCATTTTACTGATACCACATCCCCAGGCCCAGTTATTTGGGATGCTAGATTTTAAGCCACTTGCTGTTTGCCCTTGCAACCCTTTCCTTCAGCTTCTGCTTTTTTATTTTATTTTATTTTGTGATCACACAGCACGCCACACAATGGACACCCATCCTGGCTGGAGATCTTTATGACAACTTAATTAAAACAGTGAATTATTAATCCTTCAGGAAGACTGCAATCATCCACCTGTATTCAGAACAGCTGGGAGAATCCCCAGCACAAGTAATCAAGAACGATTTCGGATGACAACAAGCTGGTCTCTGCTGTCCACAGATGCTTCCAGGCCTCAACCTTCCTGCCTTTGATAAACATACTAAATACAAATTCACTGTCTGGGACAGGCCTAGGTCCACAAAGTCTTACTCTTGGAAAGAGGCACACATGTATCTGTACAGGACTGAATGTCAGCTGCAGGACCTTCTTACAATGAGCAGGCATCCAACAGACTCAGAAGAACAGCACAACATAGCAGAGTGAATCAGAACATCCAGCAGTGAGAACCAATATCGATTACTCAAAAGAAAATAAAATAAGATGTCTAGGGAGAAAGAAATCTCTTTTCTGTCTCCTGTTAATTGTCCCTATTCTCTCCCATCCATGCAGCTTTCCCCTGGCAGCCACTGCCTCCTCTCCCGCATGCAGCTGTAAATCACACTGCCAGAGGCAAGGTCAGGAAGAGCAAGTGCTGCTGCTGGAATGGCTGATCAGCTGCAGCAGATCAGGGCTGCTGGCTGGTGGCCGCACAAAGGGAAAGGGCACTGTGGGAGGTCAAGCTAAGGGAGATTTATCATAAAACATCTTTCATCCCCAAACTGGAGCTGAATTTGAAGGACAAATGAGAAATAGAAGGGAGAGAGAGAGATGTTTCTTTTCTGACTCAGGTTATTGTCTGCACTCATGAGCTCTGGCATCCTCCACTCCTAACTTGTTCTCATCTTCCTGAAATCGTGATCACCTTAGACTAACAGCCAGCAACAGTGATACAGGACACAAACAAAGCGTATACGATACAAGATGTGTTGTAACGCTAGGAAGAACCCAGACCTATCCCAGATTGTATTTAAGATTAATGTAATTGATTTTTTTCCTTTGCTGACTCCAGGGTCAGCACAGGAACAGAATGGCCCTGACTTAAGTTAGACTCAGAGCAGCTCACAATTATTGCCTTGTCTTGAAGGCAGCTGCTACGACTGCTCCGATTCCATCAGACAGACCTCTACAACTTCTTTTCCTTCTTGACATGAGCAGAGTAATACAACCCTCCAACCCTCAGGAAGGAGACATCAGAAACTGGATATCAAGTTTCCTGGTGTCATCCACAGAAATGACTTTTCATTTATTCCTTTTAAGATTATGAATTCACTCTGGACATAAAATTTGGCATATGAACTTTAAAATAGTTGTCCTATTTGAAATAAATCTAGAAAAACTGTTTTGATAAGGGGTTCAAAATCCTTTGCATAACAGTCTTGACAGCAGCCAACCATTCAGCCACTGCTACTATTTATCGGTCCCGGCGTTGAGCCTGCACACCACACAAGTCTCAGTCATTTCAGCTCAGGCATTGCTAACCATATTCCTCCTCTTCATTCATTCGAAGAAAGTACAGGACAATATGACAAGCCTGGAGTGACCAGTCACACGTCACAAATAACAAACCTTTTGAAGACTGCAGTGGAAACCTCGAGAATGTCCCTCTTCAGCAGATAATTCTGAGTGGTTAACTCAGATCACTCAACCAAGAAATTCACAAACAAACAATTGCTTCTTTTCCCTACAGTCATTTATTCTCACCAGCTTCTGTGCTCCTGCGATACCACAGTTGGATAAGCATAGCTGGCTGTGAGAAGGGAAAGTAAATTAAATTAGGTTAGCATTTTTCAAGTATCCTTCTCACCTTCATGGCTTTCACAGCCTGAGATCCAGAGTAATCGAATTCCCCTGCCTGACCGATCGACAGACCCCCGGATCCTAGAATGAGGACTTTGGAGACCTAGAGGTGTGAAACAGTATGGAAAAAGTCAGTCCCATGGTGGAGGAGATGTCAAAATGAATAGAGACTGTGCAGCACAGAACAGCCTCAAATTAAAAAACTTAAGTTCTAAAAAGAGAATAAAAGTCTTCTCCAAAAACACTGCAGTTTTACTTCTAAGAATATTTCTACAGCACTTCTCCCATATCTCTCTGGTTAGAGAAACACGACTTATGCATAAGGCATGCAATCCATGTGTTAAATGTATGGTGCTTATAGACAACCATGCCTCAGTTTAGCTGCCCACAGAGTCCAGCTGCCTTCTAAGATAGCACAACTGTACCAAATTCAGCTCACGCTAGGAATTTCAGACTTATTTGCTAAGCAACAGAAAGCATCAACATTACGATGCTGGCACAAAGCTCATGGCCAGATTATCCCTGGGCACCTCACATACTGCTGCACTACTCTTGGGAGAGCTGGAGAGAAAAATACATGGAACATCAGATCTTAAAACTTCCTGAAAGAAAAGGGAGTCAATAATGCAATGAGAAAAACCTTTTGGAAGGGAGGCTTCCTTCAACTTCCACGGTTGCTTTTTATGCCACTTTGTACAGTGGGTTCAGCAGGAATCAGCAAGCTCCTAGCCTCACTGACAGGCAGGATGAAGAGTATCTGTACACTGACCTCCACTCTAGAAGCTGTTGCTCCAGCCTTGGGCAGGACCGAAGCAATGGTAGTGCCTTTCCCTCTCTTAATCAGTGAAATAAATGAATCAAACAGGAACTAGGAAAAACAAACACATGTATTTAATCTCCAAAGTTGAACTAAACAAATAACAAGCAAACAAGGGAAAAACAGGCGATTTGTGAGCTCAACCTAACGGCTCTGCTCTGCTGCCTTTAGAAGGCAGATTTACACCATCAGAGAAGAGGGGACTGTTATTTATAATGACTTTGGAGTATCTGACAAAGCTGCATTCAAGCAAGTGAGGTCACATCAGGGAGAAAACACATAAATCATGTCTGTGTGCTCTGTTTGTACACGGTTGGCAGTGGAATGAAGGAGTGCGCACTGAAAGCTAAAACAAAGAAAATCACATGCTTAACTAGCTCCAGAGAACCTTGTGGAATGGATTCTGCTACAGAGCTGGGATCTGAAAAGGCATATCTAAACGTCAGTTGTGCTAAATCAGTATTGCCCTTCCAGAGGAGATCCCAGAGCAGCTGCGAGGGGAGTTTTCTCCAGTTTCCTTGTGCCTCCTCCCACCAGCCTGCCGGCCCTGCAGCCAGCCAGTGCAGGCAAAGGAGGCAGCAGGATGCAGGGGGAAGCTCTGGCTGCACCCAGTTCCACAGTTACAGAGCCTGCGCCCCTGGAGCTGGTTGCAGGGAATCACCTGTCACAAGGAGTATGGATGGGTCCTGCAAGCCTAGCAGGATAGGGTCTAAATAACCAAACCCATTCAAGCAGTGAAAGTGAACATACTTGGAAGAGACAGCTGAGGGTTGTTTTGAGTTCTCTGGGAATCACAAGCCAATCAGATTGGTAGGAAACCTCTCGATATCAAGAGATTTACTTGCAAGTTTAATCAACAACATCAAATTAAAATTAAAAAAGCACTTCCATGTATATTTCCACCTTCTCAAGCATTGCAAAGAAGTATATTTATGTTCAGACGTGCCTTCTCTGCCTTCCACATCCCCTGTTGCTGCTTAGTCATACTCTGTGACTATGCAACCAGTTGTTATAGAATTTGTGCGAAGTCACAGATGGAGGATTAAAATTTCATTTCACTTAGGAGAACCAGAGTGAGGAAGTGCGAATTCATTTACATAACTCTACAGTAATTATAAAATTTGAAAGTGGAACTAAAATGTATTAGAAAGTTAATGATTTTATTACAAAACATCTGGCTAGGATTTTTTTTTTCTCTAAAATAAAATCCTTTTCCTTTTGCAATCACCCCAGGTACAAGAGATTTGAGCCTGATTCTGCAAAGGCTTAAGCACTTCAGTAACTTCCAACACACAAATAATCCCACCAGGACTCAAAGCACGCACATCATGTGAATGGAATCGTTGATCCAGAGCACAAAGAAGTCAATAGATGCCTTGCTGCTGATTGTACTTAGCTGTGATTCAAACTGAGCAGACACAAGCCTATGCATGATTGAGTCCTCTGTGAGGATCCTAACTTTTCCAAAAACAAGATTTAGGACTATCACCAATGTAAAGATTTGTCGTTGTAGCTGATCATATCCGTACTCCCCAGGCCACCTGAAAGTAAGCCCGGATCAATCCTCATACAATACCTCTGTGTCTGTCGGCCCAGGATTTGCATCTGGATAGAACTGTGCTGTGAAAATCGGTCTGGTCTCATGCATAATTCCCTGCAGGATTAAAAACATTTGTTTTAGACACCTCTTCGTAAGTGGGCAAGAGAACAGAAAGCCAGATCTTATCCTTGTAAGCACTTAAGGACAAGGAGCTGGGATGCTTTTGGTGGCTGCCAAATTGAAATCCCTTTCATTCCCAGTCTTCAAACTATGTCTTTCCTGAGGAGTCGCTGAGCCTTTTGCTCTTTTGCTAATGCTCCAATGCCGGTATAACCCACTGAGCTGTGCATGGCTGAGAAGCATGGTGGAGACATCACTTTGATTACAACAGCAAACATTATTAACTTGTGTGCACTTAACAGAGCAGATAGGCTAGTTTCTCTGCAGAGGAAATTCTGGACTAGGGAAAGAAGAAAAAAAAAAAATACACAGCAGGAAAAGATCACCTTGAAGGAGGCTGTTTCACTGGTTTTATTGCCCTGATCTGCCTGGGTCTGTTACAGAACAGCGAGACTTCGGTCATGCTCTTTACTTCCATAACTCACTTTAAATACTGACACAAGGCCTTGCACATGATCTCTGCTCTGAGTCATTTTCAGGCCTGTGATGAAGTGGGACCACTGCTCTGGATGAGCAACAAGCTATGAAGGACCTGAGCAGAGCTCATACTTTCTGCTGGACCCAGGCAAAATAAACTTTTAGCAAGCCTGATAGCAGCAGGCAGTGTGCTCCCCAGCAGACTGCAGTATAGCTGTCACTGCTCATGGCCCTTTATTCCACATGGAGGAAATCAAGATCCCCTCAACAGGGAACACAGGAAAAAAATAGCTCTGATACCATCTGCTTCCCTCATGAACAGGCAAAAGAGTCCCAGCAGCTCCTACAGAGCAACACTGCCATCCAGAGCTGCAGGGTGGGATGCTGGGAGAGGACAGGGATGTGAGATGAGCCACTGACCACAGTATGAGATTTTGCCCTCCAAGTAAAGAACGTCACCAATCTGCCACATTTTCCCTGAATGTTCATGTTATTTCTAGTTATATACAAATATATTTTCAAAATACTCACTCCATGGCTTGTCAATACTTGGAAACCTGTGCTGATCCTGTCCAGCCATGACAGGTCAGGTCAGTCATTGTTTTTTCTTTTCCAGAGGAATGCAACTGACTGCACCTGAGAGCCCATTTAATCCTGTTCCTGCTTGTGCACCTCCACACTAAAACCACATTGTTCCTTGTCCCTTTCCAGCATACAAACAAACCCATGGTGGTTTAGGAGACTGATGCTGCTTTGAAGGAGGGCTCAAAAATCATCCTTTAGCTCATATAAAAGGATATCATGCTTCTAGATCCAGAAGACCCATGCCCAGCCTTATCACATGATTTATGCAAAAGCACCATCACTCTTGCATTCCATCTTCAGCTAAAGCACACATGAAAGGCCTCAGAATGGAAGGGTTCAGTCTGCTGACACAGCCAAAACACAATTATTTCAAAAACGAACCAAATACAATACAGTGACAAAGGCTGGCGCACTTGTGGTGGGGAAATCACAGACATTAATAACAGCACCTCCAGGGAAATCACGAGGTCCCAGTTGCAGCTGTATACAAGCTTCAGGCTTGTATGGACAACATGGTAATGGTTCACCCCCTTTTGGGTTGTAAGGCAGGGCTCCACGTAATGCAGGTGGTTAGGCCATCAAGTTTAGTCCTGATGACTAATTGTAACCTGACTGCAACCTTCAAGGAGCAAAAATAAAGCAAGACGGAGTTTTTGTTCACTAAAGGCTGCTGTCCATAGATATCCAGAAAGCATGCACTCACCTCATTTGTTTGATCGTTGGCATTCACAAAGAGAGGTTTCCAGCCAGGTGGGAGGGTAGAGCTGTCAATGGCATAACCATGGTTCTGAGCAGTGATGACAGCCTGTCCATTCACTGCATTCAGGACGGGCTGGTTCTGTCCTCTGAAAGAGAAGGGACAAGGGGTCAGAGAACAGGAGTCACAAGTGCCAGTTGTGTCCAAATGCCACAGTTAGTAAGAGCTGATGGCTGTGCAACTATACATAGCAGTTCAGTAGTAGCTGTTCAATACTAGCAGCCAATCTCAGAATGATAATTCCTAGGAGGAACTTTGCTGTCCCTTCAGTTTGGTGGGGACCAATTACTTCAAACACTTGTAAGCGCCCTCAGAAAAGGCAATGCACATCAGGACAGTTTAAACTCAATGCAAGGATAACGCCTAGACTGAAGAATTAGTGTTACTGCCATATGCTGGCTCCCTTTAATGCAGTTCAGAAGAAAAGCACTGCTGCCTAGTGCCCTTTGGCAATGCTGAGATGGTCTCTCTGGCCCTGGGAAGCAGGAGAGCTGCCGCACCTGTTGGCCATCTGCATCTTGTAGGAAGTAGCTCCAGCTGCTATTCCAGTGATCAGACTTCCC
>VXAV01009196.1:70197-102380 GCA_013399715.1 Alectura lathami | reverse complement strand
CAGAGTGTGCAGTACAGAATTTTTCAAGAATGGAAGGGGAAAGTGAAACAGAGGAAGTCAATGTTTTGTGATAACTCATAACACACAACTCTGTCACAACGAAACACGTTACACTCCGCTTGCACTGTAAGTGCTGGGACTGCTCACTGGCTTTAGTGATAGTTCCTTTATATATTTCCACAGTTGGTCATACCCAAAGTATCCTTGCCATTTTTCTTAAGACAAAGATGTGCCATCATCTTGCACTGCCATCTGCACTACTAAGGATAAGACAGCTCCTAACCGTGACTGACATCCTACCTCACCTTGAGGAAGCACCTTACACCACAAGGTACTCCAGACTGCTTTGTGTGAAGCAGAGCTCAAAAAGCCAGTCTCATCTTATAGAAATAAGGTTCTGCAAAGCCACAGAAACTGTTGAGTGTCACAGCGCAGCCAGTCCCACAAAAGTCATTTCTCACAAGTAGAAAATGTTTTACCTTGCCACTGGATTACTCAGCCAAATGGTGCCCTGCATTTATCTTTAGAGTTACTTTAACAAGTCACCGATCAATTCTTCATTTGTCACAATGAAGCCCTGTTCTTACCCCCAATTTATAAACAGATATGGAGTGAAATATTAAGCTGTTTTTTCAACATAACCGAGACATCTGGGAGAAAAAGCTACATTATCCACTGTTTTCAAAGCCATAAACCAATACCACCCAGACGCCAGTATAACGGGCATTACTGCCCTACACTGTTTGATAAGCTACCAGACAAATATTGAAAGCATATTTACTTTGGATGTTGCTGCTCCATTAAACGGTACTTCTCAAGAAAGTAGAAAAATACATTGCCATTTTCCGTTGCATTAAATTGCACTTGTTTGCTGTCTGTAAGAGCAGGACGAACCCCTATCTTCCCATAAGAATTCATTTAGGAACACTCCTCTATTCAAGCTGTGTCATTGATATTTTGGTCATGGAATGAATGGGGGTGTGGGCTTGCACTACAGATTGCAGACTGGTCTCCTAAAGGAAAGAGCAGCTTCAAATAATCCATTACAAAAGAAAAGCCCCCAAGACACAACAATTTACATTCAGAATGGCTTTGATCACTGACTGAGCAGATGTGAAATGTACCTTAACACTAACCTCCGTTAGGTAAAATAATCCTGCTCACGTCTTTGTATTGTCAGCTCTCAGAAACCAGAGAAAAGTAATGGCTACTAAAAATAATAATAGGTTTCAGTCAAAGAAAACCAGCCTGAGTTAGGAGAATGTAGGCATTCCTTACGTCTCTGAAGAACAGGAGAGTTTCCATCGACCAAAGCTAGAGCTGTCTGTGAACTAATATGCACAAAACATCACAGAATTGTTGCCATCTCTGTTACTACCTGAGGCAACAGGTGGTTGGCACTGCTGGTTCTTGTGCCTGACACAACTACCAAAGGACGTTCAAGTACATCAGAATGCACTGGTTCACTTACATGAAACAGGAAACCCGGAGCGTTCACAAGAGCATGGGGGATCTGAGCAGCATGTGAGGTCAAGGCAACCCAACAGTAGCACTGCTGCCTCAGGTTTGCTGCACTGTTAGAAAAAGGCCCTGGTAATGGCAAGGTTAATGTAATGGGATCGAGGGAAGGGGATCATACCTTGTCACGAATTAATTTGGACAGCATTCTGGTATCAATCCCATACAGAGCGGGCACCTAAAGAAATCACAAGAGAGATGCAAGTTAGAGAACAAGCAGCTAAGACAGATGAAGATAACAGCCAGACCAAGAAGAATAAGTCTTTGGTTAAGCAGCTCTGGCTTTTAGCAGTTCTATTACCTAGGCTGCCCCACTTCCAATTCTTCACCTTTCCTCCCTATTCCCTACTCTTAAATAGCTTAGTTGTTCAAGTCTTCTATTTTCTGCACTAAGAAGCAAAAAATAAAAGCTTATGTGGCAAACTTTAGTTTCAATTCTGAGCCACATTTTGCCTTCCTCCTGAGCACCTAACCCTCCCAGCCTTACAGGTCAGTGGCACCCTACTGTCACATCCTTGACTCCCACAGCTTCAAGTCAGATGGGCTCTGGCAGCTAACATCCTTGAGGTTACCACTGTGGCAACCACTAGGAGTAGCACTACAGAAATGTTTGATGAGAGACTGGAATATAATATGAATTGTTTTTAAGAAAAACCAAACACCCCCATTTAGTTAACATGCTGTCTAGAAAGATGTGAGAAATACCACAGCATCCTGAAAAGAGAAATGGATGAAAAATCAGAGAACCAGGGAACATAGAACAAGCCTAGTACAGACTGGTGAAGACATCTGAGGAAATACATGGTTACCAGCTCAACACCAGTTGTTCTTTCCCTTATTCCTAGACACACAAGTCTGTCGTCTTAATGTGATTACCCCTGGATTTCTCACCTTTTCTTCCTGCAACCACTCTCCCAGACTCCTCACAGCCTGCCAGTGACTGTATTCGTTGCTGTAATCCAGCACTAGCAAACCTGAAACCTGCAGAGAGAAGAAATACAATTTTACACTGAAGAATCATTCTGTACTAGCTCTGTACTTGCTGGGCTTTCATTATTCACCCACTGCAAACCACATCACAGGTAAGACACAATGCCAGACAGACTTGGTATGACTGCTCCTACAGATGAAGACAGCAAACCTGATCCTTCACAGTGAGAGTGTGTAAAGCAGGTACCAGGCAAAACAGTCAAGACATCAGCAGTTTGTCATGAGTGTATCTGGGCGATTTGACTTAGAAAACTCATACAATAATGTGACTTCCAGATAACCAAAACTGCAAATTGTATTGATCAAACAGTTTTTGTCAGAAAGAAAATGGAAATTTAAGACAAGACAAAATGCTTTATTTTGATTCCTTTTTCTTTTAAGAAAGCTTTTCACTTTTTAGTGACTTTTCATTTCAAAAGTCAACTCCATTTTCCAGGGGAGTTGGATAGCTTATAAAGGAGTTGTTTCACCTCAGGACAGATAAAACATTTCACTGGTTCTGAAATTACATGGTTTTATTTCATTTTCCAGTACTGCCACAACTGCATGGACACAGTCCTGCTGCTAGCCAATGTGCCCTGTCACCAAAGCATAAATTCCAGTTCCTGCACTACTAAGTACAGTCTTCTTCACACAGCTGTCACCTTCCCTTTTTGTGGTAGGACAGGCATATAGAAAGAAGTCACTGCACACAGAAACTTTTCCTTCTCACTGGCATTCGTTTTCTCTGTTGCAACTAGTCTTGGGCAAACACAGATAAATATGAAGTAGAAGAGAATGTGGAGGGTGGAAAAAAATAAAGCCATCCAGGTCAGCAGTTCACAAAAACTGTGCCATGTGTACCACTGAGGGGAAACACACCACTTTCAGACAGCTCATGATCTGATACAGAAAGCAAGACAGATTATTTTTTGCCACCATACCTCCAGGAGTTAATGTCCAGAAGATGAAAGAGAAGGGTTGAGTACCACTGATTCCTTTCAACTGCTGTGAGGGTGCCAGCAAGTTCTTGCACATGTCCACACACATTCACACACGCTAGGGCTGCAAGCATCGCCCTTTGATCAGCTCCTGTGTTGCAACCATTACCTTAATTCCATCGGACTCCAGAAACTTCCTGAGGCCTGTTTCGTCCAAGGCAGCTGTGTCAGGCACTCCACCGTTGCCAACAATGGGGTTAGCCAGTGTAAGGATCTGCCCTTTGTAGCTGGGATCTGTCAAGGCTTCAGTGTATCTAGGTGAAGAAGCAATAGGAGAAAAAGTACATTGGTCTGGAGTTGAAAGGAACATCAGAGCCAGTGAGAAGAAGACAGCTCTGAATTCTCATATGAATAAAAATTGTATATATGTGAAAGACTTCTCAGGATAAGAGCAAGTACATCTGTGAACATGCCCCGTCTTTGCCACCTGTGATTAAACATCTGACACAGAGAACAAGGAAAGGCTTTTGCTTCTCATGTCTCATTGAGGAAAAGCACAGGAGCTAGGAGCAAACTCAGACTCCTTATGACTTCACATATCACTTGACCCACAGACAACAGCTGGGGCTTGGTCATTCCCTGGGTATCCCATGTGGCCAGTGCTTTGCCATCACCTTCCCCTTCTTTCCATGTGGTATAAGAACTTGCCCTTCTCTCTCAGTGGCAACAGAAAGCTCAAACAGAAAATCCAGCTGACAACAGAGCTGTTTCCCCAGCCTTGGTCCCCTCCCCAGTCTGGACCTTGTAGTTTTTCAGATGTTCAGGCCTGTAATTGCCCTTTTTATGAAGGAACAGGCAGACAATCTACACCTATCTTTATCTCCGGGATCATGGAAGCAGATACAAATCATCTTTATGATTTCTCACTACTTCTCTGGGTTCTTTCCCACTACTTGCTCTGTCAGCAAACTCTCCCATGGTACTGCTGCTGCAGCTTCTCCCAGCGCAGAGGCCTGGCATCTCTTCCAGGCCATCTTCAGGTTCCCACTCACAGCATACCCCACATTTTGCCTGGTAAGATTCCTAAGTGCTTCTGAAGTTGGTTTGTGTATCTCTGAGGAAGACAGGTTGAAGACAGTGCTCTGGGATTCAGCAGTCCATGCTGGTCACTGGTCCCAAAGCCCCAAAGCATGTCCACATCTTTAGCCACAACAGGCAGAAGCCCAGAGACTACAACTTTGTTCCAGAACCTGCCTTAATGCTCTTCTCAGTAAGGACAGATCTAAAAGTGTGGTGGAGCATCTTCCTGCTATGGAGGATCATACCTAGGATTTTTTGCATCATCTACTCTATCAGCTCTGGATCTGGTAGATCCAACAGAGTCTGTCTCGCTTTCATCCCCTAACAGGGGAACAGATTAAATATGATCTACTTACTCACAGTCCTAATTCTGCTGCTTCAAAGCAGTACGCAGCCCTTCAATTTCTCCCTTATATTCTAGCATAGTGTTGTACCGATCTGTCTTTCAACCCCAAATAGCTGTAATTTAGCAACAAATGAAGTTATCCAAATGAATATTTAGCCAAATGCATCAAGACACTTCAGGAATCTGCCCTACACAAAATATAATTTATTACTGTCATCTTTGTTTAAACAATATGTAATTGGCAACTCCAGCCATCTACCAGATATCAGCAAGTCACAAGAGACATTTTTATGGAACACTGGACTTACTGCCAGCAGATTAATTGTCAAACACTGGGAAACTCTTCACAAAACCCGGAACGGTTGCAGCCAGATACAGACATCGCAGCACACCAGCCAACTCTGAGAAATGACACGTCGAGTGAACAATGGCCATGAAATATTTTCAGGTAGGCCTCCCCTGCTGTTCAAATCTATACTCCTGCTGCAGGTAAACGACACAAAGTGCAGTGTGCTCACATAACCGCAGTAAGTGCGTGGCATGTGCACATTTAGCACCTCTCCTTCAGAGTCAATTGCTTCCAAAAGACTCTTGGTTAATGACAAACCCAATGCAATTAACCTTTACATGTTATTTGTAATCAGCAAACAAGGACCGAGAGCCACTGGGTTTAGCTGGGGTATGAAGGCACAGCTCTGCATTAAGGCAAAATGCCCTTTAAGCAGGCACAAAGCCTTGTGGAGCAGAGAGGGGCAGAAGGGAGCAGGCACTCCAAAGATGCCACAAGGTCCAGCCCTTGCTGTGCCTGTCCAAAGCTCTGCCTGATTTCAGTAGATTCCCATCAATCAGTTCTCTCACTAGAACATCATGTGAAGCACACACAGAAACATTGCAGGCAAAGGCATTTACCAAGCTGATTCAAACACAGTGACAGTTTATGGGCTGTAATTCTTCTTAATTGCAAATTTCCTCCCCTCCTTTCCGCCCCCTATTCCAAACAGATGGCTGCAACACTAGGACTTTTTATTTGAGCAAACACTTCTGAAAAGTTCATCCTTGTGCTTTCCTATTGAAAATTCAACATTCCATCCCCAAAACAGTGCTCTCTGTCCTCCTTTCTAGAGTAAACTGGCAACATTTCAGCCAGCTCTAGCTACTTCAGACCTGAAAGCCACACATAGATAAAGTGCTTTGTCGCCCCATTCTGACATGAATCAGGACATGGGAGCAGATGAGGAGACTAGGTGCAGAGCAGCACATCAATGTCTCAGCACAGAGCTAAAGCTGATCCTGCTCATGGTCTAGAAGCACCCAGTTCACAGAAAGCAACGGTGTGAGGCTTACAACCAGCCATAGCAAATCAGCCCTGTACTCTTGCTCCCTGTGCCAACTACGTGCTTTGTGCCTAGTCAGTCTGTAAAAGGCCCCAACCAGCATCTCCTTTGCACAGGCACTTTCCCCTCCTGCTGTGCCAACGGAAAGGGGTAGCTGGGCTCCTTTGGATATATAAAATCTTCACCTCTGTGCTCAGGAGCATGAGACAGAGCTAGAGGGTTTCTTCACTGCACAGCAATGGCACGACTAGCAGCAAATCTTGTCACGTCTAGGATCTGCAGCAACACTGCAACCTCTTATCCGTAGCAAGTTTACATTTCTGGAGAGTGCTCTGAGGATACAACTTTATATTTTGAATGTTCTCTCCAGCCCCATATGCTCTCCAGCCCAGAAGAGATCTCTCTTTTCACAGGCATCCTTTCCAAATCACTAGAAAATGCGCGAACACAGCTTCTGCTGCCACAGTAACATGTGGAGGGGAAATTAATCCATCAGGTCCTCCTTGACTTTTGTGATGCGACAAGATTTATTGCCCATAATCCATCACAGAGAAGAGAACTCTGGTGCCCTCCATCATTCTGATCTATATTAAACAGTTGTTTGTTGGCAGGTATATTAACACAGCAAGTAATTAGTGCTGTCAAAATACTTAAATAATTGTCTCCTAATGCAAAACTTTGCAAACAGATTCCCCTCTGCAGCAATTCAACATTCTCACCAATGAGATCATTTAAAAAACTCATCTTGTGAGTACTGTTTTCTCCAAAGGAGAGCAGAATTATAGGAATGCAGGGTATCTGGGCAAATACTACTATGAAAGACTGCAGGCAAAGACAGCTACAGATGACAACAGAAAAGGCTCAAGCACCAACAGCCTTAGAGCTGTCTCACCTCCCAGGGACATGTCCCTCTGCTAACCAAAAGCCTCAATGCTCTGGGCATATTTCCTCTGCTCAAGCAGTTCAAAAGCACTTGTGGTATTTGGTTGCCATCCTGTGCTAGCTACTAGCTTCTACTGACTGCTCAATAGGACAAAACGTCAGGCTAGGTAGGAATGAACCTGATTCTCTCCTTTACCTGGAAATAGCACAGAGTTCAAACACATCATTAACTGTGGTATGAGACACCACATGTGAAAAAGGATGCTTCACATAAGAAAACACAACTTGGGAGCCTGAGGACTTAAGAATTCTGAACTCAGAAGCTAAGTTCCATCACCCAGGAGGCTGCAGGTACTTCAGACCTCTGTATTTGATCTGGACACTGGAGGCAGAACAAAGTATGAAACCCAGAATGTTACTGTCCTGTTTCTGTGTGCTGACCAGCAGCTCCTCTGCTCTGACTCAGCAGTGGCTGCATTGCAGTGGGAGGAGAACAGCTCTCTACATACCTCACTATCACAGTTAGCTGTACCAGTCATTAAAGCACAAGTAAGCACAAGGGCTACAATGCAGGAGGACTGCCTGAAGCTTTGTTGTTGACTAGCTTCCTCTCTGCATTCCTACAGTAAAGTGTTTTTCTGTACAGAACATCACATGCTTGGATCAGGACCCTATGAGCTTGGGAAAAGCATCTGCAAAAACTACCTCTTCCACACTTTCACATGCTGCCAAAGCAATTTTCTTCCTTATATCTATTTGCTTTTGCCTTACCCAGAAATACCAGTGTTGAATACGACTTCCCCTGCTGTGGAGGATGGATAGCCAAAAGAATAGCCCTTCATCTTCGTTCCATCTTCCAGCACCAAGTTCGCTGTCTGCGCCTAGAGAAAGGCACATGAAGAGACTCAAATACAGGAGGAAAAGGCTTGATGTTTACACACCTAGGACACCTGCCTTTCATGCCTCACGTTGTATGTATTCCTGCCCCTCTCCCATTCCCAGCTGCCAAGGTACTGTCTTGTCCCTTTTATTAGGCTCCTGATGCTCTTTTTCTTCCTAATTCTTAGGAAACATGCTCCTAGAGGAGGCAAGGAAGCTGGCAAATCTCACCACAAGCAAAGCATGTGCTGTTATTATTATGGGATCACCCTGGCTCCTTCCACTTCACTCTGTCCATTTTTTCCACCCATGGTACCTTGCAATTAACCACTATCATAACTCTACAGGAAAAGAATTGCCTCTCTCCTTAATGTCTGCTCCAGGCTTGCTGCTGAGTATGTTGGGTCTCATCCAGCCATGAACTTTGACAGGTGCTTAACTTCTGCTGCAACTGTACAACCTAGATGGAAACTTCACATACAACAGCAGCTCTTTCACAGAGCCTTTAGCAGAACTTAGTCCCAACCATAACGGAGGATGCTAGGTTCTTATGCGGTGATTCGCCAGAATTTGATAACTGACAAAAATAGCAGTGCAGTGGGAGCTGAAGGCAGAACCATTTGGTTTTGTTTTTGCTGATCAGCATCAGTTCCCATATCATATGAGGAGACACAGGTACAGCGCCTGATGAAGTAAATGAAATCAATTTTTTAGATCACACTCCTGGTTTGCTTCATTACAGCGAGCCCCTGCCTCTTTGGGTCAACAGCAAAGAGCCAGCAGCACTGAGAAGTCATGATCTTCCTCAGCATGCTTCCACCCATGGCTTCAAAAGGGACATTTCTGCCATCACTGTGGGACAGAAGCTAACAAATACGAACTGTGGGATCCCTTACAGAACTGATCACTGATCCACAGTTGAAGAAAATGGGAGACAGATGGACTTCTACCGGAGTCATATGTGCAGACAGGCCTCTGCACATATCCAGCTAAACCCATCCCCTTTGGCCTCATTCGGAAACTAAACCTTCCCTACCTGGGAGAGGAATTGGATGCGAAACCACCTGGCAAGTTCGGCTTCTACAGCACACGTGACCAATTGGGCTGGGAGATTCCTTCAGGCAGCAGGGTCACCACCGACACACAGGGTGAGACAAAGAGTAAGCAAACCTGCAAATAGGTTTGCTAACGAATTTCAGGGCTTAAAAACATTTGGATGATGAACTTTTTGGACACTGAGAAACTTCCATTTCTGTAATGCACACATAGAACACTGACCAGTACAAAAACTCCATCAGTCCGAGCCAGAGGAAATGCGCCAAGTTTGTCCTACAGGCAGCAGCTCTTACCATGGCTTATCTGCATGTTGGCTTGTGTGCAGTATGTATGTGTACTTGAGTTGTTTCGTGTTTGTTTTTCTTTTGTGTTTTTTTTTTTTTTTTGCTGGTGGTGGTTTTGTTTGGTTTTTAGACAGAAGAATTCCTCATATTGGGATTTTTTTTTTTAAAGAAGAATCAAGATCAATTTGGTGTAGAAAGGAGCAGGAGAGCTACCTTCCATTAGCCACATACCAGCTGAACAGTTGTAGCAAGGAGAAATTTCATTCCCAGCATCGAACATTTTGTAACAATCACAGCAAACATTCATCTGAAGCTCCTCTGCAGTTATAAATACTGCACGGATCAATTACTAATGTACTGCAAAACACACTGAAAATCAAACTGCACTGCCAAGTAATTGAATTCTGTGCATCTGGGATGGTTTTAGCCTTGCATTTTTTCCTCATTAATGTCAAGTATCCAGTCATTCTCAAAAGGTTTAGCCATCGCTGTCTGAGCCTTCTTGTACAGCCAGCAACACCACCACCCTCCCACAGCTATTGATACAGTTCTTGTGACCCTAGGTCTAGCCCAAATAAAAATTAGTTTGGTCAGCCCCCTGATCTCCTTCAAGGCCTCTCACTACAACAAGCTGCCACATGCTAAAGGCTTTATAAAGCAGAGAGGCCACCTGGGTGCCTCAGGCTGAGCTCTGGAGGACAGGACCTCTGCCCTTTCCGAAGCCCGCTCAAAATCCAGCCTGGCCTACTGACATGGCAGGTTGACTGTAGGAACCAGCTTCTCTCAGCCTTGGTTTCAAGAGATGGAACCCTCCCCTCCGAAGGCCAAGCTCTAGTTTGAGGAAACTTGCTGGGGCAAGCTGGGGTCAGTGTTTGATTTGCGGTCACAGCTGCAAACACAGCCTGGTGGGATCCCCTGGGAAGCAGAGTCCACATTGGTGGAATTGCCAGGAAAGTTAAAATCCACCTAGCTCTTGAGGGCCAAAATCCAGTGCAATTCCGGTGACCTTTGAGTCTCGCCCTCACTCTGCCAGTTAACAGGAATCTGCATGTCCTTCCCCACCACAACAAACCTCCTGCCCTTCTACGCACCAGGCCAGCACAGAAAGAACTGCTGTTGAACAGAAGCCCCATTGCACCATTAGAGCCCCTTCCCACTGCTCAGGTAATGCAGAGGGATGTCCCTGAGCAACTATTGCCTGCCTGCAAGTTCAGCCACAGAAGGGATAAACATTCAGATGCTTCCCTCCTCTCCTTGATTTATTGTTCTTAATTAAGAGCTTCGTTTGTTTGATGAGCATTCCTGAAGCAATTATTCTTGCTTACATTTCCAGCAGAGGTGTTACCACATCCCTCAGCTGCCAGCCCACCTTGCCTTTTCAGTTTTGTTTTAATGTGAAAAGTGATTTACAGGCTATAAAAAAGGCCAATTGGCTCAATCAGGGATTAGCTGGAGAGATTTTTATTTGTTAAAAAACAACAAGCAAGAAATAAACAAATATCCCAGAGCTGCCATAAGGTCCTTTTGTCCCCACTTCCCAGAAGCATCCCTATAAATCTCTGCTCCAGCCTCAGCTAACATGTCTCCCCCACACATATCCCCACCATGCGGTATGCCATTTCCAGTTGGAGTTCTCCTTCCTACACACCCGTGCTTTACCTTACCACAGCTCCCTGTCTTCCAGAGAGGCTGCAGAGCTCTGGAAGAGCTTTGAGGATGGAGGTGGCTAACAGAAAGGGTGATGCTGTTGCCACAGCATTGCAACGTTTCGTGCATCTTGTCAAAGCAGCTCAAAGAGTTAACTAGATCAAGTCCCCCTTCACAAAGCACTTCACACATGAAGTAAAAGCATTGCAGCATTTAAAAATTAGCAGTAAGTAAAAAAACTGATGAATTTAGCTCCTGTTGGAATCCCTCCTCTAGCAGCCCTTCCCACCTACAGAATAGATGGACAAAGATTTACCAAATCCCAAAAGATCAGCAGTAAATTTTTTTTTTATTTTTAAGAATGCCTTCTATAAATCCCTGTACTGGAAAGCAAACAGGTAATGTTTCTTCCTTCATACTTGCCTCACAGGGTAACCAGGCAAGGAAGTCAACAAAGGAAGAGTCTTCTCTTTTCTAGAAAACTGTCTTGTGAGTATTATGCCAGCACAGGTTGGAAATCCACCTGGACATTGCTATCTGTTAACTATCCCTTTGCAGGCCTTTCTCGTTTGTTTAATACATACTATTTTAACACATTTTCTTCTGGATAAAATGAAGAAAAGCAGAAAAGGCAGGAATAAAAAATGGACTAAGAGCCAGGTCAGGGTCTTGTATACCCCAAAGATGTTTCACACTTAGGCTAACGTTAGGAAGAAGCTTTGGATTAGCTCCTCCACCACTCATGTCAAAGAGAAAGCAAAGCCAGGTATCACGGTGGAAAAGCGACAGCTCCTACAACCTGAACTCTTAAAGCTTCTTAAGGCTGTTCTCAACAATGCTGTGAATATTCGTTCTTGACAAAAGTCAGAGGAGGAAGGAGAACCAGGCCAGGTGAGGCTGCTAGTGGAAGCCACAGAGCACCAGAGGAAATGAGCACCCCATGTCTGGAGCAGTAGCTCTCCCCATCTCTGGAGAAACCTCCAGAGGGAGGGGAGCAGAGTAACACGTGACTGATCTTTCACCTCCTCACCCGTCTCTCTGCTTCCCAAGCAGTCATTTGCTCAGTTACTTTCCACCTGCCTCAAAATGCATTAGGGGATTCCTTTATACAGTCGTCTGAAATAGTTTCTAAAGCCAGTGCTCAAAAACTGTCCTCCCATTTCTAACTATATTTTTAGCCTGCTCCTAGTGGCTTTTTTTTTTTTTTTTAATAGCTCTCCCAATCCTCTCCTTACTGAGCCTGCTATACTGTTACAAGCCACCTATTTATTGCTCATACTGCTCTTTACATCCCTATATAACTACATTGGCCTCAGATGAGCATTAAATGATTTGAGCTTCAAGCTACAGTCTCTCTGCCCATTCCTGAATTACAGAGAAGCACAATTATTCCCAAAGCAGTGATGCTAAGCACCCCTATGGAGGGTCTCCAGGGCTCTCAGTTCTGCTCTCTGTGCCACTTCTTACCCACGGGTGCTCCATCTCTCCCGCAGGACTGAGGGATAGTATGCAGTAGCAGAACACAGACATTTGAGTCCCCATATTTCAGATCTACATCTACAGTGATGTTTCCTCACTTTTGCTGAGTTTAACTGGACAGACAGCAGACTTGGGAGAATAATTATTAGGCATTACCACTCTCCCTCATGCTCTCTTATACTTTACTTAGCTTATGCATAGATCAGAAATATGTTTTCATTGCATTTTGTTACGCTCTCTAAAATTGCCCACTGAGAAAAAGCAATCAAAGGCACCTAAACACTCATTTAAGCCTACAGTAATGCAAGCATGGGATCATTACCTGTATTGCCATTAGCCCACACACCATAATTACTTTGCATGTCACACTTTCTCCAGACTTCTTACAAACATCCATTACCACTAATGATGGCTGCAACACCAAATGCAGGCGTCAATCTCCTACTTGGTCACTTGTGTCACAGTTACAGTCAAATACCACACTCACAGGCAAAGCTATGTAACAGGCTGTCCTTTTAGTATTACTTATCCTTAAATTCTCCCCCGGGCCTGTTGCTTTACTGCCTGCATGTGTGTATCAGACAGCCTCTTTGACTTCTGCTTCTGTATGTCCCATAGAAAGAGAGGTATATTAGCTTACCACTGCCCTAAAGAAAAGCCCCAAGCCAGGAAAGGTTTGAGTTTTTGTATTCCGCATTCTGAATTCAAACATTCAGGTGGCCCCTGGCAAAGGCTGTGTTAGAAATATGGGCTGGGATCTCAATTAAAGAGCCACAGGCTCCTAAGTTAAACAATGCATCAGCCCTGTTGCTTTCCATGAGTTCATGCATCCACTTTGGCAGCACAAATTTCTGCAGGTATTAAACCCAAATAATAAATCCAGTATGGAAATAGCTTTCCCCAGAGTCAGTATGGAGGCAGAACACGTCAAATAATACTCATCAGAAAAACACTTTGGGGCTGGCTGGCTAGCACCACAGTTAGTCACTGCACAGATACAAATACTCCACTGGACTCAGTACTTCCAAGGGTTTCACTTGCCATTGTTTTTTTTTTTTTTTTTTTTTTCCTTTTTAAACATATATTAATTTTCCATGCCTCCAAAATTGGTGTTGCTGGCTTTGAGCAATCACTTTGCAAGTTTACAAGCACAGAATTAGGTAGATGCTAGAACAGCTGGTACTGTAACTCCATCAGAGTCGGGCAGCAGTTTTCCGTGAGCATGAAACTTCTTAACAGGATGCCTCAGCGTTATGAGATATGACCTTGTAGGTCTGTCACTCTTCAGTCCTTGAATGAGTGACAAAGCATGTACCTAACACATTAATCTGTCACTTTAGATGTCAAATCCAAATTTTAGATGCTAATCCATCAGTATAAAAATACTGAGTGGAGTATCAGTATAAAAATCCAGAGTTCTGCAGGTGTCCCAGGATGCGTAAACAAAGAGGGTATCAAAATCTGAACCAGCAACCCTAACCATGGGCTACAGAGCTTTACCAGCAGAGGATGCCGTTTACTGTGGCAGACAGCTATAACCACAGACCGAAGTGTCTTTGAACTCACCTCTCCGCACCACAAGACTTCCAGCTGCTGCACTCTACAGAGCATAACAAAAACGACATCCTCCTAAGCCAGATCTGATTGCAGAGTCTGGATCGATCTGGTGGGAGGAGGATTACTGCACTGTGCTTTAAGACAGTGACCAAGGCAGCAGTTCATGCCTGCTGTGCACCCTCAGGGAGGGGAAGACGGATCCATTACACCATTCACAAAACAGCCTCTATCTTCAAGTGCAGGTGAGACAAAACTGAACTGAAAACTCACATGTTGAAAGGGATAAGAACTGGGATGCCTCTTTCCTCAATCAGTTTTTCTTCTCTGCTGCCAGTTTTTAAGAAGTAATGGGTCTTTTGCCAGGAACTCGGACAACTGTTTTTTCCTGGAAATCAGTGGCCACGGGATCAGTAAGAGAAACCTGAGGCCTCAGTGGACTGAAGTTACATTAATCAGTACTCTACTGCACCCTGGTAGGTAACGTGGCATCCTCGGGGTATCCAGAGCCAAAGTCTCCCAGAGTTTTCCCCAATACTCACTGAAACATCACTCCTCAGGTTGCTAATTCTATTACTATGATGAGCCACAAAGATGAACACCCAAGAGCCCTTTTTCCATGTGAAGCGCCTGATGCCAGAACACCCCCAGTTCTACAGAATTCACACACAAAATCCCAGTTCACCACTGTGCCATGCTGCATCTGCTGCACTTGCACTAATAAAGCTGGTCAAATGTAGCTCTTGCAACAAACAGCAGAAAAAACTTGGGGAGGTGGACCGAGGGGTTCAAGTCCATAAAATCCAAGGCCGACATAGTGACACATTCACAAAGAGCATCTACATCTCTGGTTAAACTCAGAGCCAACCGGGTTTCCAATACATTGGAAATGGATGCAACATGGACCAATGGGATTACTCACATGCTGCAAGCGATGCTTGTTTTTAAATATCTAGTTGATTCATGCTGACATAGACTGAAAGAGCTGCCCTGCTAGTTACCAGTCCTATAGAAAGGTGGGGTGTTTGTAGAGAAGATACCATATAATACTTAACTGAAACCTTGAACTTTCACCTTCTGGTGCAAAATTTGCTCTACAATTTTCATTTCAGACTACACAAAAAGTGTTGACTTATCTAATAAAACTGTTTAGCCAAGAAAAACCCCTTACTTCAGGTTCAGACATATCTCCTTCTGTTCAGTTTTACATGCCTAGCTAAACTCACTGCAGGTAACAGAGTAATCTCTAGGCATGCCAAACACACCTATTAGACACAGTAGCTCCCTGTTAGTTGTTTCTGTTACCTTGACGCTCAACAACCTAGTACCAGTCCTCCAGAAACTCCAGTGGTCAGCAGACACTTTGCAAAACTCCAGTCTGCCTTTCAAAGTCTTCACCACTTTGCAAGCCGTCAAAATTCTTGTCATCTTGATAGTTGCTGATGTGTAACTAAAGTTTAAAGAAAACAAGGCAAAGCAAAAATCCACTTGTATGCGTTTCCTCAGGATCTGGCACAGACAGTACACTCTTGCAGATAGCAGAGGAAGAGATCAGAGACACAGCGGGTGTGCTGGACTGACTGTACAGCACTGCCCTACACCCTCCACTTATTCTGCCATTAAAAGTCTCTGGTGCAGCCCCACCTTCCCCCCGCCCCTCCTTGGAGGGGTGCTTGCTTAGACACCCTTGCAACACTTTTCTTTAGGTTGGTCTCTGGACACTGGGTAGGGGTTGCATCAGAGGCCAGATACGAGCTTTATCTACTGGAAGACAGCAAAGCTTGCTGGGAAATCGCACCCGCAGCAGGGAAGACAGTCCTCACGCTCTGAAACAAACACCTTCCATTTCAATAAGAGACAAAGAACAGTGCTGCTGCTTCCCCTCACAGCACATGGTCTGCGCAAATCAAGCCTCTCTGTTCATAGCGTGCCTTTCAGCGCTCTCCAGTGTGTAACATGTCAGCTAGAGGGACAGCCGGTAACTGCCACAGACATTCGTGTACTAGAAGATGGAAATGGGAAGACTAAATTCAGTGGGAAGCTGTAGTCCTTTATTCAGTGTTTGGAGAACATAGTCAGCAGCAGCCCCAGCACAGCTCCCAAAGTGCTGTCCCTCCCCAGGGAAACGAATAGGACATCGATGAGAAAAATAAACAGTTGCAAAAGGAAAAGCATCTTTTGTTAACATTTCAACGGACAACTGGAAAAATAAGACAAATGTTTCATATGCCATCTCCTACCTGACTACAGACCTTCATAACATTTTCTGTAACCCTACACTCTAAACTTCAAAAAGAATCATGCTCCTCACTAGCCATAGATGAAAATGCCTAATCAAGACAAAAGCTATGGGAGAAGCATGCATGTGATGATCCCTTATGAACTAAAACGGGGAGCCATCCTTCGAAACTCAGGAAAGCAGAGACCAATGGCTTTATGGAAATGCAGCCATACTCCACAGGCTTAAAACTTGCCTGCGAGTACATGACTTGAATCTGTATCATCCCTTCAGGAAATGAAGGCTGGGCAGGGGCTCTGGAGGAATGACACATATCAGAGAAACCAGGAACGTAAAGCCATGAAGGCAGATGATCACTCAGACAAGAGCAGCCCAAATAGTGGGAAATAAAAAATAAATACAGAGTACACACAGGTGAGGCTTCCTAACCTGCAGACTTGTTTGGCATACATATCTAGAAAAAGGCAGACTATTTTGTTTCAAATTCATTTGTGCTATATCCTACACAGATAGGGAACAAGGCAAGGACAGGAAAGCGCTCATTAAAATGAAGGGCTTTTTCTTACTGTTTACAAGTGAAAAACGCCAGAAATGAAATTCATCATACAGTACCACTGTACCATAAAATCAAACAAAGTCAGTGGTCTGTGGCTTCATAAATCCCCTGGGCTAAGATATTCAAAGAAAGCTAAGCGCCTACATTTTCAAAGGCTTAAAACAAACTGCCTGATTTTCAGAAAATAAGTGCTCAGAGAGCACTTGAGGCCCTGCTTAGGTGCCCCTGGCCTGGCATCTCAAAACAGGAGCTCCCAAAGCCGCTTGCCACAGCTGGAAGGCTCTACTGCAAGCATCCAAGCACTGCAGAACTTACGCGCTGCATGCTTTCACCCCCTGGAGAGCAGCAAGTGGCAAGGAAGGGAAAAGGGAAAAGCAGGACTTGTTTGCCCTGCATGATTTCATTCACACCCATCACAGGACATCCCATGCTCTGTCTTAGCACTGTTCTGTTCCAAGCACAGCTCACGGTGACGGCTCTATGGCGTGGACTCTACATGGAGGTAACGCTCAGCCCACGGGCACCAACACTCCTCATTTCCAGCTGCTCTGCTTCACAGAGGACAAGGATGCCCAAGCGTCACAAGCAAGCAAAGAACACATCACTGCAGTGCCTTGCAGCAAACTTAGGAGCAGAAAACCAGCAGGACATTTCTGCACAGCTACTGGCGCTCCCTAGGTCCACATTCTTATTTGCAGCCACAGCCTCCTACTTTCTTCAGGAAGAATTCAGAGAAAGTTCTCCAAATGCATGGAAACTCCTACTGCTGAAAGGACAAATCACACTACAATTCTAAAAATGGAGACAGAGTAATCTTACGATTTTCTGAATTTTGTGCAACTTTTCAAATCCATGACTCAAGNGGGGGGGGGGGGGGGGGGGCTGAAAGCAGAGATTACCTAGACTGCCTGTTACAATTATCAGACACACCACCCCCCCATGCTAGGACTATTCAGCTGCCTTTGCAGATTCCACTAACAGAACTATATATCCCTGACAACTTCTACAGCAACTGCAGTAAAATGACTGTCATTTTCAAGCTCTCCATAAAAAACAACACAACACATGACTAGTTCTGTTCTCACTTGAAAGATAAGAATTCAGAGCATATTTGTGGGCATGCTGGCTCAGATCAATGCCAGTGCAAGTCCCAGGTAACTGCCTCCGGCGTGATGGAGCTCCAGTAGCGTCAGTCTCCCCTGGATTTGGATCAGTGTAACAAGCACCAGATAAATTGCTTCAATTCTCCTCCTTATAGCTGAGATCAGAGGGATGTTTTTCCAAGTCTCCTTCAGAAATCTCTTTTGGAAATCTCTCCTGCCATCTGGCAGGCTGCATCTGATTTCTGACCACTCTGTCTTGCCCCTACTAAAACACACTCCAAAAGTATTCAGTTGAAAAGTAGAGTAGTTCAAGGTGGCACTAAAACTGCTAAAATTCTCTAACTACTAAAATTCTCTGCTGCCACAGGGAACAAGACAAACACTATCCTCCCCTCAGCCAGCAGGAAAGCCCTCAGAGTCATCTGGGAACACTGCCTTCCATTTCAAGGGAAGGTCCGCCTGCTTCTCAAGGAACTTAGAGGAAGAGTTTCAGAGGCATGTGAATTATGCTAAGATTTCCTATACATTTTCTGATCAGATGTTTAAGATCAGCACTGCACATAAAAGCAAGTTTAAGGTAGGTAACAATTTTTGTTCACGGCATGCTGCTAACAGCTCTGTTAAACCCCTTTACCTCAGAGATCATAGCTTGATATTTATGGTATAAGTAGGGGAGGAATGAACTGAAGTTAGCTTGTTCACACGCAAATGATCTAACGGCATCCAGACATCTCCATCATCCATGCAGCAGATCCTCCGGGACTGCTGCAGGACTGAAAGCAAGTTCACTAACAACCAGAGATCTGCTGCTTTGAGCCCGTCTCAGACCAAATTCTTGCCACAAGGCAAGAATTTGTAAACTAAGACTGATCTTCACCTGAGTATATGGGGAGAAGCTGAAAGGAGTGAGAATCACAAGCCCTACCCTTTGGCTCTCCCCCCACCATAGTTTTTCCTGTTTTAGAGGAGGTCTGAGGAAAACTGTATTTGAAATTTTAATGGTTCTCCCAAGTTCATACTAGATCAAAAGACAACCCTCAGGTCTGGGTGCTGCATTTTGATTCATCCTTACCAACTCACATCATTGGACATCCTGTCGTTTTGCTTTTTCCCCTGAATTCCAGCCAAACATCAGCTCATTATTAGAGAACTTCAGTCCTCATATAAGAAGCAAAAATGGTTTGTAGATGTGATAAAGAATTTCAGGATATGGTTCTGACTTCAGCGCAGAAGATAAAACACAAAGACTTACATTTCAAAAGATTCCAAATTGAAGCCTTGCCAGATCCTCTTTTCCAGACAGAAATCATGCATTAGCAGAAACTGATGATTTTATATACTAGTATTTCTAGGATTCCTAGAAATACTGTCTGTATCCACTGTGCCTTCACAGACTGAATCTCTACAGGTTTCATGGAAACATCAGGCCTACTGCATGCTTGCAGCAACTGCCCACCTGCTCGAAAGGAGAGCCTGGCGCTGCCATGCAGCTGGGAATTCACATCGCATGAGCTGTGCTGCACATCCACAGCTACGAGTGAGAAAGTTCATGAAGGCTGGCAGAAAATACACTCAGGTGAGCATGTCATGATTTTGGGTGTTGCATCCGTTCTGCAACACCTGGGATCCGACAGCTCCTGACAAGTAGTACTTTGACAGAATTGTACCGCACACAGATGGAAACAGAAAGACCACAAAGTCTGCCTGTAGTAATTCCTCTTCCATTTTAGTCTCAGTCACATCTTGAGTAAACAGCACACATCCAGACCTGCGTGATCTCTTATTGTTCCACACTGCCTTCATGAGGCACAAAAATTGGTAACTGCCGTCTTCACTTACCCAACTTAGTGACAAGCCAAATAAACCTTACTAAAACCCCCCATGCTTGATTCCTCAGAGATGGAGAGACTGATAGTTACCCAAAACGGCAAACGTTGCTGATTGTTGACTTTTCTTTTACTTATTATTCTACCATTGACCTGAATACATTTGGGCAAACGTTCATTGCACTACTCCAGTTTCAGCAAAACAGAAAACGGTTGTGACAACAGCTCAGATACACTATTACTAACCTTAAATTTTACTCTTCCCTGAGCTTCCCAAAGAAGACCAAATTGTTTCTATTCTGATAAGAACCAGGAATGGTCAGACAAACCTCGATGATTTATTTTTCTTAGACGGTAACAATTCCAAGAGACAAAGTAGAACAGGAGCTATGAACAGACTGCCCCTACTCCCAGCTTCCCACTGTGTCCTCTTGCTTGCAGCTTGTTTCCCAGACACCTCAGTGTCTTCTTGTGCTGCTGTGAACTGCCCAGTCCTCTCCAGGCCCTAACTCTTTCTACCCCAAGACTTTACTTTTTGCTCTCCCCTTCCTTCTGTGGTTTCTCTGCACGAGTTACATTCTCCCAGCTACTTCACATGACCTTCCTGCCCACTTCATTCTGTGGGTGCTGAAAGCTGCTTTCCCTTGAGCACATTTCAGAGGAAAGAAGTCTCCTTCCCTGCTTGTAGGAGTTCAGTTCTCCCCATTACTTCTCACTTACAAGAACCTGACAAAAAGTAAGAATGAACAACTCAGCTGTTGCCTTCCTCATCTCACCCCCCCTTTTTTTTTTTTTTTCCTGGACTTTGCCTGCATGGTGTGGCTTTGGTGGTTTACAGCACACTTCTGTAATTCCTCCAAAATCTCTGTAATCCCTGTGACTCGT
Organism: Alectura lathami; assembly: GCA_013399715.1. NCBI lineage: Eukaryota > Metazoa > Chordata > Aves > Galliformes > Megapodiidae > Alectura > Alectura lathami. The sequence continues at coordinate 81,802 of VXAV01009196.1, read as the reverse complement.
CAATCAATAACATCAGCCTGGCAGGGCAGCTGACGTCTTACTTCACAAATAGGCGTGCTGCCTTCACCAGGTCTATCCTTTAAAGTCATGCACGATTTTGTAAGGGCAGCATTTAACTACAAAGAGTTTCAATGCACAGTTTCTCACACTCACCCACAAGCCCACTCCATCCTTTCCTTGCTAAGATGCTGACCATCTTATCTTGCAGAGATTTTCAGAAAATCTGCTCGGTTCTTAGTGCCACTGAGAAATTCCCTCCTGTTGAAGAAAAACATGGTTGAGTGAGTATTGTTAGGGAGAACATGTGGAAGAATCTAACTCTCAGCCACCATAATGACAGCCTGTTCATATCAGATCAGTCAGACAATCAGATGTTTAATTCTTGCTTGCCTTTTTGTATCTTTACACTCAAATATTTATTTTTCATCCTCTGTACCTACTAGCCAAAGACAGCTAAATACAGGGAGAACACAAGGGCAGTTTACCTGTTTCCAAAGACAAATATGTAAAGATTTTATTGATAGCTGTAATTGCTTTGTACAAGTTTGCCTGAAAAACAGCAAAATTCACACCCATCTTCACACCTTTCCCCTTGTTCTCGTGCTTGATGCTTTTTCCTGCATGGACAGATTCTGACCACCCACCTCTGCTGACTGTGCCTCACACTGGAAGTGGCAAGAACCCTACGGAAGCATAGCTGTGTAGTGCAGAAGGGAATACTCAATATGAAAAAGAGTGTGAAATCTGGTTTTAATAGCACAAAGAAATCTTGTTCCTAAGTCTCGCTCCTGCAGTCCTCAGCGAGAAAAACATGAATGTCTTGTTGAAAGAGAACGTACAGCTCCAAGCCTTGAGACAACTTACATTAATGGAAAACACAATGTGCAATTATTCTTTAAATGAAATGCACAAACCTCAGGTTGGCAAGGCCTTGAGATACAGCGCAAAATCCATCCTGTTTTCCTCAGAGGTCTTTGGCTAAGAAATGCCTCAGTCCCAGGAAAATATGGATACATCCATACTTTTGGATGGAAAACAGTAACTTAGAACTTGAAACATCTTTCTAGTTCTGATTAAATGTCACTTTTTGGGGGGAGTTCAAACAAACAAAACAACAACTGTTTCAAACAGAGCTGTCCAAAATCTGATTTTAATGGAACACTTCAAGTGGTTATTTGAACTACTATAGAACTTTTTTTTTTTTTTTTTAGAGAAATGTAATTTTAATCTTTAAAGTTTTCCTTCCATTTTTTTTTGTTTTCAAAACAGAGACCAAAAAGCAAATTTCAGTTAAGAAATAAACAAAGACTTTTATTATGGTATTTTAATTAAAATGTCAAAAAGCATCAGAATCAAACTGGAATGCAGTTCCACTTTTCTTCAAAAAATACAAGTTTGGCCTAGCTGGCAGCCTGTAGTAACTTAGGTCTGCAAGGCAAACAGCCCAGGAAGCAAACTCCCATGCCCAGTGCCTGGTTTCATAAAACAAAGGATACATGCCTGCAAGGTATCCAGGGGCAACAACAAATACCAAAGGGATTCAGGACAGAAAAGCGTTAATGATCAGCCACTTAACATCCTATATGACACTTTTAAACAATTTAATAAAGACTTTTTATTTTGTAAAAGGAAAAATACTGTAACAAAGTAATTGAAAATCTCAAACCAAGGTCACATAAAAGACAGCCTTAAAAAAAGGGCGGTAAATTTCTTGTCAACTCTGCCCACCCTGGCACCCCCCTTCTTTTCCAAATTTTGTGTATAAGCTGTGATCAAGCCTTTTGACCAGTAAGGTTTATATAATGCTTGACAACAAGACTGCTATATCTATTCCCAGGTTAGAGAAAATCCATTTTCAAGGAGATTAACCTTCTTTCAGGCTTGAGTAGCTCAGGGTGTGCTGATCTGCAGTCTGGAATAGGGAGCCTAGGCTTCACCCAAACTTGACAAAGATAAGGCTCTTATCTTCAGCAAGAGAAAAAGAATCAAAGTCTTGAAAATGGGTCGAATTCCATTGCCACTGGGATTAGCAGCTCCTCTTAGATCAGCTGACTTGGAAAAAACAGAGAAAAACCCTTGCAGTATCTGAGAGGGACTGACAAGATTCCAAAAGGCCAACTTCAGAAAACCCTTACTTGGCTAAAACTGAGCACAGCCAGAAGGGCGTCACCCAAGGGGCAGTAACAACCCCACAAAGTGCGGTTTGCTCCCAGCACCCTGACGGAGCACAGCTCCTCAAACACAGCCCTTATCTTCATGTCAATGTAGCTAAGGGAGACCGGCCCCAGGAGTCCTGCAGCCACCAGAGAGGAGTCAGCAGTGCCTGACTTCAGCCCAGAGCTGAACCCCATCTGGAGGCAGCTAGATTTCTCATTCCCTGCCATTTTGTAAAAAAGATATTTTTACAAATGAGGGTCAGGAGTAGGAGTCATCCCTTTTCCCTTGTGCTTCCAGAGGCTCACACACTCCACTGGCTTGCTCCCACGGATCACTAAAAAGGACAAACCGGCTTTATGAAGTAAAAACAAACCAAAAGGGCTACACAAACGCAGCTTCCCCCGCACTACGCACCCTTTACATAGTTTAAAAATAGCATGACCTTCCAACGCAAGATTAGATACATTTGCCCAAGATTCACACTGTGCTTGCTTCCTTCAGAGGCAGTCCCATCATGGCTGAATATTTGATAGGTTATCACATCCCGGTGTTTGCTCTAACAAAGGAAAACAAAACTGCCTTGCCCTTGATTAGGCTACAAATAAAAAGATTTTTATCTAGAATGAAGGCTGCAACATAAACAGTCCCTGAGCTTCTAATTTCTGCACACACTACTGTGTATGTGCATGCACACATGCACATGTTCTGTCCACAGGACAGTTTTGGCATTTTTGTCTTGATTCTTGTTGTTTTTTTTTTTTTTTTTTTTTTTCTCCTCAGTTAAATATAACTTCACTGAAACCAAAACATTTATGTCCAAACTTTTTTCATCGACATTTTGATGTGGGGCAGACCACTGGGTCCATCCTCATTGCAGACATCAACAGAGGATGTTGGCCAGACCCATCACAAACCATCCCAAGGTCTGCCATCTCACATCTGTGACCGGGGAACTCAAAAGTGAAGCCAGGAAGTGAGGAGAGAGAGCAAGCACCCATCAGATGAGATGAGCACCAGAACAGCAGAGCTTGTTATAGGCATACACACGGCCTGGAAGAGCAGGTCAGACAGCCAGGCACTACGAAATTCCATTCACAGCAACTGTCACCAGCAGGACAGCAGGGGACGGTTATATTTATACCTGTCCCCCACACTATGAAAAACAGGAAAACAAACAAAAAAAGCATTGTGCTTGCTGCTCCCTGCACACATTAATGGGCCAGGCCTAAAGCCAGGCTCCAGCTAAAAGCAGCTCCACTGACACAGTGGAACGTGTGACCAGTCCCAGCGACTGCGTTGTGGACTAATGGCCTGAGTATTTGAGCAAAGTTTCACCTCACAGCCTTACTCAGCCAGTCTTGTTCTAGGCAGGAAACACTTTGCTAACAGCAGGCTCTAACATTTCTTCTGCTACAGCAAATGTCACAGGAGAAGATACAGAAAATTTCCCGCAGAAAGTTTATTCCCAAACTTCAAAAGCTTAAAAGTGGATTATCTTCCCTCTTGAATACGTCATCTTTGAAAATATTTTTTTTTTCCCTTTTTTGAAAGGAAATGCACAACATTTCTCTCCAGCCTAGGTTTGTTTTTCTCCTTACCCTTTAGCACTGGTCTAGGCAGTGCTGGATGTTCCTGGTTTTGGTGGGAAGGAAAGTTAACATTTCATAGGTGTTACTTAACGTGGCCTTGGCCTCTCACCATATATACAGCACCTCTGATCCATCAGCATTTTCTTTGTTGCTTCATGCCTGGTGCTCCAGATAGGAAGGATTTGCAAAACTGAGGGTTTGTTTTTTTTTTCCTTTGTTTGTTTTTCTTCTTCCCACTCCTACTTTTTTTGTCCCCTTCCTGTGGTTATCCAAGGGGAAGGGGAAAAAGCTTCACATGCTGTATGCAGGGCTATGCACTGTAGCATCTGTTTGGGCAGGTGTACTTGCCTGAGGATGGCTCTCTCTTTTATATAGGACAGCAAACCCCTGCTACACGGATCTATAGCACCGTGTAGCTGGGAAGGGGAGAAGAGACATGATTCTGACTGACTGCAAAACATTATTTTAGGGCAGAAGAGCAATAAGACTTGAAAAAAATAACTGATGCCCTCAAGTAAGTTTTCAGCACTTTAACGGAAGAACTCCGTCTATTCAGCTAGCATGTTTGTAACAGTGAGGAAACCCCAGGAGTGAGGGAATTAACTAATTGTAAGACTACATCATGCTCAGTGGAGATGAGAGACAATTCGTCAGGTGTTATGTTCCGCATTCTGCCATCCTTGTCCCTCAACAAATACATCCCCTTACACCAGCATTTTCTTTAGAGGAAAAACCCAGAAACAGACTTTTCCTCACAAAGACCAGTTAGCTTACAGCAACGATATGCTTTTAGGCGTCCAATAAAAGCTGGTGCCTATAAAGGGGACACAAAACCCTGGCAGACATGGGAGTGGGACCAGTGCTGTAGGCTCCAGGTGCAGTTGCGCCAACCTGATAAAATCCACGAGGGCTAAGTACTGCCCACAGTGAGCAAGCTTCTGGAGAGAGAACTTTGTGAAGAAGCTCTGCTAAGCTCTTCCAAGCAATGCAGAAAGCCCAACAACTTGCTACTGAGCTACAGCTTGCTGCTGAGCACCGCAGTTTGCCTCTGAGCAGCTAGAAGTTGCAGGAACAGAAAGCACCACTCGAACTAAGCACACAATATTTAGAAATAAGATAGCGGAAAGAGCATATCAGCTGGTAGGCAGCATGGATGGCAACGTCATCAGGAGCTTCAGCTGCAAAAGAGAGCTTTACACAAGGGTTACACCTCCTTCCTGTTCCAGTCAGGGAGTCAGTCCTGCAGTCACATTTAACCTTTTCAGACAACCCAGTTCTCCCTCTCCTTCCCCTCTGCCCCTCGCAATGTCTCTGCAGCTGCAGCACCCTCAGGAGTGTGAAGAAACTGGAAGCTCGGTTTGGGCAGCATGGGTCTGATTTCCAGCATCAACAACAGAATTGGTTTCAAGACAGACTCATCAGGACACTGAAAAGGACCCAAACTCTGCTGATCTGCATGAGGCTTAAAAACTGTCCGTCTGAGCTCCTGGCCTTGCCCCAGCCCTGCTCCTCTCCTGACCCTTACAACACCACTGAGCTAAATACACTTTTCATCAGAGCTCTGACCCTAACACATTTACCTGTGTAATCCAGCAAGCAGAACAGCAGTACAGGTATGCTCCCAACACTTGTGGTTCTGTGTTTACCATAACCATCCCACTATGAGCTTCCCTCAACAGACACCCTGACATTTCACAGGCACAAGAAGATTCAGTAACTAGGTGGGAGAAGCAGAAAAGTCTGAAGCTACTGCTGCTTCATTAGCAAGAACCCAGAGGAGAAAAAGATTTTGGAACAAACATGGAGAGCTATGTTTAAGCACCAGCATTAGCTGTGAATACACCTGTAGCTCCACCCACTCACATTGCCTTCTGCAGCTAATTCTAACTTTTTCAGGGCAATGGGCTCCTTAACGCGAAGCTTAAGATGCACTTACAGGTGATAACCTGCAGAGCAGCACATTTTAAGTGCCGAGCATCTGCTGTCCCCTGAATCAAAGAGCCTTCAGGAAGAGTCCCTCCATATACATCAGGTTTCTTCTTGTTTGCTTGCTGTTTTGAAAATGCCATGGAAAGGATGCAGAAATTAGAAAGGAGTTAACTGCAGAGCCGAATCCAAGAGGAGAAACATTGAGTACTACACGCACAATGCGTGCATTGCACAAGCAATGCAGTTCTCTTCCATTCATCAGCATCATACGAGGACTCACAAGAAAGCAAACCGAGATGAAACATTACTCTTGTGAGGCGGGAAGCCATGAGGTTGAACTTAGCAAGGAAACCACCCCTTTGCTTCAAGCAACATTATCAGCTGGTAAAATGCTTTCTATCCTTAACTTTAAAAAGTCCATCTGAAAACAAAAACATGGCAAAATATATAAGAGGAGAGCAAGAAAAAGAAACTCTCCAGCACACAGCAAGCTCTGTTCCTGTGTTCCAGGCAGCGATCCATCGTGGGATGTCACTCTCTGGGGAAGAAAGCCTGGTCCCGCACCCTGGCACGGCCAGCGTGGCTCGTGTCCCAGCTGCAGGCAGCTGCGGTGGCCCCATGCCAGCCGGGTCCAGTCCACCCTCCAGAAGCCTCAGCAATGCAGCCTGCTTTTCAGAAGGAGAAAAACCACGCAGGGTTAGGGACACACCTGAGGTGTGACAATGCTCTCTGAGGCCAGGTGCACATCCAACCCTGCATTTCTGTGGTGTTTTAGCCAGGGGCAGCTCCTTCCCTGCAGAGACCCAGCCTCAGCAGAGCTTTACGAGGGCCACCTGGAAAAAGGTCCTCTGACCTCCTCTCTTTCTGTGCCACATGTAAGTGGCAGCACTGCACAGAGCAGCACCAAGCCGCACTGTGCCTGAGATCCCCACCAGTTCCCAAGATCAGTTAGCACCATTTCTAGAACGCTTACGTTAATGACTGATTAACGTTCCATTCCTGTAAAACTGGCAAGGCAACGAAATGTGTCAGAAAGGACAACCCAACCACCTCCATCCTCTACATTCAAGGTAACTCCAAGCCCAGCTTCACCCCAAGAAGTGCCCAGCAGCAATCAGGGCACCGCAAGCAACAGACAGCCTTTGCAAAGAGAGAAACATTATGAGCCGTGAGAGAAAGAGTTCAACAGAAGTTCACAGCCCGTAGAGTACTCAAAAGGAGACAGAAATCTATAGGAAATTAGATTGATTAGGTGGCACTACACATTTATGGGGAGTGGGATTTTAAGTCAGTTATTTAGAAGCTGTCTCTGGACTTCTGTGTACTGACACCGCTAATTACAGCTATTACTAGCACAGAGATGGTTCGGTGATGCTAATGAGTACCTCTCAGAGGTGTGTGACTTACTGATGATCTGCAGGAGGGAAAAGCAGCTGTGAGAGACTCTGTAAGCTATGGGAAGACATCTAGGTCACCAGTTGTGAGGAAACATTTTGGGCTGAGCTACGAATTCCATCATAGCCAATCTCCGGGCAGCAGGAGGCTGACTGTGCACCACCTGCTCTGGCTTGCTTTGCATCAGAGCAGGAATCTCTCCTTCCTCACCAGCTGCCTTCTCTTTAGGCTCTGAGGTCTGAAAACACTGACCTCAATATTCATGGAGTGCACCAGTCTACCCAGTTGCCCTGAAGGAATAAGGTATCACATACCTTCGCAGTGTACCAAACGAAACAACTGGGTCCCTTCAGCGCCAGTCAGAGACCGCAGATCACTTGCCAAGCCTAACTTTATTGCTCAGTGCCATGAAGGCCCTGCTTGCTGCCACCCCAAGCTGTTCACACAGCTCATGCTCATGCACTGCTCATCCTCCAGACGTGCAAAGGTGAACGCCGGTGCAGACAGATGTCAAATATGCAGCCATGCTAAGCAATGAGCCCTATCCATATCATATTCTGTTTTCACTGGTGATCATATCCAATCCTGGCACTGAACTTCAAGGACAGCATTAAAGATGCAAGTGCCCTGTGCAGAACTGCTTTAACCATTACAGCAAAGCAAAAGATATCAGACGTGATGTCAGTCCTGTCCAGGGATCAGAGTCTATGAAAAATCAGAGAAACACTTACTGTCTTCCAGACATCTTTTACACTGACCTCACCACTGAAACAGAGAGCTTGATCCAGCTCTCAGCAGCATCCTGTCTGGTTTTGCTTCTGTGCACGTGTAGCCCTTACTGACCTCTTCTCATCCATGTCTGCTCTCAACCTCTCTCTCTTTCCTTTACTAAGACAGGATGGATTCTCACACCAGCTGAAGGTTGCACTGGGAGCTGATATCTTACCATCCAAAAAGAGGAGGAAATGCCAAAACGTCACAGAGGACTGCAACGTGTGTTTCCTCAAAGAGTTGTGGCCTGATGCACAGAGCCACTGATCGGTGCTCGTTACTTACTATCAAAACAGCCATACGCTCCAAACGAAGCCGTGCATTACCTACTTTCCCATTGCAAAGCAAGTCTTCCCTGGATTCCTGCTTGTGAGACAGGGGCATCTAGTGGCTGAGCCCCAAAAGAGCAGGACAAAGCCACGGCAACACAAGTTACACCTACACTGCAATTACAGATGTGTTGGGAGCTTAAGTGAGACCCAGCTGCTGCTGGCATGGAGACAGATCATTACAGAGCTGTGAGGCTAGTAACTGCTCTACCCAGACCAACGTGTTGTAAAGCAAAATATAAACACGTAACATCGGGCAAACCTGAATCCTCCAGTACCAGCTTTCGTACGTCAGATGCTCAGGGAACAGTATGCCAGTGAAGACGTGCAGCAACAGTCCCCTGACTTCTGACTAAGCTTGTGGCTCAGGAACCTCCTCTGCACAGGCACTGTGGTGTCTTCTTACTCAACAACCTGACACGGCTTAACTACCTGAATAATCTGCTTCACTTTCCACAGCTGCTCCCAGCCATTTCTATCGATCTCTGTCAGCTCTGAAAGCCAGTGTGTCACCTTTCCCTGTTACACCTGTGACATCGTTCAAAGACCTCACAGACATCTACTAGAACCCTCTTCAGATGTCTCTTTTCCAGTCTGAACAGCCCTAAGCCTGGCTACTTATTCCTTGACATAAGCCTTCCACACAGCTTATTTTTGGCCTGATCAGTTCTCCAATCTGTCCCTCCTCTAGTCTGGCCATGCTTTTTGAGATGAGAAGTAAACATGGTATTTCAGAAGCAGGTGAGCCACCAACACACACAACAGCACTCTCACTTTTGTTCTAATTTCCCTCCCTAGTAACAACTGAGCAGAAAGCTGGTGGTTTCGCAGAACCACCCACCACATCCCTGAGGTCTCTTTTCTGGATGATAACCACTGCCCAAAGCCCATCACTGTGTGTGCATGGAGTCAGAATTGGGTTTTATTGAATACCCAATACTTAACATCTGATCCCAATGAATGCAGGCAGGATATAGGTGAGGTTTGCCCCAGATACACTATCAATATAACTGACTAGCTTAGTTCAGGTTCTGTGACCAATACTGAGGCTTTGATCTCTTCACAGAAGCTGCTAAAAGAAAATAATCAACGCAATCTGCAATCACGCTTACTGCATATTGGAAAAACTGAATCCAATAAAATAGGACACTTTTCCCCCTTCTGGATGCCCTTCTAAAACAAAAAAATTTGTCATTATAAAGCCAAGATATCACACTTGCTTTACCTTCCAAAAGCAAATCTTTCCAGCTTCAGAATGGCACTAACATTTTCAGTCTCTTACGTTTGAGGTTTTTACTGAGATCAAATACAGCCAGGCATAACTCTAATACTAAAAAATAGCAATGTTTCTAGAATTATCACTGTTTTATACATGATATTGCACCTGAAATCATGTCCAATATCCACAATTGTTATTTTAAAGGAGGAAAATTACGTTTTTGGCTGTGATCTTTCATACATCTCAGGATACTTCAGACTTACCCTGTAGCCTGAACAAGTAGCAACTCTAGCCATGATGCTGCTTAATAAATAACGCAGATGGGATGCTTCACATTTTCACCCTGTACTGTCTGAAGCTCAAACACAATGGAACCAACGCAAAAAAGAATACTGAACAGCGATGGGGAGATGGATGCAACTTGCATTGCATCTCTTAAGTACAACACTTTGCACTGTAGTAGCCCTCCAAAAGCCCCAAGACATCCCCAGGGTGATTTTTGAGCATGATTGACTCCTCCTGCTACCCAAGTGCTTCACCCATGCAGTTTTCCATGATATCCCCACAAACAGATCGTGTTTTGTGGAGCACTTCCACACAGAGCCTCTCAAAGCCCTTTTCTGCTTCAGGAGGACATGTTCATGAAGGACTGGGTTACCTTGCCAAGCCCATCTGCTCCACAGCAGGGAGGCCGCTGTCTGAGGTCAGCTGACAGGACTCTGACAGGAGGCTACACAGGGGATTAGATTCCAAACCACCATTTTGGAAAGGCCACACACAAGTCCACATCTACACTGCCCAACTTGGGCATGTGGTGGCTGGACATTAGCGGTAGGTGAGGTTACAAAACTGAAGGATGCCTACCAGCAGCGAAGGACAGCTCGGGAGGAGCCATTTGCTCTCTGGTAGGAGGTGTTTCAGCAAGTCCTCAGGTAGGATGCCAAGTAGTCTGGAGGCAGCCGTAACATCTTGCAGAGATTTGGGATTTGCATCACCATGGGGATGAGGAGGGAGCAGACACTGAGGCATCCCAAGGTGTTCTGAGAGAACTGTGAAGCATGAATTTTATCCACCTAACTACAGGACCCACAGGCATACTACCAGGGACTACAAACAGCCAGGACCCTCAGGCTGCAAAAATTTGGTAAGGATTTGTCTTTTAGTTGCTGCTCTGGAGCAGGAAATATTTCACACCATTCTTTTCCCAAGAAAAGATTTTAGGACATCTTTTCAGCCACTGTGGCAAGTCAGTTCAGAAACATTTTTCTGAACAGTTCAGAAAATTCAGAGCATTTTCTAGGGCAAACTTTGGGATGTGATTTCAAAGACCAACTGGAGCCTGGTTTCCTGCCATTTTCTCCATCCTCTCTGACAGCTGCTCCCACACAAAATTAGTCTACAGACGTGTTCTGAACACACTTGCTCTCATCATCTTTTTTTTATTTTTTATTTTTCCCAGTGAATCCAGCATGATCCTTTTCAGATACAACGAATAGATAAGTGCCACCTCTGCCCCTCCATCACCCAAACACCCCAAGGTCTGGGACTGCAGTGAGAACATGGGATCAGCTCCCCTCACAAGCTCATTTCCTTCACTCAACCCCTATTCTGTCTAGGCAGGTTACCTAGCAAAACCCACAAGGCCTGTAAATCCCACAGGGCCAACAACAAGGGAACTTAAAATCCCACAGGGACGGCCATACAAGCCCCCTAAACCCCCCAGGGCCTGCAAGCCCCACAGGGCTCCTCAGCCTCACAAGGCTCACCACAGAACCCAACCCTCACAGGGGCCCCTGACAGGACCTACCGCATGAGCCCGCCAAAACACACGGGTCAAGAGAAAATCGTGTCCCTAAACCCAAGAGGGCCCCCTAAACGCCTCAGGGCCAGCCGAAAGGAGCCCCAGATCCCACAAAGCCTTCAAGCTCCACACAGCCAGCTACACACAACCCCCAAATCACACAGGATTAGCCTAACGCCAACCCCTAAACCCCACAGGGCCAACCAAAACACACCCCAAATCTCACAAGAGCGGCTGCAGGGAACCACTGGATCGCTCAGGGCCCCTAAACTCTACAGGCACAACGGCAAGGCGCCCACAAACACATCCCTGCTCCAGCCCCCACAGCACCGGCCACAACGGCGCCCTACACGTACCTCACAGGACTGCACCAAACCCCGCGCGCAGCCCCTCACACACCGCGAGCCCCTAGCTC
>VXAV01009196.1:26116-70146 GCA_013399715.1 Alectura lathami | reverse complement strand
GCCATTGGGGCGGGGCGAAGCGCGGCGGCGGCGCGCAGGCGGCACCATGATGGCGCAGCGGGCGCTGCCTAACCCCTACGCGGACTACGACAAGTCCCTGGCCACCGGCTACTTCGATGCGTCTGGGCGGGTGAGTGGGGATGGGGCTGCTTGGGGGGGCGACCCTGCCCGGGTACGGCTGCTTCCCCTGTGGAGGGGAGCCCCGGAGCGGCCGCTGCGCCCCTCTCAGCGCGGTTTCTGGTTGCCGGGGAGATCCTGAGGTGTCTCGGGGTGGCCGGGGTGGCTGCAGGCCAGTGTACAGCGTGGACACTTTAAGAAATAATAATAATAATAATAATAATAAATGCTGTTTTGCATTTCTTCGTTTGTTTGTTTGTTTGACGGGAGTAAAAGGCTTTGTGGTGATCGCAGCAACTGTATTTTGCAGCAAGTGGTCTGCTGTCTGTGGGCAAGGAGGAGCTGCACGTGGTCCTGGTGTGCTCCGAGCAGGGCCAGAGCTCGGCGGCTGTGCTCTCCTTTGAGGCAGGTGGCTATTGGCAGCATCTCCCGTAATGTTAGCAAAACACGAGGTGAGAGACGAGAATGAAGCACGCCCAGATCTCACCATGGCGTGAGACACCCAGAAAGGATAGCCCAGCTATTTCTTAGAGGTTAAGGGCCTCCTCAGCGCTGTAGCAGGAGAGCTTTCCAGAAAGGAGAAGCCAAGCTAGATGGCCAGAGATAGTTTCCAACCTGCCCATCTCCATCCTGGCTATGGTTTAAAGTCAGGACAAGAAATAGCTGAATTATCTTCCTCCAGGATGGCCTTTAGGTCTTAGAGCTGCCGGCACTGCAGCTACAGGGCAGTGGGTGGCTCAGGTCTTAGCCTGGTTATGAGTAACAGTTTCCAGCAAAGGCTTCTCAGATGTTTTCTGGGAAGTGAACACTGCCACAAGTTGGAAAAAAATCCCAGGTGTGCCCCCTCCAGGCTCTTCCACCCACATTCGGCCATTTACCAAGAGCTCCAGTGTGCGATGTTGACTTTCTCTTCGGTGTTTCTTGATTCTCCACAGCTGACTCCTGAGTTCACACAGCATCTGAACAACAAAATAAGGGAATTACTCCAGCAGATGGAGAGAGGCCTCAAGTCTGCTGACCCAAAGGACTGCACTGCGTACACTGGCTGGACAGGTGGGGTGCCCCACAGGCATGTGAATCGGCCGTCTGGTCAGAGTGGAACTGGACTGCTTTGAAGCTGTCCTCTAGGTTAGGCCAAGTCAGTGTTTCTTGACTGTGTGATCACAGCAAATTTGTCTCATGCTCAGCACTTCTCCCACATGATGTTTTAATCTGTTAAACCAAGGGGCTGTCATTCCATGACTTCCCATTTTTGGCAGCAGAACTCAAACTGCAAAGGGAGGATCACAGATTGCAGGACAAGACCGACTCTTTTGATTAATAGCACCAAACTTCTGCAACAGATAAAGATGGAGGATTGAAACACATCTGCTTGGGAGCAAATATTGCAGCCTTCCAAGTGACTGGCTAAAAACGTAGCTGTGGTGAGGGCGCTGTCAAGTAAACTACTTCTCTGTGAAGCAGGCATATGTGCACAGTAGGCCATTACCCTGTAAGGAGTAAGGAGTGACAGTCACGAACAATATGACAGCCTGCAATAACATCCATCTTTTTCGTTTGGGCCATTTTATCTTGTGGCACTGGCTGGCAGGTTGCTCTGATCCTGTCCCTAGGTAGTGCCCCTCCACTTAACCGGGGCTAGTCGGCTTTAGTAGCTGCGGGAGGGAGCAGAAATGCAAATGCAGGTAGAACTAAGGATGGAAGCCTTATGCAAACTCTCCGACACAAAGCTTCCAGGAGCTTGTCTTTTGCCTGTTCTGCATTTTCAATCTGTTCTTCCTTCTTTGGGAGCATGCCATACCTTCCCCACCCTATTTCTACCCCCTGGAGCCAGGGAGGACACACCTTTCTCTGCCTCATCATCTCTGGCTTCTGCTGTGTGCTTCGTCAGCTTTCCTGCCACTGTTTTCTGCACTGTGCCAGGCTCTAGGCAGGGATCTTGGGATAGCTGCGATTACTTTTGTGGCTGCTGCAAGATTTTTTGCTGCCATGTGTTATTTTTTTTTTTCCCCACCCAGTACACTGCAATCCCAAATGGCAGTTTTCCATGTTATAATCTGGGTATGTCTTGCGCTTGGATACAATGGAACTTGATGCCAAGTGTTCCCTTGGGAAAATAGTGTTCATTGTGTTGGTGCTAAGCTAACATTGCAGCTTGGTGATGGCAATGCCAGAAATGGCTGCTTAAAAATTTTAGTAATGTAGTCAGGCACTGAAGAGCACTCTAGAGCAGTTTGTAAGAAATGCTAGCATGCCAATGCCGAATTCCAGCGTGGGAGAACAGTAATTTCTTCAGTTGCTGCCTGGCAGCACTCTGATGCCGCTGCACTTGAATTTCTGTTCAGTGCTGGCTGAGTTCATCTTAGGAGAAAGGATTGGTCATCCCTTCAGCTCTCAGGTCCCTTCAGATGAAAAGCACCCTGTGTGTGAAGATGGCCTTCAGGCATGAGGACGCTGCCTGGCACAGCAGTAGAGTCCACCTCTGGCCAGTGTAATTCAGGAGGTAAAGCAGGAGGACAATCAGCTGCTGTTAGGTATACTCTGACAGTCTGCTGGGAAGAGGTAAACACTTTTCTCCAGAGGCTGTTTCCTTCCATAGAGTGGCCTTAAGGAGCTTCATGTTGGAAAGCAGTAGTGACTGTGAAGCAGTGGTTGAGAGCTGTGGTAGGATTTCAGCTATTTGTTTTTCTTGCTGCAAAGGATTTTCTTGTGAGACATTCCTTTTTTCCCCCCCCTTCCCCCCTCAGGATCATTCATCATTGGGCATACAACCTTCTTGCTTTGGCTAATAGGATTAGAAAAAGCCTATGGACAGATTTCCTGTGGGTCACTGCCAGAGAAGTGAAGTTTGCAGATATTACACTGCATCTTAGTCACCCTCCTTTCTCTTCTAATCCTAGCTGTATTAATTTATTCAGTGCTGGTTTCCAGAGAGCAAATTAATTGGGCCAAGACAGCAGCTTCTTCCCGTAATTGCTTATGTAGAAAAGGCTTGTTGAGCATCTTCTCATGTAAATCATTGCCCAGCAGTCTGAAATCAACCCCGCACTCTTGTGGCCGCTAATGAGAGAGATTTGAAATGTGCCTCTCCTAGCGTAAACTCTGCGTGAAATGTGACATACTTGAGCGTACTACATTACGCCTGGTAACACACAGCATATGCTGGCATTTTACTTTGGTGCCTGTTTCTTTCCCAACACACTTGAGAGCCTTGTTCCCCCCAGCCTGTCTTTGTGCCAGGGAAGCCACAGCTTCTTGGCACTTGAAGCTGGAGCAGAGGGAGGCAAGGACTTGCATTTTCAGCCCAGAGGCAGTGACAATGCACTAGGACCAAGATTGTTCAGCGTGCGGCTGAGTGTCCTCAAAACACATTTGAATCAGCTCATATGGTGTCACTCAGTTCCCCGCAGAGACCAGGGTCCCGTAGGCAAAGCCTGGAACGTGCCTGGGTACAGGCCAGGCTCGGCTGCTGTGTTCTGTTCTGTCTTTTAATCAGTTTAGCTAGCCTGCTGCAAAAGCTTTTATGCTCTTAACCTGTTTCACTGTTGTCAAAGTATTGACTGAGGGAAGGTGAACTGCTGTAAGCTAATTTTGAATCAGAAGCAGTTCAAATCCTGGCGGAACTACAACGGTCTCATCCATTTTCAAACTGATTAGCGTGAGGATGCTTAAGAGTACGAGTGTGTGTTGGTATTTCTCATAGTGCAGGAGGCCTTGATCTAAAGACTACCCAGAGCGGAAGGACAGATGGTGGAAAAGAAACAGAGACTTGACATGACTACTGTCACCTCTTTGCTAACTGCAACAGTCAGGAAGCGCCGGAGCCTGGTCCCTGCTGGCATCTTGTGTCCTTCCAAGATGATGGGGTGGTCTGCCCTCTGAAATGTTATGTAAGGGAGAGATTTCCCTTCCTGCCCATTCTGGCAGCACTTTGGGGATTTGTTTCCTGTGCAATCATTGCTTTCTCTAGCACCGTACTGGTTGTGACTTTAACAGCTTGAGAGCCTCTGAAACAAACCAGTGAGTCCAGGTGGCTTGCCCCAGCTTTTGGCTGGCCTGTGGGCAAGTGGAGAGGCGTAGGGCTGAGCTGCCTTTTGAAAGGGCTCTTCAAAGACGTGCCAGATGAAAGAAAAATAGTTCAGGAATGGACAGAAATTCTGACTGTCCCAGTTCAAGAAAGCTTCTAGAAAAATACCTGTTGGTTACTTTGGTGTAATACCCTAATTTCAACCTCATAAACCCAAGAACTTTCATCCTCTTACAGTTCTATTCAGAAAAACAGAAATCCTCAAATAATTCCTAAAGAGTAAGAGACAGTGAGGCTGCATTTGAGGAGAGAGAAGAGTGCCTTGTGTCACCCACATATTCATATAAGCCACATCCTGCCCCTAATGGGCAGTTTTTGTGAAATCTTAATTCTTGCAGATATTCAGTATTTGAGTAGACAAGGCTCTGAGCAATGAGGTGTAAATTTGAAGTTGGCTTTACTTCAGGTGGAAGGATGACCTGCATATATCCCTTCTAACTCAGCCTCTTAAAGGGTTCTCTGATGGGTAAGGGGTGGTTTTGGTTTCGGCTGATGTGTTTATTTTCTATTTTTTTTTTCTCAGAAGGAGAAAAGTAAAAAGTGTTGTTACCAGGTTTTATTGTTGGAGAAGCTGAGGCATCCTGAGAAATACTTGATATCCCACAACACACTGGGAAGGCAACCTGCAGTGAAATGCACCTGTGATTCCCTGGTTTCAAACACAGGACAGTATGTCCCTCCAGAGAAGACAGCTCATTCTCCCATTCAGCACGCATTTGGCATGCATTTGTGAGCGTGAGATAACATCCAATACCTCTGCACTAAAAAAGATGCTTATTATCCTTTGAGCTGGGCAGTAGAGCTATTCCACCTCGTCTGTAACTTTTATCCCATGCCTGACTCATTAAAATGACATTGAGTCTCCCAGTAGAAACCATCGGGCTTTCTTGCTGTGTGCAGAGATAAGTTTCCACTTCTCTCTACACTTGACACCCTGCTTTGAGAGTGCTGGCTGTCTGACTTCTCTGGGTCAACATTAACATCTCTGAGCTCACTCTTTTTTACTGTAGATGACAGGTTTGGAACTGGTCCAAATTAGCAGTGACACAGAAATCTCCTCTAGTGGCAACCTGGTGACCTTTGTGAAAGGACCGCACTGTGGTTCAGCTGCTGGTGGATAAGCAGGCACGTTGAGAGCAGTCTAATGGGCATCCCTGCTGGCATTGTCAGCAAGGGGACTGCAGAGGAGCTGACACCATGCAGTGCTTCCTCTCACCTTTATATGCTCTGGTCAGTGTGAAAGGGAGGTTTTGTCTGACTGCTGCTGTTCTCCCACCAGCAGAACTGGTAGTGCAACCACAACTTGTGGGGAAGTCAAGACACAGCCTTTCCTTCTGTTGGATCAACAGAATGGTCCTATGATAGGGATTTTTCAGCCTCTTGCAGTGGTTTAGCTCTTGAGAAAGAACTTCTGCCTGCAGCAGTTGTCTCAGAGGTACTGGTTGCGAAAATCAGGACCATCAGCATTAACTGACTGGTGCAAACACATCCATTTCCACTGAATGCATTTAAGTCTCCTCCTGTGCCTCCCCAAAAGAAATCTTTAACACAAAGCACCCCTCTGCATCTATGCTACTGCTCATGCAGGATGGCAAGAGAAGCTGTTTACTGTCCTAATGAAGATGTTAAATAAACAGGCTGAGATACAGAGAACTGATTTTTGCCTCCTGATTCCCTGCAGCTAGCAGGTGTCTCGGGTGTTCACACTCCAGTGCATTGGCTCCCTGCACACTGGAGACACACAGCAACTTTGGTCATCAGAGCCCTGTTAAAAGAGTACGCTGCCACCAGCACACACACAAGGTCTTACACTGCAAGGAGAAAAAAACAAAAATTGAAGTCTGGGGAAACTACAGAGAGTAAGGTCCAGTAGTAACTGATAAACAGAACAAAGGCCTTACGTCTTTGGCAGCAGTGGACCACAGGCAGCCGCTGCGTGGCAGTTCTTCTGGGAACAATCCAGAGTCTCGGGGATCACAGAAACAGGTCACAGACATCTCCAGCCCTGACACTGAACACAGACCTCCAGGGTGCATGGCAGTGGAGCAGATCACTGTTTGCATGGTCCTGTCTGACCACAGATGCGGTGTTGGTACAGCATGGAAAGCATACCAAGGAAACGCCATGTCAGGCTGCACACCAAGCCCTACCTGCTCAGCTGGGAGAGGCACTGAGGCAGAGCTCTGGGATAACATTTGCAAAGCAACACAGCCTACCTGAGCCAAGTTCATTGTGGGAAATTCTTATCTGCAAACTGCACTACCTCTCAAATTAGCTACCTACATCTTAGCACGCAGGTCAGTATACAACATTTCCCATGCAAGTGACTGCATTTTGTATCCCTCCACACACACCTGTATCATTGCAGCTTTGTGCATGGTACTGCCCTCCTCTGCTGGTTTTCCCTAATTTGGGGCTCACAGGTGGCAACAAAGCACGCAGTGGGCTGAAGGCAGCAATGCATTGTGCCCTGCTGATGGTCTTGGGAGCGGAAATTCCTTGAGGAATGAGTTGAGAAAATTGTTTTTAGATACAGGGTTTGTTTTTTAAAGAAAAAGGGAGGATAAATGATATGGGCAAGCAAAGGTCTTACTCCCATCCCTTAGAGTCTTCTCCAAAAGAGCAATCACTGGATGGAGAGTGCTTGGGCTGGGGAGAAAGGGGGGGAGAAAAATTTTTAAAAGAGGAAAGGCAAAGAAGTCAGAGGAAGACAGTGCTGAGACATTTACTTTCTCAGAATTCAGTCCTAGCAGTAGTCTTGGCATGATAGTTACGTACATAATTAGGGTGGTATGATGGCAGTGGGAATAGAAGTTACTTACAAAGCAAAAGGTTGTATATTAAAGCAGATAGGAGTGCAAGTTGTGCTCAGACAGCTGTCAGGCCTACCAAGAGTCTAGAGGCTGTGCTAGGTGCTAAATAAACCAAGGAGAGTCACTTTACATTTGCTGGCTGGAAGAGGAGAGTTCCCCTTTAAGGAAGGGCTTCATGTCCACATCCTTATAAACCTGAGCGATTGTACCATGCATCTGAGCTTCTCTGTCTGGAAATACCAACGCTAAACTGCTTGGAGAGAGGACAAGATTATTAACGTCAGCAGGAAAAGGAAATGTGGCCTTAATATACATGTGAAATTGAATTGTCTGTAGCACGAAGCTTTGGAGATTACCCATCCAAAATGAGCAAGCGATCTAAACTTAAAATTGTCCTCACTACAGTAGAAAGTAATTTTGCAGCATGCTTCTTCTTAACCCCCTACCCTTGCAACGTCAAAATCTGCAGAGGCTGGCTCAGTTAATTTAGGCTTAAACATGGGACCTGTGATTTTTAAAAAGGGTTACTGATGAGGGGAAAAGTGAGCTTTTCTCAAAGGGATACAGGCCCGTAGCTTTTGCATGTGCATGTTTGAGGATCCTTTCCAGATCAGAAGGATGGTTTGAATGTGTCAGACCTTTTGAATGCAGTTACATACTAAAAGCTTCAAGAGCTGGATGAAAACAGATGCACCCATCCCTTGTGTAGTGCCTGGGACCTGCTCAGCAGCAGCCGGTGTCTAGAGAGCTGTAACAGCCTTGCTGGTGCTTCCCAGTGGGAGGGGGGAAAAAAAGAGCCAAGCAGGATGTCTCAAGGGTGCTGCTAATGTCACTTTTTCATCTGATCCAAGAAAAGGGACCCAGCCCTTCACCTTGGGCATGGGAGAAAGCAATTGAGACAGAGTAACAATTTGTGTGCTCTGCCACAAGTCCTGTCTTGCTTGATGTTTTCTGGTGTTTGGTAGTGGTGTGTTTTTTTTTACTTCCACTATTTTGCAAACCAGTCCCAGGTGCGCTTTATAGGTTTAGTTGGGTTTGTCTAGGTCTCATCTTTTACTCCCAACTACTAAAATAGTATGTAACCTGCGTATCAGACTCTCTGTTAGCCCCCAGACCTTCCTGGGTCAGATGCTGGCCATTTGTCGACCTGCAGTCCGCTTGTGAGCAGCGTGAGGTACCAAGAGGTCACAAAGCAGAAGAAGCTGTGGATGCTGGAGTTGGAGGTTATGCCCTGCATGTGACCAAGAAGAAGTCTGCAAGGCTCTTGCCCTAAATGAGGTTGAGAGCCAGGCTTTTAGGTTTGTTGAAACAGCCAAGCCACGCAGGGGGAAGAGGACACAACAGGTGAACTTCTCAGGCAGTTACAAACTTTGTGTTCCTTTTGCAGGCATTGCCTTGCTGTATTTGCACCTGCATGATGTGTACGGAGACCCAGCCTACCTCCACGCAGCCCACGAGTACGTGAAGAAGAGTCTGAGCTGTCTGACAAGGCGATCCATCACCTTCCTGTGTGGAGACGCTGGGCCCCTGGCAGTGGCTGCTGTTATCTACCACAAACTGCAGAACCAGAAGCAGTCAGAGGACTGCATCACTCGGTAAAATGCATGGATGTGTTTTTGACCTAACATTCCTCCTGCCCTCGCTTGTAGAACTGGCCTGGGCTTGTACCAGGTCCCCTCCTCCAAGACTGAGTGTGTTTTGCTGCAGTATTAGAGAATCCAGTAATTTAGCAAGGCAACGCAAACTTGTTCTGCCCTGAAGAAGCAGCTAGTCCAAGGACAAACGTGCTTGCCTGGCTGGGGCTGCAGGTAAGGGAGCAGGGGTATTCCTTAGCTGGTATTGCCACTTTATAAACAATTCAGATAACACAAGGGAAAAAAATTGCCCAAATTAAACAAAAATAATAAGATGGGCTTTGGGGTTTTTTCAGAACCCTTAAATTTAGCTTTACATCCATTTTGATAAAAAGGAGAAATGTGTCACTCGCTTCCACGTGCCATTTGTTAGTTGACTTTGACTTAAACCTAAGATTGACAGCATCCTGTTCAACTGCTGAATGCAGCTGGTTATGATCCATGTATTTCTATTTTCTGCCTTTCCTCAGCTGTTGTCAAATGTATTTTTGTTGGATACTTAAGTAAAAAGAGGACATACAAGCAGTCCTACAGTCAGATCAGCATATAGCAGATGAAGGAAAAAAAGTTAAGGAGAGGAGATTGCAGCTGCAAGCCTTTGTTGCTTAAGGGAGATAAGTTTTGAGAAGGTCACAAACAGCACTGCATAAAGTTGCCCTTTATGAGCAGTCAGCACACAAGCAAGACAAAAACCCAGGCACTTCAGAATGACACCAAGAGCCCTTAAACCAGTAGTGAGTACATGATGTATAATACTGATTAAAAACATCATGGATGGGTACCTGAGGTGCAAGTGTGGTCAGAGTGGTGAATCTCACTATGATTAGTATATTTGTTGATGACATGGGAACTAACTTGTCAAACATTACCAGCCAGTTGTGGTCAGTACATAAGCTCCAAGTTGTGGAAAATCCCTAATTCATGTTCTCTTGCTGTAGATCTCCCCCTCATGCATCCCTCCTGTTCTCCCTACAGTTTTGTGGCAGAAGGGAAACTTGTGATTAATCCTGCACTGCCATCTAATGGCCTAATAAGAGCAGAGCCTTGGAAATGGGTTTCTTTATACATCTGAAAGAAAGAAGAGAAAAATGGGTCTTTCTTGAAGGAACAGTTAAACTGTCCTCACTCTGCCATCAATTCCCACAGCAGTTTGCCTGACCACACTACCTTTAAAAAGAGAGTATTTCTCTTTGAGAAACAGCTCCCTTGATCAAAACTCTTATGTGGGTTTTGAATATGCTTTTAAGTTATAAAAGAGTTGCTCAGTTATGCAGTGCAAGTGTACAGAAAATGGACTTCTGTTCCAGCTACGGAGGAGTGCCTTTCTCCATTTTGTTCTGTCATTTAAAGCACCTCATCTTTTAGTGCTGAGAAGAGGATTCATCAGCCAGATTCTCCCTGCAGTGGAAAAGACAGAAGCTTGCTTTTCTTGGCTCCTTGCTCTTACGTAAATGAGTTCACGACTAACAAATGTGCTTTTGTGCTCAGGAGAGACTAACGTTTCAGGGCAGCCCATTTTTAAGAGCATTTGAAAATCTGAAGATCTGCGTGTTCCGGGAACCCTCTTTTCCCTGCTGTCTCCCAGCCACTCAGCAGGACAAGGGTGTGCTTTTAGAGCCAGTGGTGCACAAAAATCCCATCTTGCCCTATAGCTGCCTCACCTTCCCTCTGTCCAGGAACTAGCAATTTTTGGCGGTTGAGGTAAGAGCCTGATTTGTGAGCAGTGGCTCTTTCTTTCAGGGCCCTCCATTTACCCCCTCACACCTGAGAAAAACATTTGGCATGCCATCGTACGGCAGCACCTCAGGCATCTCTCCCTGCACAGGTGCTGCGCAGCCCTGCCCCATGTATCTAAAACAGAAACTGCTGGCAAGCTTCTTCCCCTGATGACCCTGGCTAGGAAGGCAGCTAGAGGCAGAAGCAGTAATGCATAGGGAGAAGGAATAGTAGCTCCAGCTGCTCTGTATTTCCCCACTACGAGAAGGTTCTACATCCACACGGCTGAAAATCCCTAGGGAGGGTGGAATTGTTTATCCACCCACCCATTCCTGCTATTGCATCTGACATTTCCTTGACATCCTCAAAGCTGAGCATCATCAACAGACAGCATCTGTTCCTACCAGCCTGCTGCTAGGCACAGCCTGTCTGCTGAAATGCTGTGCTCCTCCTTGGAAACTCTCCTCTTCACCTGCTTTATTTCGACATGGAGACAGGGGACATGAGCGCTTTCTCTTCAGACCATGCAGCTGGGAGCAGGATCCCTGCAGACGGGCTTGCCAGGACCCAAGTTGTGTCCAGTCTTGGATGCAAAATCTGTCTCTTGGGTTTAATCTGTGAGAAACATCCCCTAGAAGCAAAGCAAGAGGTGCAAGAGGAGATGAGGCCAATCCACCTGGAGACATGGCTCTCTCCTTTCTCCTTCAATATCTCTGCTCAGTTTGAGTCCAGTGCCAGGGGAAACTCTCCTGCCACAGGGAGTCAGGGCCCAGCATCCTCTCTCTGTTCTGAGGGTACTCCGGACATTTGGTTGCTTGCTTCCTTCACAGTACATAGTTCTGCCTGGGAGCAAGGGCTGCCAACGCGCCTCTTCCATTCCTCACACTGCTGTGACAGGGAAGCCCTGTGCACACAGCTCTCTTGTTTTAGCCTTTTCCCTGTTGGAACCACAGCAGGAGGCAGCTGAGGAAACAGCCTTGAAGCTGCTTATGCTGGTGTTTTAAAAGCGATGGCATTTTTCAGAGTGCTTTCTCAAGATGAACAGATAAATAAAGACAGAACCAATCACATCCCTGCCTGCTACTCGTGGAAGGACATCCAGTCATGATGTGGTGTGGAGAGAGGCAAAACAAAACTTGCATTGAGAGTGAATTGAACTACAAAGTGCCAGTGTGCAGAGCTCTCAGTCACCATTAGCACAACAGGAATATCACCAACTTTGCAACATGTAATAGTCAGAAAAATGACACACAAATTTTCTGCCTCCAGCAGAACTCCCGCTGTGCACTTGTGGGCTAAAGGCTTGTGCCAGCCAAGTAGTTGTCTTCATGGGCTTGCCCCACAGACAGCCCACAGCAGTCACACTGCTGAGCTGTCCTCACTGCTGCGTAACTCTCCCTACAGATGCTGTATGTTAAACAATGCATCTAGCTTTTGTTTACCACCTCTAACCCAGATTGTCTCATGCAAGCACCTCTTCCCCCACTGACAGTGTTGCTTGGACACCTGCAAGCATGGAGTGAAAGGAGCTTTGCTATCAGGACTTCTGAGAATAAGGGGTGAGATTTTTCCATGCACCCGCAGCACTAGCGTGACCTTCTAGCATTCCTTGAGTAGCCAAATTAGGCAGATACCAGCTGAGTTTGAAAGTAGTCATTTTTGGCGGGGGTCTGCATTTCCAGCACAGGGAAGTAATGGTGACCATGTCCCATAGCCCAGGCTTCCCCACAAGTAGCTTTCCCAGAGCTAGTGCTCTAAATCAGCACATAGTGTGGCTGCAGTGTGAAACACTGAACAGACTAAAGCAATAAGCCAAATAAAAACAGCAGGAGAAGGAGAGATTTTGTACCTTACCTTACCTAACTAGAAGGCTGACACACAGGGACTTTTCTGCTATCTCTCAGGGCATGGGCAGCATTAGAGTATAAGCCGTGTTTTAAAGCTGTAGTGTCATACATGGCTCTGACTGTCCTCTGACCTCCCTCATGTGAATTTTTCTTTATAGTTTGCTCCACCTACACAAGGTCGACCCACGAGTGCCAGATGAGCTGCTGTATGGGCGCATGGGCTATCTCTATGCACTGCTATTCGTCAACAAGCACTTCAGAGAGGAAAAGATCCCTCAAAGTCACATTCAGCAGGTACCGTGGCTTCTCAGCAGTGGAGGCTGAATTCACCACCTGCTGATTTATTAGCTGTTTCTTCCCATCCAACTCACCTTTGGGCAGGAAAAAAAAATCAATGCTAGATGCAAAGAACTCTGGCAACAAGTGAGAAACCACGTTGTGGTTTCCCTGCTGCTACTCTTCATCCAAAGAGAAGCCCTACACGCCCCCCCAGCTCCCCATAAATGCCCAGGCAGCACTGAATGGGCATCTCTTTCACTCCCTCACCCACACTCCCCACTCTGCATAGAGGATGAACAACAGCTTTTTCTATATCAGGTTATCCACTGTGCATTACTTCCCTCACCTGCATCTGTTCCCATCCACAGGTCTGTGAAGCAGTTGTGGCCTCAGGAGAGAGCTTGGCCAAAAGAAGGAACTTTACAACCAAGAGCCCACTGATGTATGAGTGGTACCAGGAGTACTATGTGGGGGCAGCCCACGGCTTGGCTGGGATTTATTACTATCTCATGCAGGTAAGAGGCACCTGGAGGGGAGGGGCTGGTAGCAGCCATTTCACATTTCTTTGAACAAGAAGGAGCATCTCAGTAGGTTCACGCTGATGTCAAGCTGGGCAAGACCCCTTGTCTGAGAGGCTTACTTCTGTGTTTGATCATGTATCCCCACTGGTACTGATTCTCTTCAAGTCTGAGAGACTGGATTTTCCACCTCCATGGAGATCAATAGGATCTGCATTATATCAGCAGTTTCATATAATGAAGCCCTCGGGTTCAGCAGGGTCTGATCTTCCCCATTATAAAATATTTGGTTTGTTGGTGTCTGTAGGCTTCCTGCTTTTTTTTATTATTATTCTCAAGGTGGTTACTTGAAGCAATCTCAGATCACTGTAAGAAAAGCATGGTGAAAGAGATCATATGCACAGCAGCAAAGTGGAAAATGCCTTCCAAAATCAGGGCTTCTATGTTAAAGCAGTGGGACTTTCTACTTGCATTAAGCAGCTGAGTTCTGTAGTGCCTGAAGTAGGCAGAGCAAGACAAGGTCGGGAGCTGCAGTGCCTCTTTGCTTTGATGCTGTCTTTCTCACAGTTTTGCACAACTCAGTGGAGTTCTGAGAATCTTCCCTTCCCTAGCTCTGAAATCAGGGTGATAATTCCCCCATGTGCGTCAAATTTACAGTGCTTATGCTGTGTAATAACAGCAATAAACAACATTGCATTTTCAAAGCTGTATGAGTGCCCACTAAGCAATGAAAATTATTTTAATATAGCAAGGTTTGTAGAAATAAATTATATTTTTTATTAGACTTGTCAAAGCAGGTTTCAAGTGCTTGAGCTTTCCTTCAGGACTGAAGTTGAAGCCCATACACAGATGAGTGAAATTCCTGTGAATTTAACTCTCTTATATGACTTAGAGAGGAAGGGGTGTTGGTGCTTTTGAAGCAGAAGGAGATTTGACAAAAAGAGGGCGGGAGTTGATTATTTCCCAGGAGTAAAGAACAGCTAGCTGGGGGAAGGAAGACAGCAGTGTGCTGTGAGCCCAGATTCACACCAAGTCCCTGAGCTTGTCCCCAGGCTGTTTTAAAAAAATGTAAGTCTCCCATAAAACACTGCAGGCTTCTTGCTTCTCTGCTGTATGAACCACAGGGAGCCTAGACCAGCCAAGCATAACACACAAAAACCCTTGGGAGAAGCAGACAAGGGGACTATGGAGAGGAGGATGTTGGACTTCTATCTCCAGTGGTTTTACAGCACAAGTATTGATTTTTAATTTCCATGTTATCACTGTCTGGGGATCTGTGTGATCCCTAGATTAAAGTCTCACTGCAATCTGCCACAGGAGGTCAGAATAGTACGGATCTCTTGTGGGGCAGTGTCATTTGGAGAGGACACTGAAGTCCCTTCCTTGCTTTCATCTGAGGTCAGTGGTGAAGTCACTCCCTTGCAGTCATGCAGAAACATCCATGAAAATGCAACATCACAGCCCTCCAGCTGGGCTGGCCTAGCAGCTCAGAGCTGAGGTGCTAGGAATCATTCCTGGTATTCCTCCTTAATACTATTTTTTTGCAATTTACCTTTTTCCTCCAAAGCTGGGTCCTTGAAACTATGTTTACTTATGTTCAGGAAAAGACTTTTCTTCTTCTTAGAGGGCTGTGTGACTCTTGGGGCAGTTTTTGGTTTTGGAAATGCAGGAGTATAACTGGAAACAAGTCCCTGCTGACAGAGCAGCCTGTGGCTGAGCAGGTATTCGGGGTGTGTGAAAGGCAGGGCCAAGCAAGAGCTTCATTTACAAGGAGCAAGAAGGGACGTGACTACAGTTGGCTTTGTTTCTACCTTTCAGGCATGTCTTAGGCCATTTAAGGAGAAACATAACAGAATTCTCCTGGATTTAACACTTTCTCTCTCTTAGCCTGGCCTCGGAGTGAGCCAAGTAAAGCTGCACAACGCAGTCAAACCCAGCGTGGACTACGTCTGCCAGCTCAAATTCCCATCAGGCAATTACCCTCCCTGCATCAATGACACCAGAGACCTACTCGTCCATTGGTGCCATGGGGCACCAGGGGTTATCTACATGCTTCTCCAGGCCTACAAGGTACCAGAAATCATGCAGAGATGCTTTGGGGAACCCTAAATGTAGAACTTCATCATGGAGGAAACTATGTTGGGATCCCCCTGCCTGAAATCAGCATGATTTGTTGCAAGAAAGTCACCCCACAGGGACTGATGACTGAAACAGAATATTTTTTAAAGACTTTTCTTAAGTTAAAAAAAAATATATTTTTTTTGAATTGTGAAATTGTGTTTTGTCTCTGCAGGTGTTTGGGGAGCAGCAGTACCTGAACGATGCCCTGCAGTGCGCAGAAGTGATCTGGCAGTACGGGCTGTTGAAGAAAGGCTACGGGCTTTGCCACGGGACTGCCGGCAACGCCTACGGTTTCCTAGCACTGTACAACCTCACTCAGGACATGAAATACCTGTACAGGGCCTGCAAGGTGAGAGCCTGCACGAAGAAGGGAGAGAGGAGTATTCACTTCTGCCTTTTCTGCATCACAGCATTTTCCTTTGAAACCTAATTTCTAGTGTGGTAGTGATGCAGCTAGATGTAACCAGCTCCACCAGCAGAGTCCTTGAGCAGCATAGTTGCTGCCTGACAGCCCACATAGAAAGGATATCTTGTAGAAGCCTTGCTCTGCAAAGTGATAATGGGAGGATGAGGGTGATATTTATTTCAACATGCATCTGTAATGAAGTATGAATACTTTATTCCTTTTTTCCCAGTTTGCAGAGTGGTGTTTAAGCTATGGTCAACATGGGTGTCGGACTCCAGACACACCGTTCTCTCTCTTTGAAGGTAAACCTCCTTTTCTAAGCTTGTGTTTTGCTCCTGGACTTAAGCTAGTCCAGCACTGAGGAAAATGTTCCACTGAAGCCTTTGCAAAACTCAGCGTAAAGAATGGGAGGGAAATAGTGTTCACTGTTCTTACCCTTACTCAGAAGCAGTTGTCTTGTAACAGGCCAGTGGCTCCTGCTGGAGCATCTTGTCCTCTTGCGACTCCTATGGAGATTCTGCACACAGGTCTCGAGAATTCCTTTACAGGCCAAAGTCTGCCTCATGATAATTTGTAGCCTGGCTTCTTCAGTCTCTCTTTGTGCATTTTTAAGGATTAAAATCCTGTATGGGCTTTCCAGTTCTATTTCAGAGACGAGCGAAGAACAAGCAGGGTCATTTTTGTAGGCCTTGTACACTCCTGTGGAACTTTGTCACTCCTGCTAATGGCTCCCCAAAAATCTGCCATCAGCAGGTATTGCTGACAGAAATGGTTCCTCAGCTAATTTAAATCTTGCTAGCTTTGAGGCAGACCAAGGAGCAAGGGCAGATATATCAGTGAGGATCTGAGGCAACAACATCACAGGATCCAAAGTTTTGCAAAGATACCTAGATTCTTCAGCCTGTAGACAGGTTAAGCAGAAGGGAGAGTGCTGGAAGGGGGTAGACTTGTCATGTCTTCCCACGTGTTTGTCAACACTCGATTAACTTCAAAATGCTCTTCCCAACAAGTACCAAGCCGCTTGGAAAACCTACATTCAGACCCTGGAAATGATTTACCTCCTGAATATGTTTTCTTGTCTACTGTCTTTATGTCTATATTCACCCCCTGAATAACTAACGATATCGATGCCCAAAGGCAATCTCTCTGAAGCAGTTCGTTTTTCTCTTGTTCTCAGGAATGGCTGGAACAATTTACTTCCTTGCTGACCTGCTGGTGCCAACCAAGGCCAAGTTCCCTGCATTTGAACTCTAAACCCAAGCTTGGCAGTTCCTTGCCCAAATCCTTCTGCACTTGGAAAAGCAGTTCAGAGCTGCTTTCTCTTCCCTCCAATCTCATCATTGTTTACCTAACTGAACATAAATCCATCCTCCTGAGGGTATGCCGAGTTCTCCAATATTTCTAGTCATGTTGTTGCATTGTTTCAGTTCAAAAGACAAAATGCAGGTTTTGGTGGTGTTTCCTGAAAATGCAGGGCTGCAATTGGGAGTGGGGAAAAAATGTACAGTATTTTGTTGGCTATAAAGTTTTGCTATTTTCTGTGTCTCATTTCCTGGGAGAAAGTTCTCTATCGAATGTAACTTTGCCTTTTTTTTTTTTTGGTTTTTTTTTTTTTGTGCGCGCACGCATGTGCTGACAAATAGTTGCAGGAAGGCGCCCTTGGGAAACAAAAGATGAAATACCAAGGCTATTGCCCTCAAACATGTTAAGTGTTTTCTTTCTGAGCATCCAGGGAAGAGGTAGTTTAGGAGCTGAGCTGGTCCACAAGAAGTGAACATGATGGCACTGGAGTCTATATGTTTTTATGTCAGACTGCAAGTGGCACAGCTGGAACTGACATGCCAAAGCCTTGTCCTGAATTTACACCTGTCTGCTTTACAGGCAAAAGCTATTATGTTTAGCTCTTTTGTGCCTTTTTTTTTTTTTAAACCAGTGACAAGCAAATAATCCATTAGCTTTTGTGATTATTTGCCATCTTGTGCTAAACCTTGCAAAAGTCCATCAATCATTTCATGGACAATTGCAATTTAAAAGCAAGCTAAGAATGCACGCTGATGTGGTCACTCCTGCTTAGCTTTGAAAATATATTTTGCAAATTTTATTTCAAGTCATATATGAATATTATAGGTGACTGCCAGCAGCAGCATAGGAAAAGAAATGTATTCCACTGAGTTCCCTCAGTGTTTGGCCTGTTGCCTTTGTAGAGGTTGCTTACAGGCTTTGTTTTATAAGCTTTCCTGAACCTGGATAATTTGAGTCACTTGTTACTGCTTCTTGTAGTTTGATATGCACTACATCTACCCAACAGGAAAATCTGCCTAGGTTAAATAGCCTTGATCTCTCAGTACACCAAAAGCTTGCAAGGGGTAAATCTGCTTTGCTGCTGCTACACTAATTTGCAGCAGCTGGGGATCTGATCCCTCACCCTTAAACCTTTTTTTTTTTTTTTGCACCAAGCATGAGCTAAATACTGAGTACAGTGGAAGTTACTGACTCCACTTTACTACCTTGCACTGTTTGAGGGCAGCTCCTTAGCCCACCCAAGTGTGGACATGGGTTTGGTTTTTCAGGGGCACAGCTGGTGAGTGGCTTAGGCCATCTAAAAGCAGGTGAGCAGCTACAGGGCAGCACAGGCAGCTTGAGCCAGCAGCATGAAGCAGCACCAGCTGTCTTAGTCATCTTTAGAGGGCATAGTGCTACTGCAAGGACCAAACCTGGCATGCTTTGCAGCTCACCTCTTAACAGTGAGGTAGGCAGACCTGAAAAAACCTCCACCATGGGTTGCTTCAGCAAAGAGCAGAAACCATTCCTGAAGGCTCCCTCTCTCCTCAAAGCATAGTGTCACATGTTTCAGCCAGTTCATCAGAAGACAGCCTGAAGCACAGAATAAGCACTTATCTGCCTTGGGCTGGGCATCCCTGCCAGGAGCCAGAAGCTCATGCAGACTAAGTGGTGGTCATCCCTGTCCTTTCTGGGACTCGCACAGTATGGGGAGATGACTGAAAAGGAAGAAACACAGCCTTGGGAGCAGGAGTTGGCTAATCAAACAGCATGAGAGTGGGGTCCTGTAGCACCTGAGGCTTGCTCTAAGTCATCTCCCAGCTTGCCTGCTGTGATGGGAGTGTGGGGACACTGGTCTGAGCCTGGATTTCTCCTGGTGATTGCTTTTGTAGAGGCGGTGGTTTGTGCAATCTGTTGGGGCAGCATTGCATCCCAGCATTCATATACAGAGCTGGAAATGACCTGCTGTAGAACCGGCAAGTAGAGCACTGTTCAATAAAACACAGAAATGAACTGGCTTTGGGTCATTTTCTCCCCTATTTTGTGACTAGGATTCACATTTGAAGAAACAAAAGTACACCACAACCACCAAGCTGGTGAAGTCACTGAAGTGTTCTCAGATGCATCCATGAGGTAGATAGTAACTATGGATTACAGAAATGCTGTGAGCAGGTAAATTGTGCTGTCTAGCTCCAACACCTGCCATGGGCAGGGTTGCCACCCACCAGATCAGGCTACCCAGGGCCTCATCCAGCCTGGCCTTGAACACCTCCAGAGACAGGGCATCCAGTTTCTCTGGGCAGCCTGTTCCAGTGCCTCACCACCCTGAGTAAAAAAAGTTTCCTCTTAATATCTAACCTAAATCTCCCCTTTTAGTTTAAAACCATTCCCCCTTGTCCTATCACTGTCAGACTGTGTGAAAAGTCACTGTACATCCTGTTTATAAGCTCCCATTAGGTACTGGAAGGCTGCAATGAGGTCTTACTAAAGCTTTCACTTCTCCAGGCTGAAGAAGCCCAGCCCCCTCTACCTTTCAGCATAGCAGAGGTGCTCCAGCCTCTGATCCTCTTCTTCATGACCTCCTCTGGCCCTGCTCCAGCAGCCCCATATCTTCCTTGTGCTGGAGGCCCCAGGCCTCAATGCAGTGCTGCAGGTGGGGCCTCACAAGGGCAGAGCAGAAGAGGACAATCCCTCCCCTACTGCCAACCCCTCTCTCTTGAGGCAGCCCAGAATGCAGTTGGGCTTCTGGGCTACAAGTTCAGACTGCTGGCTCATGTCAAGCCTCTCATCCACCAGAACACCTAAGTCCTTCTCCGCAGGGCTGCTCTCAAGGAGTTCTTCTCCCAGTCTGTGCATGTATCTGGGATCGCCCCAACCCAAGTGCAACACCTTGTTGAACCTCACGAGATTGACATGGGCCCACTTTTCAAGCTTGTCCAAGGCCCCTTTAGATGGCATCTCTTCCTTGCATCATATAAAATACACTGCTTAGCTTGGTGTCATCAGCAAACTTGCTGAGGGTACGCTCAATCCCACTATTCAGGTCATCCATAAAGATGTTGAAGAGCACTGGTCCCAAGATGGACCCCTGGGAGACACCACTCATTACCAGCCTCCACCTGGACATAGAGCCATTGACTACAGCCCTCTGGCTGCAACCATCCAGCCAGTTCTTTATTCACTACATAGTCCACCCTTCAAATCCTTCTCTCTCCAACTTAGGGATAAGAATGCGGTGTGGAACCATATCAAAGCCTTTTCAGAAGTCCAGGCAGACAACATTAGTTGCTCTTCCTTTGTCCACTGATATTGTTACTCCAGATTGGTCAGACACAATCTGCCGTTGGTGAAGCAGTGCTGGCTGTCAAGGATCCACCTCCTCATCTTGCAAGTGCCTTAACATAGCTTTCCATATCTCTGCAGCTAGGACCCTCCCACAGAGCTGCTTCCAGCAGAGAGAGAACTTCTTTCCCTCTGGTGTATCTGCTGGGAATGCTGACAGTGACAGTCCTGCAAGGGCCCACCAGCACTTCCCAAGGCTTCCTGTTTGACTTGCAGCTATAGTAAGGCAATGAGCAGCTTTGGCTGCAATGGGCAACTCCTGAAATAGTTCGAACATGCTGAAGTGTCTGATCTGGAGCCAACAGGTGCCATGAAAAAGGGATGAGTTACTCCAAGGTGGCTCCTCCTGATTTGGCCAAGGAAGGCTGTCATCAAGATCATGCTCACAAAGAATACACCACCACCCTAGAGCATCCTGCCTTAAGTGTCCAGGCAGAGCCTCTAGTAAAGAGTTATTCTGGGGTAACCAGATTTTAGAAGCAACAGGAATTCTTTTTAGTGGAATACAAGATGTTTCCCATCTCCAGTGGGGGTTGTCAGGAATTAAGGAATCTGATGTGACACAAATGCTAAGGGGACACGGCCACTTCTCTACCAGGAATGAACACTTTTCCATGATTGTAGCCTTTGAAGGAAAGAAAATCCCATTCAGCTGCTAAGTCATGCCCCAGGAGAGCTGGGATTCAGTTCTTGTGCAGCCTCAGGAAAGTCACAGAAACCAGAAAGCCCAAATGCATGATGTTGTATTTGTATACTGTGAGGGACAAGAGAGGGATGAGAACTGTGGAAACCCCTCAGAAGCGCACAGCCTCAGAATGTGCCATACACATCTTAGGAAAAAAATAAGCTAAACAAAGAGCATCTTTCCCAGTCCTACCTGTAAGCTGCCCAAACTCTTCCACAAGCTCCAGCAAGGGAGAAAACTCCTCATTCCCCTCAGCCATTCAGGCAAGTTTTCAAGAAAATGTTCCACCTGTCATGTGAAAGTGTTCCGTGCCTCCCCTCCCCAGTTTTTTTTTTTTTTTTTATTTCCCCTATCTGCTCCCAACTCCCAGAAACCACAGAGCCAACGACCCCCATCTCTACAGGCTGCCCTGCGCTCCAAGAGGTCCTCCTGCACCAAACCTGCCTCCCTCTGCTGTTGGGGGCATCCCACAAGGTCAAGAGAGCTTTAAGAAAATCCAGGTCAGCATATGTGAAAGGCTGCTGAGGCTCACCACATAGATATCTTGACACCCCTATCAGGATGTGGCCTGAAGCCAACAGGTTTCCCTGACAGGCAGTCTCAGGAGTTCAGAAAACCCTTTTATTTCTGCTATGCACAGGGACTGAGGAGAGTAAGACAGGAAACAGAACCCCAGAGAGGAATTGTCAGGCCCATAGGGCTGTGAAGGGGTTCCCTGGGTGCAGCGGGTGTGCAGTGTTAGCTTCCAAACTTACTGTCAGCCCAGAAGAAAACATATTTAGTGCCTAGGTCAGTGCAGACAAATACCTCCAAATACAGTATCACAGCTGGCAGAGGCAGGTACTTCAGCATCTCTAAGGCTGGACCTTTTAACTTACAGAGCCCATTAACCTTGGCAAGAGGGCAAGAATAGGTTCTCAGATAACAGTTGAATCTGAGAGGATTGCTTCATTTACTGTTCTCTTCCTGAATCAAAATATGGTTTATACCTTCATGCTTCTCTTTTTGGGGGGGAATGAGGGGGCAATGTTTTTGTTTTTCTCCTTATCTTTGTTTTGCTCAGTAGCAGTGATGTTCTGGAAAAGTCATCTACATGGGTCAGATCTGGAGACAGTGCCTGATCTGCGTAAAGCCCATGGCATTAAGCTGGTTTAGAGCAGTTTTGGATCCAGCCCTTCTGCAACAGCTGAACGTAGGAGTCAGGCAGAGTTTATTAACTTTGAATGGCTGATGGCATTTCAAGCCTAATAAACATGTTTGTGCCTGACCTTAAAAGCAAGTCTTCGTATATTAACTAAAGGATTCCAGTGACTAAGACTGTCCTACCTGACAGGTAGGACTTCGGTTGGTTTCTTTTTTTCATTTTAGAAAGAACAGACAAACTCTTCTGTCATTCAGACAGCAGCAGGATGGCCCTCAAACACCCCTTTACCATGAGCTGGAAACAGACGACACTCTCCCTTTAATACGAACAAATTTATATCCCTCATATACCCCCTGCTTTTGCCAAAGAGCTTCAGAAAGCTCTTTCCTGGCTCTGGAGTGAGGACTACCAATACTGCAGAAGCGATATTGCTTGGGTTGGGCAATGCTTTGTAATATGGAGAGCAGAGGGGCTCGCTGTGCTGATGGTCATACTGGCACATGGTGTTTCATGTCAGGAGACAAGCATCACCCACCTGGTACCACCCCACTAGCACAACTGACCTCTGACAGCAGAGGGTGAGCACAAAGACCTGGGCAGCTGCTCCAAGACCCAAAGACAACCATTGCATCATCGCGGGGTTTCTGCTGCTCCAGAAGCAAAACAGCTCCCTTGGAAGCTGTTGGAAGAAAAACAGGACAAAATGGCTGTTTATACAGTTGATTTAAGGCAGAGCCTGCTTTTGTGTCACTATAAAGCTCTGTATTCTCAACTGCTGCTTAAGCCAGCCCTCAGCTCCCAGTGTGGTGCTCTCAGCTGTTCTCTCCTGTGGTATTTGTTTTCTCTCTCCCCCATGTCACTCACTCATTTGTTTCTGCCTCCATTCTGCCCTTTTTGAGGAAGAAAAGTAGTAGTTTTTGTGTGTGTGTGGTTTTTTTTTTTTTTTTTTTTTTACACTGGATCACTTCACAGCTCCAGTTCACAGCATCACAGCAAGGGGGAGGCAAAATGCAGTGTGAGATAAAAGATGAAACCATCACTACCCAAGGAAACTAGCACCTGCTACTCTCAGAGAACAGCATCCCAGGATCACACAGAACCAACCTTATACTCAATATTTGGGTAATCTAGATGCTATGAGGTCCCAGCAGATGGGGAGAAGAGAAATAAACTCCCTCATATGGCCCCCAGCTCCAGAGGTACAAGAGCTATTTGTTTTAATCATTCTGTGCTGGATAGGACACTTAACTAGCCCTGCACCCTCAAATACTGTGCACCTGATCTGCTCCTTCCAGAGAAGAAAATACACCAGACTTGGCCAAAAAGCAGAGCAGATGCCATACTAAATGATCACCCTGTCATATGCACCCATCTGCCTATATAGATGACAGGATGCAGCTTGGCTTCCTCTTGGTGAGAAGACAACCAGCGATGGAGAAGGCCCAGAGGTACTCAAAACCACTGTGAAAGTCTTAAGAAGGAAAAATAAAACTGTGCCTGTGGGGAGCCATTTAACTCCATCTCCTCATGGCTGAGGAATTTCTCACTGGCAGGACACACAACAGGCTGCCCTCATGTTGCAGCCGTTGCAGTTTGCTGCAGCATTTGCAGTGATCTCAGGCAGTAATCGAATCTGTTGGTAGTGCTTCATCGTCCATAAATCCCATTGGAGCCTGGCCCATAAATAGTTACACTACAGCATGCAGCTGCACATAGGGCAGGAGCAAATGTTCCACGCATCGGCTGTTGGCTCTGATCGGATTAATCGAGGAGTTGATCGTATTTCCACCATTTGGCTGGGTTTTATTATAGCTGCCCCTCCTTAAGGCACACGCTTGCCAGCGAGGGGGAGACCACAGCACCAGTAAGCAGCTTCACTGCAGGAGAGACCCAAAGCACCTCTGAGCTGCAGGGGCTTTTTGGAGCTGTTTTGTAGCAGTTTGCTCTGTCCCTGAGGTGTTGCCAACTTCAAGGAACCCATGATGCTCCCCATAGCAGGGAGGAAGGGATCAATCAGATCCTACAAGTGCAGAAGTCTAAAAGACTGCGAGAAGGTGACCATAAAGCAAACTTTGAATGAGAGCACATCCCACATCCTGGATACCCTCATTAGAGATTTGTAGCTCTTTTATGGAAAGAGGACAAATCCCACCTGGTTGGCAGCTACAGCAGGCCACAGTTAGGTGAAAGCCACATCAGGGTATGGCACAGTAGCTCACAGAACCAGGCTCACTGCCCCACAAAACCGCAGCCTACAGCATTTACAAGGCTGACAAATCCATCTACAAGAAGCTGGGCTCTGCACCAAGAGCAGGGAGTTGCCAGTGGAAGTGTCTGGGAACCCCCGGTGCTCATCACCACAGAGGGTAAACTCCAGGGTGTTTACACCACCCAAAGCTGGGGAATATCCTGTTCCAGCGAGGCTGACTCTGCGCTTTATGAGCACGTGGAGAAGACAGCCTGATGCAGAGATCCTAAATCAATACAAACATCTTTGTGTTTCGGAAACACACAGATCCAGCCTTTGGGACCCTGCTTACAACAGGACAAGCATCTTCCATTTTCTCTCACCTCTTGTTATTTTCACGATGTCAGTAGTTCCAGTTCCCTGGCTTTCATCAAAAAAAATCTAATTCACTTACTCCAACTGCCTAGCCTTCCTCTGAGAAGCCTACACATTATTGAATTACTGCCTTGTAAAAGAGCAACAATGCTATTAGTTTTCTCACTTTCCTGATTTGTGACAGGAGATACCAGCAAGGGGAAAATTAGAAATTCCTCATAATAAGGAAAGAAATGGCCCAGTATCCTCTCCTTGCTTTTCTCACTCTAAGACTTAAATATGATGTGCTTAACCCCAGATCCTCTGCATCTCCACCGGAAGCCTCTGCAGGCAACAGCACATCTCAGTGGACATCTTGCCTTGGACTGGGGCTCAGCAGACAAGCCTCCTTCCTCTGGCTGCAAGTGCCAAGCTGGGGCCCCTCCAACAAGTCACTTGGCAGCTCTCTGCTTTGATTTGCTCCCATCTCCTTATGTTGGGCTTGCAACTCTGCATTGCCCAGCCCTGGAAGCTTGCAGGTGTGCACTGTTGTGGATCACAACCCTGTCCTCTGCTGATGTGCAAGCCTGTGCCCTGGATGAACCCTGAGGAGCACACAGCCCAGCAACCAGGAAACCACCACCAGGTCTTTAAAAAGATGGTGACAGCTTGAGGTGCTTTACTTGACCACTGCAAAGGTCACCTGCCTGCACAAAAACCCAGTTATAATGAGATGTGCACGTTTGCTGGCCAAGACAGTCAGAGAGCTATAAAAGCAGCAAGGAGCTCTCGGCCATCTACTCCACAGCAGGCCACGCACACCAGCTAGCTGCTGGGCATGCTTTCTTCAGCTCCAGCTAAATCGCTGGACGTAACCTTTAGATACGACACAGTGCTGGGAGTTCTGCATGGATGTGAAATTAGGGCAGGGAGAAAAAGACAACACAGAAAGCCAAATGGCAGTTTGTAATGGCCCCAGGAAGGCAAAAAAGGTTCATCCTTCGGGAACATACAGAAGACGGGAACAAAATGAATACATGCCAAAAAAAAAACAAGTCATACCAGGAGTCTCCTCTGATCCAAAACTGAACAGAACGGGAAACCAGATTGAGTTGTGACCTTCCTAAACAGACCTAGAAATAATAAAATTCTCCATCTGTGCTCTCCAAAGGGGATGAGCCCTTAATGTTTGTCTTATGACAGCACTGGGATAGGAATTCAGGGAATTCCCATCCAAGTCTTCACAAGTATTAGCACTTCGTGCAACATACCACACTCTTGTTCAAGCATTTTTCCAGCTCTCCCTGTGCCTTGAACCCACCCACCAGAAAATCTGACCATTAACATCTTTGCTTTCATCCTCCCTGTAGGTTTTTTTCCCCATTGGGTTCTCTCTCTCCACAGTTTGAGCCCTAACCATGCAACACTATGTACAGCATACTACACATTCTTCTGGCTCCAGAGACAATATTAGGAGCACTCAGCTGTTGCTCACTCTTTAGAAACCCATCCATAGTACCCAATTTTCAAAGTGAAGTATTTGAGACACCTTGATTTGGAGGATGGACTTTCAACTCAAGAATCCATGAAAGGAGGCTTTTTTTTTTCCCCAAAAAATGGAGGAAACCACTCATCACTTGAAAGAAAATTGGGTCTCAAAGTCACTCACAGCTGCTGAAATCTTTGGCCAATAAACAACAATTACCATCCCCACTATTGAATAGAAGACAACAGGGAAAGCAAGTCTGCCTCAGAATGCACACTGGGGAAAAGCAACCCTCAACCACTGAAGCTGCCAACACTGCTTTCTTCCTGACAGATGTCATCTCATCCCATGAGCTGCCACTGTCACTTTTTCCTAGACCCTCTTCCTCAGCTGTCTAATCCCCAGCTGCAGCAAGCATGCAAGCCCATGAGAGCAGGCTCCCACAACCATGGTGTGGCTTCGGGTTTCTCCTCCCCTTTGGAGGAGCAGGGCTGTGGGACAAAACGCATCTGTCAAATTAATTAGGAGCTGGGGAACATCAGTTATTAACTCCATTGTGCAGGTGGCAGACCTGCTAAATCAGATGCGCTAGAGGTACTTTCCAGTGCTTAGTACCCTCAGGGAGAGGAGCAAATCTGCAGCCAAGGACAAGCAGCTTACTTGCATTAAATGTTGAAGCTCACAGCAGACTGACAAGACTTGATTACAGTTATTCTTTAAATGCCCTTACAATGATAACAACAGTATAGAAAGTCTTTGTGGAAAATGAAACTTTCAGAAGGGGAGATAGAAAGCCTCGCCTTGATAACAACAATGAAAAGAGAACAGGAAGAAGTTTGAAGGAAAAAAAATAAAAGCAATGAAGAGACAGCAGGGACCACATCCACGCTGAAGCTTCCTTGGTGATATCTCCACAGGAGCACAAACCCCAGCTAATGTTAAAAGATGGATTAGAGTCTCAATTGATATAAAATCATAAAAAGCACAAATGGAAGAAATACTCCCAACATTAACTCCTATCAACTATTAAAC
This sequence comes from Alectura lathami, assembly GCA_013399715.1. Taxonomy (NCBI): domain Eukaryota; kingdom Metazoa; phylum Chordata; class Aves; order Galliformes; family Megapodiidae; genus Alectura; species Alectura lathami. The sequence continues at coordinate 43,096 of VXAV01009196.1, read as the reverse complement.
GCAGCAGGAACAAGGATGACATCCCAGCGTCACACCTCACAGGCTGATAACTAAGGCAGTATTAAACATACAGCTGCCCCACTCTCCAGCCTATCCTATAAAAGCTATGTTAAAATTGCATTCAACATGGAAAGAGGGAGAAGGGAGGCACTGGCAGAAAGTTAATGTCACAGCACTTCCCATCCCCTGGGAGAGGGATCCAGCAACATGAAGCTTGGATCCAAGATGCACCCATGGCAATACACAGATTTCCAGATGTCTTGATGTCAGAACCCTCAATTATTTCAACAGGATTCTGTCGTAATATGAAATCCTGTATACCCATCACAAGGAACAAAGCAGAATTTAGGAGATCACATCTTTTTTATGTAGCCACTCTGCCAATGCCAAGCCCTCCAAACCTTATAATTTGGAGTTTAAACAACCTCTCTTGCTCCTCCTGATTCATGTGAGCACAATAAGAGGAGAATTAACAAAGTGCCTTCAATCATCATCTGTATGTAACATTCACAATGGCAAACCGAACACCAAATAATTTAATAATAATTTGTGAAACAGAAGCACTGGCTTGAGTTCACTGCAGCACGTATGTCTTCATGTTCTTGCTAGTTAGAAGTACTCAAACATTCAGCTAAAGTGTTTACTTTAGACATCTACAAGGCAACAGATGCCACAGGGAATCTGCCACAACACATGCCTCAGATATGCCTGATTCACATGCCTGAATGAAATGCTGGTCAGTACCCCCAGGCAGAAACGCTCCACACAACACCTGGGGACAAAAAGGATCATGGGGATCCCACATCCCATAACACAAAGCCTGCCAGGGATCATCCCATCACCCTCCCAGGGAAGCTAAAGCTACAAGGCATTGGAGATGGCCAAGGTGGAGGAAGCTCCTTTGCGTTGAAACTAGCCTCATTTCATTTCATCACATCAAGCTGCAAAACTTTACTGACATTCTGCTCAAGACAGGTACCACTGACTCTTGCTGAAAAAGCAGATAAATACCAGATGTCAGCATTTCATCTCTACACAAGAGATGAAAGCATGTTTGAATTTTGCAAAATAAATAAATAAATAAAAAACCACTAAATCCCTTCCTTTATGGATATGTTGTGTGTGAATATGGAAAGAAATACTACAAAATAGTCACTTGAATTTCTTTTCTGTCACTTCAGTGTATTTGAAGTGTCTTAGACTCTTTGGCAGCAATCCTCACCAGATTTATTCACTTCACACAATTTTTCCAAAATATTTGATGAAAACTGATGATGAATCTGCGAGAAATAAAAATACTGTGTGGTCTACTAGTTAATCAAAGTGGTCCAGATTTTCAACTGAGAATAGTTATCTTTAGCCATCTTTGACAATTCCAGAAACTCAAATTCATTTGCGAAAACAAATAGATAAATAATTTCAGTGTGCAAATGCTAAACAAGTGACACAACTGATTTATGGAAGTCGTGGAGCTGGATTTTGTGTCAAGAAATCTTGGAGCTACCAAAGCCACAGAAGAGATGACTGCTTTCAGTGTACTTACCGATGTCACTTCAAACTGTTCTTTCTATGAGCATCTTCGGTACTCAGTGTCCAGCTGCACTTGCTGTTCCCACTTTTATGGTTTCAAATTTCTCTATGAAAAAGGAAGAAAAACTTTTAAGAAAAAGGGTTAAAAGTAGAAGTCACACCTGCACACGTGTACCCCATAACCAGCTGTTGCAGCTCTATTGATTTAATGAAGCTGCTCAGGAGAGATGAGTTTGGGACAAAAATTATTTAATAAAAATAACAGGCATCTGAACTACCTTTGGGAGTAACAGTCTTCATAAAGTACATCATCAGCTGCTCGCTGGCAGCTCTGAAGTCATCTCATGTTGCAGAGCAACTGACTTTGACAGGAGTTTAACAAGCACAACACCTTGGGACTAACTATTTGAACAAAATGGTTTGGGCTGAGACCTTGCTCATATCACACTCTGCAGGTGGACCGCCACAGCCCTGAACGCATGTGTGCATCTTATGGAAAAGAACCATAGAATGGCTTGGGTTGGAAGGGACCTCAGAGATCATCCAGTTCCAGCCCCAATGCCATTGACAGGGCTGCCAACCACTAGCTCACTAGATCAAACTGCCCAGGAGCCCATCCAGCCTGGCCTTTGTATGCAATAGTTCAGAGAGCTCCGCGGGGAGGTAGAGGCAGCTTGCACTGGCTGCCAAGCACACTCCTACAAAGCTTTCTTTGTGGTTGAGGTGCTCCCCACAGCCACAGGGTCCCCCAGGGTCCTTCAGCACTTGTGCTCTAATATCCTGCCCCAGCCCACCAGGTGTCCAGGTCCTGGATCCAGCTGCACTTTCAGCAAGGGTCACTGTACATCTCCTGCTAACAGCCTCTGACCTCAGTCACATGAGAAGCAAAGTGACATTCTTGAGCATCACCGTGTCACTTGTCTCCCTAGAGCTAAATAAGGGGTACAGAACTGGCAGGCTATTTAAAGAAAGCCAGCATAGCTGTTCGACATCCTTGCATTGCAAGCATACACATTCTTGCTCCCCAAAAACAGGCTTGCAGCTTCACCACGATGACTTCAGGGCCTTACCAAGGTCTGTTTCCACATGCAGAAGGAACGCAGAAGTGCTATGAGCACAACGCAAAAGGCCAAGCTCCGTCACAGCTAGCTTTAAGTGGCTTGGCCAGGTCTGTCTGGGGGAATCAGTGCCAGTGCTGAGACAAAGACCTCCTGTGAGAAGCACCCAGCAGGTCCCTGCGTGCTCCGTCCCCTCAGCCCCACGACAGGTTGCTTATTCTCCTCTCTGCCACAAAGAGCACTATCAGACCCACATCATCCTCTCCTGACATTCCTAAAGGGAGACTCCTTTATCTGCTGGCTGGAGACCACCTCCCCAGCTACGGACAAATAGTGGGAATGAAAATGCCACTGAGGTAAGAGGACATGGTGCCATCATGTAACACCAGCTGACGGTGGGCAAAACCATGGGAGAAAGCAAGTCCATAGGCATCAGGCTGGGGACCATAGTAGCCAGAAGGCTGGACCAAAAGGTACAGTGTCACCTGCACAGGGCTGCTGCAGGCAGGCTGCCTCCCGGGAACACCCTGCCCCCAGACACAATAGCCTCAGGTTCCCAAGCATCCAAAGCAGAAGGCCACCTCTACCTCTCCGCATCAATTCTCTGCCACAGTCACTCCACAGGTAGCAATAAATACATTAAGAAGGGACACAGGATGCTCGGAAACTGAGTGATTCGTGAGCAAGGAGGATCTCATTTGTGCCCATTCAGGCAACCACAGTACAGATTATACTCATAACACTTGTGTGGATCTGTTAGAGTTTAATAATCCCTGATAGGGTAATTAGACTTGCAAAAAAATTTTGAAAATATGTCTAGTACAATTGATCACATGATAGTATAGTTATATTGCCCTCTTTTCCTGAGTAAGATAACTTCATGGGTATGATTCAAAATGCATAAGTATTATCCAAAACCCATAAAACCAAAGTATTTACTTCAAGACACGGAAAAACCTGAAAATTCTGAGTTCCTACAGCTTTGTTCTAGCTGAGCTGTCTCAAGCTTTGCATATGGCTGATCTACTTCATAAATACCTAAATCAACAGCAAGACTCATTCATATAATTAGAAAACAGCGTGTTCACTCTGCATGTTTTGGACAGTTTGGGCATTTAGCAATATTTCAGTAGAAGCACACTGCATGCTTGGTAGGGACAGGCTGTCAACAACGAAGGCAGAGTGTGTACAGCCAAGGAGTGATGCTTGCATCAGTACGCTTTGGACCTTGAAGGCTGTCCATTGAGAAGCGCCTTACTAATGGCCAAAGAGGAAAGAGATCTGAGTTTTGATAACGCTGAATTTCCTAAAACATGAAGATCATAACCGTTTGAGATTTCAAGCCTAGACCATCGTTAACAGCGATCAGCAAAACCTAACCCACATCACAGAAAGTCTGGTGACTTATCCCAGACAGTAGTTTGGCCTTTAGATCCTGGGCTGACACCTTCTGGAAAAGACTTTACACCCCAAAAGGAAAGGCGAGGATGGGGGGCGGGGGGGGGGAAGAGGGAAAGAAAAGAAGTCAAGGCCCCATAAGTAATTCTGAGGCTTCCCAAGCAACAAAAGTGCACAGGGACTCTGTGCTGTGTATTAGCTATCCTTCAGTGCCCTTTCCAGTCCTGATGCCATTCCTAAATAGTTTCCTAGCAGATTATTTAAATGGGACCTGAGAAAGACATTTCATGTGAATGAGCAGTAATGCAACTCCTGCTGCGCACTCTCAGGAAAAGGGAGGACAGACAAGGCAGCAAATCTTTGCAGTTTGCACACAGGTTTTAGGATGCTGAAGCCACAGGAATTCTGACTGCCCAAAGCAGCACGAGATGGATTTTATCATAGGTGGTGAGAGAGCGTGCCAGGATTAGTGTCTCGTGTGGTGTTTAATCTTAATATCTAAAGCCACACAGCGTTGTTCAGGACCTGCGGTAAGAAGTCCTGCTTGGTGGGATCTGATATACAGTGTTGCTGATGCACATTTTGGTTACATTTCGCCAAGGCCCTTGCACTTCAGAGTTGCTCTTTGATCTACAGGCCAGCTCCTGTAGGGCCACAGAGGAAACAGGCCAGAAGTAACAGTCAGGAGTTTTATGGGACAGTGAAAAGCAAACTGCAACTTCTGATCCAGAGAACAGCGGTGTCAGGAGGGTTTCTACAAGGCTGAACATGAGCCCAAGGTGGTGCGGAGCTGCCAGCACCTCCTTCAGGGAGCTGCTTCTCCTTGTGAGCCCTCCTGGGGCGAGGGGGGGCACAGAGATGCTCCGAGCTCTCCGAGGAATGCCTTGTATGTCTCACCACCACTTGCTGGGGGACGCTGACATCGTCTGGGACAGAATTAGAAAACCTCCAGCGGGAGGACAACCAGGCACAAGTGCTAAGTCAGCCGCAGGCTATATGCAGCACACCAGTTGCTGCCTCTCCTCCCTCCCGACCCAGGCACATTCACACACTTCCCCCAGCCCTTCTCAACCATCTCCTGTGCAGGTAAAGAGCAAAAGGTGCTCTCAGGCTTTCTGTAATGAAATCCTCTGCATGAGGCTCATGTTTTCAGATATTCAGTCCTTTGCCTGCCCCTCTGCAGCAATTTGACTTCAGCCTGCACTGCTGATACCCCAGCTGCATTTGGGCTATCCATGCCATGCTGCACTTGGAGCAGCTACAAGGTGAATCCTCCCTCCTTCAGAAGCCAGCAGAGCCCTTCCCATGTGGCTGTAACTCAATCTAGGTGCCAGTCCTATGTCACTGCCTTATTTCCCACCAGCTGCAGATCTCGTAATGCCAGCCCTGCCTGCTGGTCACATGCCTGCAGTCACCTCCCTCTGCATATCCAGAGAGCAGAGCAATTTTTTGTCTTTAAGGGTTTTGGGGAAGACTCATCCTTGTTATAGCATCTTAGACAAAATCCAACAGAAATGCATAGCTACATGCCTACATAAACATGCATGTGGTCTCTATAAGCTCAGGAACAGCTGGTGCATGGTGAAATGAATTACATATTCCTCCTACATTTCTTATGAGTTATCATAACTGCAATACTCCCTAAATGCCCAGTTCCTTCCTGCATCTCATGTTCTTGGCCTCAAGTAATCCCCCTGGTAAAGAGTTCCACACCCTCACTAGTGCAGAAAAAAAAAATGGTTCCCATATATTAGATTTAAATTTCATTGAGCTTCCCTTGTCTGGTTTCAGCAGGCTTCCCCACAGACACCTCTATACTTCTTGTGACTTTGGGTAATGGAATCACCTTCCATTTACTGGCTGAATGAAGTAGGTGGTTGTACCAGGGCACAGCTCCAAAACGTTGTGATCTTTCTCAAAGCTCAACGCTTGCCAAATGGTACATGTACACTTACAACTTTTCCTGCTGACACCGCAGCCACCCAACCTTCACTGGAGGAACACAGCAAATACTTCACAGCAGGTGTCAGACAAGAGTTTATCACAGACAGCTGAAATAATAGAAGGTAAGTGGCTATGGGACAGCAGAAGCACTCCAAGAAGACATTGGAATAGGTATTTGTAAATTCTGCCTGTATTCTCAGGTGTTTCACATCTTACCTTAAAACAAGCTCCCACCAGAGCCCTCAGATAACCATCTCAAGCAGCCTAAGGCACCCAGAAGGAAAACGCTGGCCTGAGCTCTTCTGAACAAACGCATTGTAAGAAGCGGGCTTTACCTTCTGATCCCTGTACAACATGATACAGGTACACTGAGACCAGTAAAAATGCTACAAAGAAGTGCCCAAGAGACATGTGTGGCTTAGTGGACATATTAGAAGCATAAGAGGAAAATAAAGCTCCTTTCTAGGCAATCAAAATCTAAAATACTTTTTTTTTTCCTAGATTACTGGCAAAATAGGAAGCAAATTGTTTGCATTTTTCAGACATTTTAGACAGCAGGAGACAAAAGTCTCAAAGGGAGTGCATTATGAAACAACAGAAGGAGCAATACATCCTTGCATTCACCAGCTCCATAGCTTGCTCAGTCCCCTACTGTATGGGAGATCTAGCCTCCTGCTCTGGAGGCAGCACCCAACAAACAGCTTTCCCCCTGCTGGATTTTCTGGGGTCTGGTGAAACCTGAAGCCCCTACCCTGTTCACAATGCCTGCCCCCCACTGCAGGATTCTTGTGCAGGAGGGAGGCACCCACACACTCCCCAGGAGCCGCACACCCAACAGGGCAGATGCCAGCGATACCTCACGTCCTCAGCTGCTGCCACGTTCACTTGGAAGTGGATCTGGGCAAATCCCAGCGAGTGTGAGGCTGGGGGGTTTGCTTGAGGGCTTGTGCTCACAAGGAAGCAGCTGCCAGCAGCATGAGAGAACCCTCCTGCTGCAGCACCAGGCCCCAGAGCACAGGGTCACCCTTCCATGTCACCTGGGGCTTTACTGCTGGGAACAGGCAGGCACACACTCCCAGGGATGTCCTGGGGGCACATCCAAGCTTGCCAGGCAGATGAACCTGCAGCATGTCATTCCAAGTGCAGAAACGTGACACAATCCAAATCCCTAACCTAACAGGTGAAATAAGGACCCACCATGCTTTTCCTCTGCACTTCCCTTCTCACCTCATCAATATACAGGTATTGTGTGGTAGCTGCTCACAAAACCGCCTTTTCTGGCAGTATGATGTCCAAGCACATCTGCCTTCTTAGGCCACACTGTGCAGAATCAGCATTAAGTTTATGCTTCATTTTTTAGAAGCCTGTCTTCCTTATTTTTAAATACATTTAAAGGTGGCTTTCAGGCTTGTTTCATTGCAAGCCTCAGGTGACTGCAGAAATTATTGGATTGTTACTGATTCTTTCTTGAAATTATTTCTAGTTCTCATCAGTGTAGAGGTGTACAAAAAAAAAAGTTAGATTTCCAACCAAGTTACAACCCCAGGATCCATTTCTGGTGGTGGATTTTGCAAACATTTAGTTTGTGCAACGTAAGATATCAGGATCATACATCAAAGGCTTCTGGGCTCCGAGTTGCTAAACACTGCACAGCACAGTTCACATGACAGAAGTAACAGCCCCATCAAAAGCCTTGCACTTGGCTAACACAGAGCTTCAGGAGGCTGGAGTGTGAATGGGAGGGAGAGTGCCAGGCAAGGGAAGAGCAGACAGCAGTCCTGGATTTCTCTGCAGAAAATCTCAGTCATTCAAACCTGATGGTTTCCCCTGGTCTGTAAGAGTTTGAAGCTACTTTGTTGTACTTCAAAGAGCTCGGTGAGAACAGAAAAGCCATTTCTTCTTGAAACATGCATCTCCCAATGAGACCTGGAAAGCACAGGGAGCAGGGAGGCCTATCAGGAGGCTGAGAGATAGAAGGATAAACAAGAGAGAAAGAATGGGCAATCAAACAAGGCAACAGCAGAACCATCTCCTGTGCCTGATGGCTGGTTTCTGATAAAAACTACTTCATAAACTGGAAGCCTTCTGTGGGGTATAACATCATCCTGACCTCCAGTCCATCAGGAGCTTATTCATAGGAGAGGGGAAAAAAAAAAAATAAAGGAAGCAATTTTCAATTTTAAACAGTCCCTTAACATGATAGAAAGGAATACAGCAGCTGAGAAATGCTCAGAGTCTGGAGAGATGCCTTGGCTGAAGGTACTGCAGTGTTTTCCATATTTGTCTGCTTTATTTTTAAACACCCAGAGCCTTTGCTTGATCAACACTTCTCTGCTTCCTTCATTTACAAGGGAGTGCAGGGCTCTGGGGAGAGAGGCAAATGAGGCTGGAAACTGATGATCTTCCCAGACGTGAAAGTCAAAATTCCTGCTGGAAACCAAACCCTCCTGGAGCACTATGCAGGCATGGGGCAGAAGGGGAGGGAATGAAAGAAGATTTATTACTTCAGCAGAGTTCAAATTCTGATGAGAAAAAAGGATCGTTCAATACATGTCCAAATGTCAACAGCAGATCTGAAAGTGCATTTGTCACACTTCACCTCTACATTTTGCGCAATTAAAAAAAAAAAAAAGCACAGAATGTAGCTGGGTTTTTTAAAAGACGTGGGGGGGAAGCCACTGAAGTCCCTTGATCTTATGAAGCCCTGAACTCTTATATTCCATTTATAGCCCGAGCTGGAATGACACCCCCCTTGATTAGGGACTGTCCAATCCAGCTGCATGTGTCAGGATTGTACAAGGCACTAAGTGAAATATATATATATGCCCTTATAGAGTTTAGCACATTGGGTCCACCTCCAGGGCACAGGCTGTAGCTCATTCTGACCACCACTTCTCTCCCAGGAATCACTTTTAGGGGGGGGTCTCAAGGGGGTTTTTTTGGGGGGGCACATTTACTCTCAAGCTTAACCAACACAAAATGGCACCAAAGAAGGACGTAAAGAAACCAGCAGCAGCAGCACCGGCACCTGCACCCGCGCCAGCACCCGCACCAGCGCCCGCTAAACCCAAAGAACCAGCAATTGATCTCAAGAGCATCAAGGTAAATGGATGAACGTGTGCTGATCGCTGACCCCACGCACTCCTAAAGGGGAAAGCTGGGAGAGTCCTTGCCAAAACCTGCAGTGAAACGCTGTGTGTGTTTGGTTCCTGTTTGGAGACTGCAGTCAAACGAATAAGGAACCCTCAGGCAATGGATTTCCTGATCTGCCTGAGCTTTTGGTTTTGGTAGCTCGGAGGGGTGTGAGGCATGGTGCATGATCTAACCCAGAAGTGAAGCTTGGTGACCTTCAGCATATTGTGGAGGGTCACACTCAGAACTTCTTTCCAAACCAGTATCTGCCTGGCCTGTTTAGTAAAGCTGAATTTTAAAGTTCCACCAAAAGAAAAAAAAAATAAATCCCCAAACCCTGAAGGTGCATGAGGACTGGAAAAGGTGACTGAAACTTGAAATGAAATGTTTTCCCACAGCATGGTACTAAAAACATGTCATTTTGCAATCTCCCCTCAAATTTCTTCCCAAATTATTGCAACCACCTGATGCCCCTTTGGTCATGTGTTTGGAGATCAGCATTGCTCATCTTTAAAAGCAGCTAAGATGGAAGAGATTTAGCAATTTCACCTATTTTCATTCTCTGTCTACAACATCAAGAGATACCATGAGCTAGAAAGCCACATATGGAAGCATTTCAAGCAGTTTCCCCTCACCTTTTCATATTCATTCAAAATTTGTGATTTGCTGCAAATTGAGAGTAACCAAAAGGAACAGGCTTCTGGGGGCTTCCCTCTGACTGCGCATGCATTGAACCGTGGACAGAATTTAGACTCTGCATGCCATCCAGCAACACCAATAGTTGCCTTGACTCTCTGAAGAAAATTCCTTAGATTCCCCTCAAAGGAAAATTCTCCAGAGGAAAGAGCAGAGGGAGGTTAGGCAGTTAAAGAGATGAAGGGACAAGACCTGTTTCTCTGGGTATGACTATAAATAGTTATTCTCCACCTACCTGGCAAGCTGATTGGTCCTGGGACCAGTCTGCTGAGTTCTACATAAGGCATCGTGCCTACTATGAAGAGAAGGAATATAAGCACTCCTAATAGGACCTACTCATTTTACTCTCACGATGAATTCTGTTTCAACTATCTTAATACATACAGTCTGTCATCCATATAATCCCAGGATTATGACCCATTTAGTGAACTTCTTCAAGTTTTCTTTGATTCGTGCTACTGGTAGCCAGTGTTTTGCTGGAACAGCATGTAAGTTCCCCTAAGACTGAAGCTGAACTCACTGGCAAAGCCAAACAACAGCATGCGGGAGAAAAAAAAAAAGAGACATCTTGAAATATTTAAAACCAGGCTACACAGAAAGCCCACCGTTTTTGAGTATACTGTCTGAAAATTAGATTAGACCTCACTTTTTGCTCATCTTCAGATACGAAGGGGAATGCAAGCTAGATTGCCTACTAAGTAACTTAATATTATTTGATAGCTGCCTATGTCCAGTTCATTAGGAGAAAATGGCATTTTCAACTCCAGTGATCTCAGCTAATCTATCTTAACATAAATAGACTTTATAGCATACTACCAGCTGAAAAAAAAAAAAAAAAGAGGCCAGCTGCAGTCTGAGGCAATTCAACCCACTCTTTTAACCAGACAGTTCTCCATTACCAGCAGGAGACAGATACCAATAGCAAAAGGAGAAGGCTCTAGTTTTGTCATATCAGATCTCATAGAAGACTGCCATCTTAAATTCTTGGTTTTGAAAGACAGCAGACAACATTTGTCCTTTTTGAAGTGCAGGACAACCTGTGCTAGTAAGACAAAACTATTCTCTTAATGCTGATGGTACCACATAAGCATTACTATTCCTATTTGCCAGTGAGTCAAGCTATGATGGAGGATGCAGGGCTACCCTACAATGCAGTGGGTGGCACAGCCCATCCCATCACAGCCTTACCAGGCAAGGGCCAGGAAGCCTCAAAGGCACTGTACGGGCAGACAGAGACCCCAGCAGTGAGGGGGCCCACCCCACTGCACACCTGTCACCACAAGGTGACTGCCTGTGAGAGTGACATGTCCCCAGCCTTCTCCTCACACCTGAGCCTTCACAGCAGCCCAGGGCCACCCAGGTGGACCATTGCACCTCCAGGGCTGGCTCTTTGAGCAGACAGCAGGAACAACCACAGCACCTTTCACCCTGCCTTGGAGGAGGAGCAGGGACTGGACAACCTCCTGAAGTCCCAGCCACCCACACTGGGTTACCTATTTTCACCCTTTAAGACTCAGGGCAGCGAGGGGAATTGTCATCTTCTAAGCAGTTTGCCTGGGAGATGTATGTGGTAAAGTCAGGAATTGAAATTCACATTTTCAGAGTTCTAGCCTAACCCCTTCTTTTAGCATTAATGAATCCTGAATCCTTCCATTCAGTCAGCCAAGTGTCAACACAGGAAAAGGCAGAGCACCATTTCCAGCAAAACTTCACAGACGGAGTATACCTTAGCTTCTGACCAGGACTCTCAGTAAATATGATCCTGTCCTGGGGCTCTTTGTGCTGATTTACTGGGTGTGGAGTCAAAGCCTCCAGCACTTCCAACAACAGCATCAAATGGGCTCCCCTATGCTCCTCAAGGGAATTATCAGTCCTCCTGGAGCTTGCTGCAAACAAAGGATTCCTGGGAATGCCAGGCCGTAGGGCCAGCAATGATATGAGGAGTCACCAAGCTGGCAGACATACAGAGAATGGCTTCCTTTCTGCATGTAAAGAAAAAAGCACATCCAAGCTCCTACCTGTTACAGGTGGAGTATGTAAGGATAGAGTTACCTAATCAGGGTTTACAGCAGCCAAATAAGCCAGATCTGGCAGCACACTTCATTTTCAATTGGTATCAGATCACGATATTCTCTAGATCAAACAAGGAGGAGGTTTACCAGTATGGCTAGTGATTCTTTCGGGGGTATTCCTCCCTTTGGATGCCTTGCTTGGTCATTCTTCAGGCAATCTGGTTTTTGAGGCTCCTGGGGTGAACACTTCGTAAGCCAAGCCTATTTAGGAAGTCTCAGACTAGGTTCTTGCAAAAGCAGGTCCCCCAAAAACCACCTGGCATCATCAGAAGCGGTGATGGGCCTCTCATCCTCTCGTTAATATTGACTGCTCTTTCCACACACATTAAGTGAATCCAATTAAAGCAAATCTTTGGTGATTTGCTAGCAGCTAGTGTGAGATTATCAGTTTTTGAGCACCATCTATTGACTAAAACCCTGAGTAACAGGAATACCAGACTGCTGAAGAATAAATCTCTAAACTCAGCCCTTCCTCAGCTCACCTTAGGTTGTAGTGCAACCAGCACAGAAAGGGATTCAAGGCAAGGACTGGGAGGAGGAGGAATTTGGCTTGACATGGAGGATAAAGACCTTTTTTTTTTCCTACTTAAGGAACAACGAGGAATTTGTTTTGCGTAAATCTTTCAAGTCTAAATTTATATTTCTACTTTTCCTTTTTAAGTTTCAGGACAGACTAGTAAATGTCAGGTACAAAGGTCAATAATGAAATCATTGACAGGAGAAGAACAGGGTGATGGACACATTAGAGCATTACCACCCAGACTTCAACAGAAACCAAGCACAACTAAGAAAACATTACCATTTGAGTCATTTTGTTAAAAAAAAAAAAATGGAATTTTGTAGTTAAAATCACAGGAAGGACATTCTCCCAAAAGGTAGCTCATCTGTCTGTTTTGTCAGCTTCTGTCTCCCATGCATGCCTGAGTGAGAAGCAGCTCTGAGCCGATCAACAGCAACACCATGGAACATCTATGATGATGCTTTCTCAGGTGCTTGGTTTTGCATCCAAGGCAGTGATAAATGGCTAAGCTTCATACTGCCCAAACCAGAAGCAGGTAGATAATGTTTCCTTGTGTTCAACTTTGTCCTAATCACCAACACAAAGAGTATGTTGCTTTTCCTACTGGAAATCTAAAGGGTCCTTCCCAGCACATGCACCCAGTCCTTGGACCAAGACCAGCCTCACAGCACTGACCGCAAAGCTCTGGAATCCGGAGATGCTGAGCTCAGTGCTTTTGCTCTGGAGATGGTGATCTGAACATACAGCACCCTGATCCAGTGTCACACCAGACCTTTTGCTTAAAGGATACACCTGAGTGTCCTTCCAAGCACCCATGCTGTAAGTGACGCTCATTTGATACATGAGGCTTCCCACAGTGGTGATTTCAGGACTGAAATCCCAGGATAGGAAAATGATTACACCATACCCTATTGCAGATATGCTACCTGCATCTTTAGGGGAAAGGAATTCATCATCATCAGCTAGTAAAGATCTGCTAAGGCATTGTGTAACTGTGTGATGCATGACAAAGCCTGCTGCATGGAAGCAAGCCTGTGTGATCATTCTGGTTTTAAATACGGAGCTCTTAAGACTGTAAGAATCGTTTCTCCAAGTATCCTTAACTCTTAGTACATTCACTGCTCAAGGAGGCCACCTCTGAACATGCATTGCCCTGGATATAACCAGAGAGGTAAATTCACTGAATGCACTGACAGAAAGCTGCTGGGCTGGAGGGCAAGCAGGGCTGCAAATGTCAGCTGAAGAACTCAGAAGGCAATCACACTGCAGACAAACTCCTTGTGAAGTAGATGAGTGAGAACAGGAATGTTAACAGTAGCTTTGCTCATAACACTGAGGGCTTTCTTGGAAACTGGCAGGTTCTTGGCTGAAATTTTTGGCGCAGGCCTTTAGGTTATGCCTGATCCAACACCACTGACGACTCCAGAAAGATTCTTTAGGACATACCCACTGGGCAAGGTCACTGTGCCTAAGTGCCCTTCAGGTAGGAAGGGGAGAAACACCAATATGAGTTCACCTTAAGAGATGTGAATTTGCCCACCTGACCATCCGGATCAGCTTCTTTCTATAATTTTGCTGATACACAGCAGCATTTGTGATCCACCCTGGAGCAGAGCAGCCCCAGCCACTAAGGAAGTTTTCTTTACCAAGTTTCCAGAACAACTTTGCTTCCTTTTCTTCCCTTAAGGACTGTTAAGAAGTCCCTCAGAAATAGAAATAGCCCACATGTTTTAGCAGACACTGTCTGCTAATCTGATTTAAAAAAAAAAACAAAACAAAAAACTTTTCTAAGATCAATTCTCAGTAATTCACAGCCTTGGCAGCATTTAAACTAGCCTTTGGAGGGTCTGGAGAGCAACAAAATTTGGTAGAAACAATGGAATTCAGAACAAATTCAAGAAAGCAGCATCTCAAAAGCTCATCTAGAGTAATTTCAAGTGCTAGTAGCAGTTGCATGGAAAAGCCTTTCTCTCATCAGCAGAATTTCAAAAAAACCTAACTGTATTTCTAAAACAGTTGAAACCCCTTAGCGCAGAGAGATCATTATGGATAGCAACAAGATATTTGAGTTTATCTTACATAAGGTAAGGAGGTGGTGACTAATTTAGCTCATGACACGTGAAGAAAGAAGTTGACTGTAAGGAGATATGAAATAGTCAAGATGGAAATCTGCCCCTGGTTCCCCGAGGCTTTATTACATCTTACATGCATTGCCAAAATGCGCTTTCAGTTGGCTGGTTTACTGCATAGCACTTAAATGTCAAGTAGCACCAGTTTAAATAACGTTAATACTCCACCGCAGCCACTGGGAGGCACGTTAAAACAGGGCATCCCTCAGAGAGTAGCACAAAAATCCTGAGCCTCATGTTTCCTTGCACATTCCCTTGATTACACACATTCATGCAAAACTAAATGTAATTAGAAAAGGGACACGCTAACAAGTGAGCACAACAGAATGTCCTTCCCCCTGTGAAGCCAATAAAACCTGTGCAAAAAGCTATGATCAGCAGCTACAGCACACTGCACTCTCAGGCATTTCCGAAGGGCGCATTTAATTAATTGCTAAGGTTCATCTAAAAGTTTTAGCCTTAAAGTTTGCAGGTTTACAGTTAACAAAGCATAAAGTTGCACAGAGTGCTTAGAGGAAAAAAATAAATCTAATTTATCTGTATTAAATCCATTAGACTAAAAAATTTTTGAACTATTCTTCCAAACTTCACAGTATCTCATATTTCTCTCCTATATATTAACAGCGTTCATCTTCATTCTTCCTTCTATTGTGTTTCTTGTCAGTTTCATTCTCAAAACAGCTCTTGCTCAAGAGTTCACTTGCTTTTAGCATTTGCCTTGTAAAAAACAGGAGGCTAAATCCATCAGGCTGCTGATTCTTACTTCAATGAGAAACAGCTTCTCTGAAATCCGCAGCATCGATCACCATCAGCCACTGAGGTGAGGTAGGCTGAGGGTCAGCAGCTCACTTCATGGAAGGGGCTGAGTGCTGTGTAATCCTGCACTCCATCATGTCTGCTAAAAAATGTGTGCAGCTGCATTAACCAGGCATTAGTGGTGAGCAGACATCATATGAACTGCAGTAGGCACAACCCTAGCTATATCCACCCTGAAATAAAAGAAATCCCTCAAGATCCTTATAAACCGCTAAATATGTTACAAGTGTCCTCATGGACTCCCTGATCCTCCCCTCTCTGATTTTCAGAGACATCCGATAAGTTCTCCATCTCTTCTGTGGAGACGGTACCATGAATTAGCCAGTGGCTCTCTAATCAAATCCCAGCTACAATGATTCTCTTATCTGTAACTCACCCAAAGGGTAACAAGCAGATGGAGTGGCTTTTACTCCCAGCAGCATCTTTTCCTAGGGCTTCTCACCCTGCCCAAACACTTGCAGAGAGCACAAAGCAACTGGCTCAGTACCGCTTTAGTACTTGCCAGGCCACATAGAAGAGCACAGCACCACACAGCAAAGCTCAGGACCCAAAGGTCCAGGAATCCATGATTTTTTGAGGAGGAAGCCAGGAACTTAAAGAATTTGGAAAAGACTTGTATGGATCAGGTCTTCTGCTTATTTGATGGTGAAAAGTTGCATAAAACCTTGTCCACTCCACCTTGTGTAACTGGGAATTGGTTAAAATGAATCTAATAGGCAATTAGATGAATAGAAGATGGTCACAAGCCATACCGGGAAAAGCTGCAAACAAAAAAAATAGCACTTTTCTTTGGAACAGATATCCTCCTGGGTAAGAACTTAGTCCATAAGCAAAGGCTGAGCCAAGTTAACAAAATCCAGCTCCTCCTGGTCTTTCCATGAGCTGCAGTTTCTTCAGCCTTGCATCACTTTTGCTGGAGGTTTCTGGCGCAGGCATTTGTGTCTTTATTTTTGTAGGGTTTTGATTGTTTGTTTTAATAAAAATTGAGCTCCCTGAAATTTTACTATCTTCCCTAAGGCCCCAAGATCCACCACATTCTCTGACAATATCGATAACATTGCAAGGATCCAAACAGATGTCTCATCTTTGCAAAATACTCCATTCTACCTTTTGAAGGCTTTACAGTATCTGAAATCTTACCTTTAACTTTTTTTTTTTTTAAAGTAATATTTGACATATTTTCTTTACTGAGGCTGTTTTTAGGTGCCCACAGTCAAAGCAAGTAGCATTTGACCTCCCCTAACAAACCCTACCGGCTTACAGCAGAGTGATTCTTAATTCAAACATATACAATGTGCCCATGCTAGAACATTTCTCCCCAGCAAAATTCTGTCTAGCGCATTTTTATTCAAGAGCCTCTAATAAAACGAAGGGCTGATGCGGTGCACAAGTATTTCCTCATCTAAAACCTGAGCCAAAGTCTCATACAGTCAAGAGTTCAGTCAGCTTAGGTGGAGAGCCCTCTCCATTTGAGCTCACTTGATAGCCCATTCAAGCCAGGTGGCTGGCTAATCCAAGTATCAGTTTTCTACATCCAAGGCAAATGTACCCCAGTTTTTTTCTGGTTGTCATCTAAAATCTTTTGTGATGAGTTTTGTTGTAGCCAGCCATGAACCTGATCTGGAATCAAGAAGATATTCAAGGAAATTAGTTTTCCTTAAACAAAAATTTAATCATGTTTCCAG
>VXAV01009196.1:5803-21536 GCA_013399715.1 Alectura lathami | reverse complement strand
AGACTAGCTCACTGAGCTAGTGAGCTATGTTCAGAGCCCAAAGAACATAAAACTTCATGGAATTTACAAAACAGATAAACTCTGATGACTTTTCTAATAACAAACTGGCATTGTTTCATACCTCACTCTGGCTGAATGTCATGAACACACCAGATGAAAAATCGGATCATATGCTATAAATCAGCACAACTCCATCAACCTCAGCTGCTAGAGCAGAAGCTGATATACTGTAAGGGGAAGATTCACACAGGTCCAAAAGCCCTTAATTTCATCGTGTGCAATAAAATCTGTAAGGGGAGAGGGCCAGTAGTAAAGGGTTATAGGTCTCACACATCAAACAGCAAGAAGATTAGTTTCAGATGTATTAGATTACAGCCTAGCAGGCTGACATCCTGTATCAGCACTTTTACTGGGTGCCAGAACCTCCTCCGGTAACATGCTGTGTGGATGGCTAAAAGCAAGAGCCTAAGCACCTCTGTGTCACATGTCCCCTGCACAAGATGAATGAGGACATGGCTTGATGTGGTTTATTACTCCTTAATCTGCCCTGAGGCACAAAGGGCATTCCACCTACACACTGCAAGACAAAACCCATCTAGCTGCTGGGAGAGCAACACAGCCAAGGGAAGGGCGCTCACCTGGAGTTAAAACACAGCACCACCAGGCTCTGCAGCAAAGATAACAGCACAAACCAAGATGCTCTGGACTTCTGAGCTTCAAAGGTGGCCTTGTAGCTAAGCTCTTGGCTTAGCTAAAAGATTTCTTCACTCATTGTAACAACAATCTAACAGCATGAAGACTATAGTAAGATGGTTAACACGGAGTTTTGCTGCAGAAAATTAAGACAGGCAATGTGATGATGGCAACTGCCCACACTGATTTTTATTGGCAAAATGTTCATAGTCTGAACCTCTTGGTCAGCAGCAAGGGGGAAATAAAAGAATGTTGATAACCTGGCAGCACTAAAAGAAGCAGTCTCAAAGTTGTACATACTGGGAATGCACCAGAATGAGGCACCACCCAAGTGTTGCCTGAATGTTCCCATGACTGTGAGAGGTGGGGACAGACTGCAAAGGGCAGACAAGGCACAGAACAAACACAGGTAGAACTGGCATTGTGGGGCAGCTTTAAGGCAAAACAAAGTAGAAAAAGTTTAAATCTACGTTCAGGTTTCCCATCAGTACTGTGTAGCTGGGATTGCAGGCAGGGCCCATTGAAGCAGGCAGACGTTTTGCACTGCTAGGTACTTTGGCTGAAGAGTCACAATCTTTGAGTGAGAGAGCAGAGTGAATTATCCAATATGATTTTTATATCTTCTACTGCTATGTCACCTAAAGAAACTTGTTCTTGAATGACCAAGCCTGGAGAAAGCTTATCTTACTCTGTGCTGGAAGAATCTACAGGGTCACAAAGCTGCTGGTGGCTACTAAGAGTCAGGAAAGCTAAAAATGTAACTACAAAAGTTTAAAAATAGTGAAACCAAAATGTCAGAGGGGAAGAGCTTTCCTTGAGAGTGTGAGCCAAAGATTCCCCTGCTAACTCCCCAGAGTCATTGAAACAGTGCCAGGAGACAAAAGGCTCACAGCTTTGTCAATACCTAGCTGCCTGACTCCATTTAACCAATTCTCTTCTTTTGCAGAATTCAAGGAGGCCTTCCTCCTCTTTGACAGGACTGGTGATGCCAAGATCACCCTGAGCCAGGTCGGTGACATCGTTCGGGCACTGGGGCAGAACCCTACAAATGCTGAGATCAACAAGATCCTGGGCAACCCCAGCAAAGAGGGTAAGTGCCCTGCTGTCTCTTTCAGGCCCTTTTTCAAGTTGGGAAACTCATTAGGCAATATTGGTACTTATAGTGGGAGCTAGACTTTTTTTTTTTTTTTGCTCTGATGGGGAAGCAAGGTAGGCTCTCCAGCAGTGATCTGTGGAATTTTGCCAGTTTCCTTGGAAGAGGATGGGGGCAGCAGGAAATACAGTGCTGAGAACAACAAAAAAAGGAAAACCTTTTCCCTAGGCTATGGAGTAGTCTCTGTAGAGATCACTTCGTTGTCAGCTTGTAGCAGCATGCAGTCATTACTGCTCATAGTCCCTCTGTGACTCAGACCCACACTCCTCAGCTGGGGCTACTTTTAGCAGCAATTATTTCTCATTTGCCAAGACTTGCCCTGAGACTGGAAGCCCACCTGTGTATTTCAGCTGAATGGGTTGGTCTGCTTAAAACTGCTACAAACCTAGACTTGCAAGGCATATGTCAACAATTTATTACCCATTATTTACTAGCTGCCACTTTGTGCTTCCTTTCCTTCTCCTCACAGAAAAAGCGGTAAACATTGTGGTAATCTCCTTTTAACACAGACTTAGCTCCAGGCCATCCCGGATTTCACTCATACAGTATTTATTAAGATGGCCTAAAGTATGTCCAAACCCTCAGGCCTGACAAGTGAGGCTCAAAGGAACAATTTACAAGTCCTGAGTTAAGCACTACCACCAGTGGGAAGGGCCAAGCAGAGGACTAACACTGCATACGTTGAATAGTTAATTTGGATACCACCTCCACTGGACATTCTTATTTGTAATGTGTTTATTCTTTTGCCAAGTGTTTGCTACCTCATCCAGGAGAGCCTGAAGAGGTCAGTAACATGATGTTGGTAAGCCCAGGGGCTTTAAGTCTCAACACGTCACTCTTATTGCCTTGTTCCACTGCTTGGGGTTCAAGATTTCAGTTTCACTGTATTCTGTAGCTCCCCAACTGCCAAAATCTTTTTCAAAATCAGCTCATACAGCAAGTTCCATTTTCAAGGGAAAGATACAACACACATGTAAGCTTACAAAACCGTGTGAAAAGAGGGGTAGAGCAAGGATGTGAGAAATCAGATGCATGTGAAAACTAACCCCCACAATATGAGAGAATCCAGATTCTGCAGAGAAACTTCCAAATCCTGGGGCAAAGGGTGGAATAAACAGGAGAAAGAGGCATGCAGGTGAGATGGGAGGCTTTCCCACTCTTCAGGATTAATACCCCCAAATGAACACATTCAAATGTCTAGCAACATAGCAACTGGTGCTTTCCTTCCAGAGATGAATGCCAAGAAAATTACTTTTGAAGAGTTCCTACCCATGCTGCAAGCAGCTGCTAACAACAAGGAACAGGGTACCTATGAAGACTTCGTTGAAGGTCTGCGTGTTTTCGACAAGGAAGGCAACGGCACAGTCATGGGGGCTGAACTCCGTCATGTACTGGCTACGCTGGGTAAGGGATTGTCACCTCCGTGAACACAAGCAATTGCTGCTGTCTGATGGCATGAGAGAGGGAGGAAGAATGTTCTAACTAGCTTAGAGAGGTAGGAGGCTATCAGATAAGACTCTGAGAAAAGTGATACAAAACAATACAAAGATCAAGAAAAAGGGTTTTATTACCTCCCAATTCAAATCAGGTACTAAGAGCGTCTGTTGAGTGATAGAGAGAAAAAGGTGTAAACTTCAGTGACCTAAAGCACACATACAGAGGATTTGCTGTGTGGCTCCTTCACTTTGCAGAAATAACTAGGATCCCGTGTTTATGAGCAGAACTTCTACAGAAAGTTAAAGTGAACAAATCTCAGTTCAGTTTTAGGCCTTTTTGTTACTACCCTAGAAAACAAAAAGCATTTGGAAAATGCTGTCAGACCTGGCCTCAGTTGTGTTTAAGGATTAACAAGGCTGCCTCCATTCTCCAGGTGAGAAGATGACAGAAGAGGAAGTAGAGGAACTGATGAAAGGTCAGGAAGACTCCAACGGCTGCATCAACTACGAGGGTATGTGTGGGGGCTAACACCCTCTTGTCCCAGACGTCACCCCTGAGTTTCACTGCAGTTGGCTTTTAGCTTCTCTGACAAATCAGACAAAGCTGCAGCTGAGTTATGTTGAAAGGTTTATGCATTAAAACAAACACTGCAACATGCCTAGCTGGCAGTCATACCACTGAAAAAGGCTAGGTTCGGCCACCGCAGAGAAGGCTGCTGTTGTCAGAGTCTAGAGACCCAGGGCTACATTCTGAAGAAAAGCTGCAGTGACTGGAAGTAAACTAACTCACGTGTAATGCTTGGGCAAAGCACCCAATTTGCCATTTCCTTAGCCCCACCAGACACAAGCAGGAAGAGAATTTAGTTTGTACAATATTAAGAGCTTCAGACTTCCTATCACTGAGTCGAGTCTGATCAGAAACGTGCCTTTTCAACAGCACCAGCTCCTCAACAGCTCTTACTGTTCAGTATATTTCCGAAAGTAATATTGGCTGCTCCTTTTAACTATGACATCTGTATCTTTCTACAGCGTTTGTAAAGCACATCTTGTCTGTCTAAGTGGACATCCCCAGGTTATCAAATGGTATGTTCTTCTCATGTGCACTTAGACCTTCTCTCTCTTTGCTATGCTTAAAGGCTTGCATGCATCCACAGCAAGACACAGGTATGAAATCAACATGACACAGTGTCTCACCGATGATACAAATAAGATTAAACTGTTGTCCAAGAGCAAAGAAAGCAGGAGAGCAGATCCCTGGGTCTTATTCCCAGCTCTGCAACTGGTTGGAAACTCAGGCAGTGTTTAGCAGATTTTTCAAACATCCAGATCATGAGAAAATGCTCAGTTTATCCATGAACATGAAAATACTCAAGCTTGAATATCATCTTAGATTTCTGTTGTCATATAAAATTAGAGTTTACACAATGCAAATTGACAGGTTCAAACATTTATTCTATAATCACAGAACTTAAAGGAAAACATACCCAAGCACCATCAGATAATTTATGTTAGAGAGGGCAGTCTGACTGCTTTTGTGTACTACTGAGAACAGCCCTCCAAACAAACATGAAGTAATCATCTGAAAAAGTATGCTAACAGTCATGATCAATAGCCAAAAAAGGTCTTCAGAAGTACGTGAGCATCTAGCAGTACTTCTAGAAGCATAGAAAACAAACAAAAAAACACACAAATCCCAACTTTGACATGCTTCTCCTTTGCCAGCAGAAAAGCCTAGCAGCTCTCTTTAAAATGCAAGCAGGATACTGTGGGTCTGTGGGCTGATTTTAGCTGTTAATCTGTCCTGGGAAAGACAGTCCCTGCTCCTGTACAAAACAGACACCTCAAGACAGCAAGCAAGGGCTCAGTTTGTCATTTTGCAGGCATTTCTTCAGCCAAAGGTGACTTCCAGTTCAACTCTCCCATTCCTTCCTAGAACAACCTGAATTTGGAAAGACCAGACGGCACTTAAGACCTGCCTGAGTGGAATTCTTGCTCTAGCAGTCACCACCAACATGGAAACTGGATAGGAGTGGACAATGCACCTCCAAGCCCACTACTTTTTACCAGTGCACCCCTAGGCGTTGCCTCTGGGTCACTTTCAAAAACTGAACTTTCACCAAGGAGAGCTAGCTGGAAAAACTGCTACCATCCAGCATTCATCTATCAACAAGCATCTCTTTCCATGTTGTTTCCCACGCAAGAATGTAAAACCCTGGAAAAAATAAAGCATCAATAAACCCCTGTGGTCACTTTGAGGCTATTAAGTCTTTTTTTCTCCCCCTCTAAATCTATTCAAACCTACTCAAAACAAGAACTCAGCAATTAATTTATTTCTGTATATTTATTTCACAAAATAAAGTTCTATGAAAAAATATATTTAAACATCCTCAAGAGGTCACTACTTAATCTGGATGAAAAGTGTTTTATTGGGACTGGGAGAGGGAGTAGCTAGGGAGCTACCACCTACACCAGCATTAAATGTTTTTGGGGGAAGGCCACCTGGCACATGCCACTGCCTGCCCCAGTACCACAGGCAAGACCCAAAAGCAGCCACAGTGACCCTGCCTCAGGGAGTAACACAGAGCCACTCTTGCTGGCAAAGCCTCCTCAGTGCTACAACAGCAGGTCCACACCACAATTAGGAATGGATCCTCCCTACCAGCTGTATTTATAGTTTTATGGACAACTAGAACAAGCAGTCAGGAATATTAGCCACCAACAAAGGCTCTGTATGGGGGGAACCAACCCCACGGCTCTCACTCCCTGGACCATGTGAAGAGGAGTCTGACCAGTGTGGAGCAACCAGCTCCCACAGCTGAATTGTTCCCTGCACATCCCTGCCCTTAAAAGTAGCTCCCTTCGCCCTTTCCTTGAGCATTTACAAAACTGCCTTAGACCCTTATCTGATAGACAGCTAGTTCTATTAAAATCCAGCTTAGCCTTATTAAGTTACAACACACAACAGGACCATAACTCAAGCACCAACAGGTGCAGCAAGGGCAGCTGCCATAGCACAGACAGTGAAGCAGCAGCAGCTGCCTCTTCTGCAATTCTTCCCCCCCCCAAAAAATCTCCCCTTTAAAGCCCCTACAAGCTGGCAGACAGGGCCAAGCATGCCCTGCCCAGAGACCTACAGCAGGTAGCTTAGGGGTGGTTGCTTCCCACACAGTGGAAAAAAATCTTTGATAGAGGGGAAAAGGGAAGTGGGTGTTGAGCCTTGTCCTAAAAAGGCAAGGAAAAAAAAATGCAAGATGCACTAACCAGTTATTTATAGGGCCTCAGCCTGGAGGACGTTTCTCAAAGGACTGCTACACACTGTACTGTTTCTCACTGTATTTCATATACACACCCCATGCGGTTCCCCCTTCCAAGAAGGACATGGATCTCAGTTGCTGGGAAAGCAAACAAAAACCAAAACAACATTTCTCTACATATGCTTTCAGTCTCATTCTGACACTTCCCTGCCACACTACACTGACATCCAGTCACATAACCAGCCTGGGCCTGGACACAGCCAAAACTTCTATCATGTTTCACTCTCCAAAACCACAAGTTTTGTTAGCCTTTAAGGAATCTGGGGTCCAACCCAAGACTACCAACAGAACGGGATGGCTTCTCCTCTGTGTAGAAATAGGCAGGTTTGAGGTTTGAGCCACCCATTGTTAAAAACTCACATTCATATTTTTGTTTAAAATAGTCTCACATTATGAGACACAAGTTTGATAGTATTTCTCTGAACTCTAATGGCAAGCAATCAAGGGAAGGTTACCTAATATTTCTAGGGTGGGAGTAATTTAGACTAGATTTTTTTTTTTCCAGAAAAAAAAATCAGAAAAACAATAATACTCCTTCCCTGTAAACAGAGTTTTAAGGTACTTCACTGAGCTGCACAGGGAATGTATTTTTATGCTGTCCAAAAGTTTTGGCAGTTAAATCTGCTTATCCCAAATTTAAACAAATACCTGAAAAGAAAAAAGTTCATATCCTGATGACAACATTTTGGGAGTCATCTTTAATAATTCAGTCACTTAAAAAGACCAGCCCCTCAAATACTAGCCTCTTTCAGCAAATAACAGCTTCAGCCAGAAGCTCTCATCCAACCAGAATACTGTTTTCTTCTGACAGCACAGAAACAAGATGCTTTGACAGTTTAGGTTTTTAATTGGGAGACACAACAAATCCAGATGTCTCTCATGGAGAACTTTAATTCCGTCCATAAAGCCCTTCTGAAAAGATATCCAACCTGAAAGCACAACTTGGAAACACATGAACAGCTCTGGCCCCTTGTCTGTAGCAGAGCAGAGCAACCTGCTCTGCCTCAAACCATTTAAAGGCTAAACTTGTTTAAACCTACTGCTGCCATGCTAGTAACCCTCCGCATTGCTCAGTACTCTGATCCTGGGGGGAGGCTCCTCAATGAGGCATATTTTCTGCTATTTTTCCCCTCATATTTCTTGCTCCCTGAGGAAGAAGGAAGTGCCCAGCACAAGCAGCACCACCATGCTGCATGGTGGCTGAGCTCCTCCTCTATCCTCAGAGAGAGATCAGAGACCCCAACAGCTGGGGATGGCTGCCCTGCATCTGCTCAGGCTCTGAATGGAAAAAATAATTCACAGACTATGTCACCCGACACCTTGTCATCACTGCATTTGCTTTGTATTTTAAATAGAACATTGTTAATGAACATACTTTCCATTACTCAAAGCAATCAAGTTTAACTCCCTTGGAGAAGAGCTAAATCCCCAGGGAAGGGTCAAGATGCAAAATGCTAACAACATAACTCTGCTCTAGACACAGGCGGTATCCTGACCAAGGGACCAGACCCTTGGCTGGGAAAAGCCAGAAGCTGCTTCTGTGCTGCTCGTGGTGCTTTGTTGTCCACTGACATAATCCCTCCAGTGATGTGAACCTGCTCCCACACTGCTGCACTCTCCTTTTTCGTGTAGCTCCCCTCTTAAGGTATTCCATGCCATTAATACAAGAACAATCGTTCCACTTTAGCAAATTTTCAACCTAATCTCTGCTTTCAACCTGAATATGTTCAGTATCATGCTGTCAGTGTAGTCCTGATCTAACTTAAACCTTCATCCTTCTTACAGCAGGGAGGCTGACTTTTATAAGGATGCAAGGAAGGTCTAAATTGTGTAATGAAAAGAGAACTGTTCCTTAGTAACCTACTATTTCACATTTATTTTATGATGAAAAATGCAATGCTTCATCTGCCTAGGCACTTACATTTATTTCAGAATGAAGACTGAAACATTGCTGAAAATAAAAGATTTCACTCTCACATCTACCTTCTAGATAAATTGGCACAGTACGCATCAGACCACAGTTTATTAGAGCATTAAACTGAACTTTCCATTACCAAAATCTATGGTTTGGGAGGATGGTATAGATTAGTCCATAAACATTTCATTTCTCCACCACTGTAGCAATGATGGGTAGCAGCAGTCCTAAATCAAGCTGTTTGTTGTAAAAGAAAGGCAATTGCCAATCCTCTGGAAAGGACCTGCGCTAAGACATGAACAAGAAAGACTGACAAAAAGCAATAAAAATGTGTGTGCATATTTCCTCAGCAACATGAAAAGTATCACAAGAGGGATTGTTCACACTGATTAAAAGAAGCAGTCATGATAATTGGTACTTGTAATCATACCCTAAGAAATTCATTTCCACTGCATTTCCAGAGTTTGTACACATTGCTTGCATCTTTAACAGTGTACAGTCCTCCACTAGATGAAGGTCATTTAGTGGCATGGGGAAATACCACAGAGAAAGTTTCAGCCAGCAGCATGACTGAGGGAATTCAGCTCCTGCCCAACCTCACCAATGTTTGGTGAGGCTCATCTGGCCTCTACGATCTGTGGAGTGAAACTGGGCACTGAGGAGCACGTTAAGGGAAGGATCAGGACAGGTGAGAACACAAAGCCTTGACAAAGCCAGTGACAGAAGCAACACCTCATAGGGGCTCCTCCTTTAGGTTCTCTACAGCCATTCAAAGCAACTCTTCAGCGCACTGTGCTCTGTACTACCCTTTCCCTTTCTTGTCTTTCTGCTGTATGCCAGCCAACAAAAAGGACAAGCCACTGTGCCTCTGTTCTACATCAGAGCATGACAAAGGGCATGAGCTTGAAGAGCTTCCAACCTCTTCAGCATACCTACCAGGCCAGCACTAGGTAGTACAGTTCCTATCTATTTTCCACAAAGGCAGATCCTTAAAGGAATCACAAGCAAGATGAAGCCATATCATTGCTTCTAATTAACCACATCTGGCCCTGCTGAAGGTTGTTCTCCCAAGGGTTCTACTATAGAAACCAAGAGATCACAAGTGAACCCAAGGCATCACAAGGAATAAGAGGAAATCTCTCCCAAGGTTGCCATGAAACTTGTGAAGAAGGCTGAGAAAAGAAAAGGTGAAGAAACAAAGCAGGTGTACCTTGTGTTTGGGGGAAAACCAAATCTCATTTGGGGGTTTTTGGACTTGAAGTTGATTCATACTACATGTGGACTTGGAGCTGGTAGCCACAGATTGCTTGCACTGCAGGGAAAGAACCTTGTGATAAGATCTTTTCTATTCTTTATTTTTTAAATGTGCCTTTTCAAAGTAAAATTATTACCTACTCCAAAACTTTTTCTGGAACTGCCATGGTAGCATGTAATCCATACTGCTTAGCTATGTTTAACTTTTCACTGCAGGATGTAAAACAGAGGTAAAACACTGAATGAAATTTTCATCAGGCACAGCTTCTAAGAAGGTGAGCATAGCACAGAGCTCATAACCTCAAAAATGAGGCTTCATTATCACAAAGAACACCCTACTGGATATCTCCTTCATTTTGCACCCCTCACATACACTTCAAAGCAGCATGACAGCGATCACCTCTGCCCACAGGTAGAGCAAGGATGCTGCTACTTGGTTTCCTACAACTCAGCTCATTAGCTAGTGATAACAGCATGACCCTCACCCACCCTGCAGGAAGTTAAGCATGTCTGGGGACAGCATACATTACTAAATGCTTAGAGAGAGAGGCTATGGAGGTCCTGTAGGTCAGTTTTAAAGGCTTTCCAACAAATTATGATAGGACAAGGCCTTAAAATAGCTGCTACTAAAAGAAAAAGAAAAAAGACACCATCCACTCCATCACTGAAGTGCAGAATGATTTAGGGACTTGCTTCCCAAAGCAGGCAAACAAGGTTTCCAGACTGTTTTCCAGAATGGACAGGACTCCAGAACCATAAAAGGTCTTTTTCCTCTGTGGAGGAACTCTACTCCCCCCTACTAAACAAACACTTTTTTTCAGGACTCAGGCAGACACAAGCTCTGTTGAAACCTATAAACCCTAGCAAAAAATAACAAAAAGTCCAAGTTAACAGAATCATTTCATCCCCTCTAGTTACAGAGGAGATATACATATATAGTGACCTGCGCACCACTGAACAAACAGCATATTTGTTAACACGCTCCATGCCCCAGGGATAATCAAAGATAGGCATTTTAGTTTCTGCCCTTTGCCTGTTACACTCCTCAGCTCTACATACACAAAGGGGTTTTTGTTTGTTTTTTAAATCTTCCCAAACATTAGCTCTCCAGATTACTTGTTCAGAAAAGCATTTTCTGCAGCTCTTTGTGAAAGAGAGAAGAATCTATTTTTCACTCCATGCTGTATCAAACAGCACAATTTTTCAAGTTCATCTCCTCCATATAAATGACAGTGCTTATTAACTGCCCCATTAGTTTAAAAAGTGGCTTCTGTTCCAAGTTTATCATCTACAATGATATCTGAAAAAGGTAAAAGTCTGCATTTAAACAACAAGAAATAAAGCATATTGCTTTTAACTTACAAGGTTTCCTCTGGTCTATCCCTTCATCATTCAGGAACATTACTGATCTACAGAACAAGGGCTGATGTTATCACTGCATCTTCCGTACACCCCTGATGGAACAAAACCCAGCAATTAGTTGAACCCATAGAGACTACATCACACATAACAAGAACACAGTTACATAAGAACAGAACTTACCTACCATGTTTGCAAGTTCACCACACTGATATAACAAAACAAAAAAAGAAAACCTTTACCTCTACAACCTCAGGCTACAGCCTTATAATCACAAGACAGCTCTACCAACTAGGATGGTAATCCAGACGTCCCAATATACCTTTCTGCAATCTCTAAACTCAACGCCTACACCTGTGTGAGAGTGGTGCTCAGCTGATTCAGGTTCTTGAAAGCTGGGAAGCACCTGTTTAGGAAATCCTTTGTTCCCCAGTGCATGTTGAACCCATTATATTAGTCTGCTCAGGTCCACAGAAGCTTCTGCCACCCAATTTCTGCCATCTTCTGCATTATCCCATGACATACAGACCAGCTCTCTTTCCACCCCTTGCTACGCTTGTTATAAGAAAGTCTTCTCTTTGCCTGGACTGATCAACAGCTCCTGGCCTCTGTATCTAACAATTAGCATAGATCATCTCAAGCTCATTTCACACCACTAATGCTGAACTGGTGAGAACGTTCTGGTTAATGACAGAGTTAGGCTGGATTTCAGCTGAAGACCTGTGGAGGAAATGCCGAGTCTCTCAGCATGAGAGCTATCCAACTAACAGAAGAAGACATGCTGGCACATGTATGCATAGGAAGACTTCACAGACTACAGACCAGCATCCTAGATTGGCTACTCCTTTTTAAACATGATAGTTTCAAGTTTCACATAAAAAGATCTGGGGGAAAAAAAAATGAGTCCCCTGGTGAGACATCGTCTTCAGCCTGAGTCATGTTCTCTGCTCAAGAGACTCACACACTTGACTCCCACATCCCACTCCCCGCTTACAACCAGGTATCATTGGATGTTATGAAAAGATGTTGGAGGGCTGTGGTTTTTCTTCAGTGCTCCAAGGCATACGCTGAAGGAGCTTGACCTCCTGGCAGTGAAGGCCCACTCATTGGCTGCAGCCTGTCCCTCTCTGTCACATCATCTTCCCCACACGTGACTAACACTCTGTGACCCCAAGCAAAAGCACACTAAGGACAGTCACGTATCAGGGGAAAAGTAAGCTGAGAGCTCTGCATCTTATTCAAGCTTGCCCTGCACTATAATGCCAACATAAAAAAGTTGGATGAAGACCCTGCAGGTCTCCTGATGGCCAGACATGCTAAATTGGCACCTGGGCTCTTCTTGAAAGAAGACAACACATGAGCTTTAAATAACCTACTCAGAAACCAAACCACTAAGGTATTCATACCAGACATGAATAGTTGGGCACTCTGTTTGCGAGAGACTGAAAGTCTAAAAAGGGAATAAAGAGCTTTGTGAGAGGGGTCAGTGCTGTCCCTTGCTGCATGTTCAAAGCTTCTGGTCAGATCCTGCAGCTTGGCTTTACAGACAGTAACACCACACCTGTAGAAAGCCAGAGGAATGCACAGAACCATAGCTCCTTTAGAGTACCTGTTATCCAAAAATGCAGGAAGCGCAGGACATCTGGCAGATGTCAGCACATGAGGGCTTATACCTGGTGTCTACCTGCTGTCTGAGGACTTCTTTTGAAGCTGTGAAGAACGTGCCTGCAAGCAGTTCTTCCACATCAAACTGGATATCAAAAATAATCGAAAGGCCACACGCATGCCAATGGCACAGGAAAAGCTCTAAGAAAAACTGGGACGCTTGCATTCAAGGGCTGCACTTACTTGTAGTTCCCCACATAAAGTCATTTGTTATTGAAACCAAATCCAACACACCTCATCCTGGAAAAGAACACCCTTGCACAGCAATACTGCTGCTGTGGGCATAACAGGACTAACGCTCAGGAGCACAGTGGAAAATTCTGGAT
This sequence comes from Alectura lathami, assembly GCA_013399715.1. Lineage (NCBI taxonomy): Eukaryota > Metazoa > Chordata > Aves > Galliformes > Megapodiidae > Alectura > Alectura lathami. The sequence continues at coordinate 8,421 of VXAV01009196.1, read as the reverse complement.
TACTTACTTAACAGTGAAAAAAAGTGCAGATAACAGGATTTGTTTGCTCAACTCCTTTATAATTTTCTACTTGCAGTGGAAAGACAGCAAAGAATACCTCTGGGGAAAAAAAAAAAAAAAAAAAAAAAAAAAGACAATGCCTTTTATAGGGCTGTTTTGACCTCAGTATACTTGTACAGTCTTTGTAACCGGAGAAGACACACTCCTCAGATGAACACCAGGGACATTTTGACCAGAACCAGAAAAAATTTTAACGTGTCCTACCCAAAGAGCTCCACTTGAACACTTTTTCTCCAAGCAAACTGCAACCCTCTTGTTTATTAACTTTGCATTTTGCAAGGCTACATACATTTTTTCAGCAAGATAATGCTTTAAATTACATTCCCAGTAATAAACAAATGCGACATTGTTCCCAACAAAGCAGGCACTGAAGAGAGTATGTGCCCTTTCCAGCTGTAGCTATGACCTATGAACATTGGAAATTATACAAAAAGTACACACACAGTGACCTAAAATAGGGTGTTTAGCCAAACCGATTTGTAACAAAGCCTAAAGGTCACAGTGTCCCCAGGTCAGGGCAGTAACGCACTGTGCTAAAGTCCACTGAATTGGTGCCTCTATGTCATGCTGGCAACACTTAGAGTACAAGAAAGGTTGTGATATTAGCGCTGGGTATCAGTGGCGGGGGGGTTGCTACATTGCCCTAGGAGTTTGGAGTCTCAAAGGATAAAGTCCGCCACTAACCACACAATACGAGGGCAGGAGAGCTCCTAGTTGAAGAGAATTTACAACAATGAATGCATGGCAACCTGCATCCCTCTCCTCAAAACCTGCTATGAAAAATATCAATCTGCTTGCCACCGTCTGAGGCATTTCCTGACCTCAGGAACTGTCATGTGAAGCCTGGACCAAGTTTGTTTTTCTGTGGCTTAGGACAGCATCTGCCACCTCAAAGCTCCCTTATCATTCTACCCTGTGCGTAGGCGATGGATGTGTCCTGCCACCTCTTATTGACACAATGAAGACACCAACAACGCGAGCAGGGTGAGCAAATGACTGCGAGCAGGCTTCCAAATGAAAAAATGGTGCGCATTTTAAGACTGAAGCTGGTTTTCTAGCCAGGGTGTTCACGGCAGCAGGTACAGCCAGGCAGCTCTCTGCACTGCCTGTATGCCACACCAAACCCAGGGACCGCTGGCCCCGAAGGGACGAGGCTCCTCTCCGGCCGCAGGAATAGCCGTGCCTCTGATGCCATCTGCTGGCTGAGGGCGTAGGCGCAGCATCGCTGACGGAAAATGAGGAATTTGTTGGAAAATAGTACAATATTCACCTCCCTATAAATTATTAGCTTTAAAGTCACAGGATTTTGGAAACTATCTTTCGAGGTGCTCTGCTTTGAGTTTTGAGCCACTGCAATCTTGCTTTTGTTTTGTTTCTCAACAAATACCAGGGCTTGAAACTTACTTTTTACTTACAGTTTTGTGCTGACTCAAGACGCCGGGAGGTAAGGCCTGAAGCTTCCCCACAAAAGCACGTAACACCTCACTGCCTGGGGTTATATATTAACCCAATCTTCATCACGATGACCATTAACTGGTAACATTTATTTTTTAGGCAGTTTGTTTTTCAGGGTTTTCTTGGTAAAGGAGGCAGATAGGAGATCCGTTCGGAGTAAAAGATGCTCACTGACAGCTCAGAACTTCCCCAAATGGCTGACCGTGGAGCGTCACCCCTCCAGCAAATGGCGGCCGAAGGCAGCAGGACAGCACGCGCTGTGAGGAACGTGCCTAGGCGAGGGAAGGGACACAGTCGGCAAGCCCCAAGGCGAAAAGGGTCATGAGGTAAAAATGAGTGCCAACAGATTCTGGCATGCTGGTTCTGTAAATTAAAACCCATGTGGGGCCTGAGGAGCCATCTGGCCACCAAAAGGGACCCCAAGGGGTGCCGCTGGGCCTTGCTGCGGCTTCCCTGGGGCAAACCCCAGCACGACGCTGAGGGAGCGATCCTCCGCCCCTGCCAGGGCCTGTGGGCTCCAGGCTGCACAGTCCCCAGGGGAGGGGACAGCCCGGCCCGAGGGGACACCGCCTCTGGGGAGGCAGGAGAGAGTCTCAGCAAAGGTGGCACCGGAGGCTGGAGGGATCAATGGCCAGTGAAATCACGCAAATAACCTCCTAGATGACTCCGTAAATGAACACCCTGCCGTCCTCATCCCCCGTGAGGTGACGCATTGTTTCTGTTTCCTCGCTTCCTTCAATAATGGGGTTTCTCAGCTACATTTGAAAAAAAAAAAAATGCAAACGTTTCATCATAATCCTATTGTGAACTCGAATGGATTAGAAGGAATTTATAATTCTAGGAGAGGCAGAACCGTGCTTAACCATACAGGTGCGTACTGCATGAGAGACTTCAGAAAACAGAAATCCTGCCCTTTACGACACAGAGCGAGGGCGGGAGCGACGCCTCCCTGACTAAAAGGCTGCCATTATGTGTCGCCTACATCTGTACACACCTACACAGAGAGACGCGTGACCGTCCCCTCGGCGCCCACCCCACCCGACCGCGCTCCACGAGCGCCGTGCCTCCGGCCGCCCCCCCCCCGGCGCACAGCGTCCCCCCCC
>VXAV01009195.1:154548-181739 GCA_013399715.1 Alectura lathami | reverse complement strand
TGTGGTGCATGGGAGACCTCTGCGTAACAGCGGAGTATTTTTAGTCCTTCTTTCTCCCAGCTGTTGCCAGTGGCTTGGGCAAATAATGTAAACATCTGCATACCCTGTTGGACAGTGATCTCCTAGGCTTGTTCCTCTTACACTCAGTGGATTTTACTGCGGTGTGCTTGTCGCAACAGGTTCTTGCTTTGGGGTGCCTGAACATAGGTAAGCATGTCCATAAATCCATGGATTATGTGTATTAATTACAGCTTTTCTCTTCGCAGGTTTTGCTGTGGCATATTTTGTCATTATGAGATGTCGTCTACCAGTGCTTCATTTGTGCAAATTAGATTTGATGACTTGCAGTTTTTTGAAAACTGCGGTGGAGGGAGTTTCGGGAGTGTCTATCGAGCCCGATGGATTTCTCAGGACAAGGAGGTGGCTGTGAAGAAGCTGCTCAAAATAGAAAAAGAGGTAAGAGTTCACATCTAATTTCTTTGCTGTGGAAACAAGGACATAAATGCCCTTCTTCTGTTTTCCATTCTGCAGTTAGTTGAAGTCATCTACCTTGTTTGGTTTATTTGTTTGTTTAATCACATAACTGGTTGTTGTTACATCAGATAGCTACTGAGAGACTCTGTCTGCCTGTGTCTCTGATTTAAGGCATTCCTGCTTTACTATTTCTTTGCTGCCCTCCTTCATCTTCCTGGCGCAGCAGCTCCTCTCTGTCGTGATCCTATGGAGGAGGAGAGCTCCTGCACCCATGGAGCCAGTAATTTCCATTTGATGCCACCGTGCATGTTGCTAGATAGCAGCGTGTGGTGTTTGCTGCCTCTGCCCACGTTGGTTTTCTCCTCCTTTCTCATGCTCTCCCAAGTGCTGTGGCTGCTGTCTGTAGGCACTGCGCATGCTGCGAGGTGTTGTCTCTGCCCTGCTGCTGCAGGAGCCACTCCCCGGCGGCTCCCTGGGCCCTGAGCTGCCCACGGTTGCGCTTCTCTCAGTGTGGTTTCACGCTAACCACTGCACCAGTCGCCTTCTCCTGTGGCTTCCTGTGGGCCTGGGAAGTCAGACAGGTCCTTTAGCAATTCTGTGGGAAAAGGCAGAATGGCTGCTTACTGCGGCTTAGCCGGCCATAAGAGGTTTACCTGGAAATCCTCTTGACCCTTAGCTCAGCGCAGCCCCGGCAGAGACGTGGTGCCTGCCGTCCTCGCAGAGGTCACCTGCAGCGCAGCAGTGGGGATGCGCTGGGTAGCAGTGGACACCACTGGGCATGGTGCATCTTTCATGCAATATGTACTTTTATATAATATCCTCAAAGCGGTTTAGGAAGACAGTTATAAGCGGAAGGACAACAAATCAGGTGTAAGGATGAGATGCTCAGCAAATAACCAGACACCTGGATTCACCCCCTCTTGCAGCAATCGAGTTAGCACAAGCACGTCATGCTTGGTGATGTGATAAGAATGTTTGATCATGATTAAGCAAGTTACTGTCTAAATTAATGTTGAGGGGTGTCGTGCTTTTTCCCTGTTGATGATGGTCCAATGTCAGTTTGCACTGTTCTCTGTGTACCTTTTGACATGAACAAATATTAAAATAAAAAGGCAAATAAAATCGGTGCTAGGCAACATCAGTAGCACACTGCTTGAAGATCAACTAACTGGCAGATCTCGGTAGTGATCAGTGGAACATCTTTATGTGTAGATGTGTCTGTTCTAGTCCTGTTGTTACGTACTGCAGGCATTTTTGAAAGACTACTTTAAAACAGTACTGCTGCAACTTGTGATGGCATCAGCCTTACTGGAATGGGGAATTAAGGGTGAAAGTAGGACAGTGATTTACCATCTGACACAAGTGGACCATTCAAATAATTTTTGTAAACATCCAAATGCAGAATTTAGCTTGTAGAGAGGAGTACAAGTTGCACACTGGAAAAAGGAAACCATATGCTGGGAAGAATTTATAGTTCAAGGATTTGTTCAGGGATTAATGAAGATCTGCAACTCATTAAGAACCCTTACCATGGTGCTGTTACAAGTGAAGTTAATGCCCTTGGGTTTTCAAGTCATTTGAAGAACTGAGCATGCTTTGTCTGGGTAAATGGCGCTGGGGAGAGGGTGTTAGGCAGTAGGTGCAGTCCCGCCTGGGTTGTTCCTGAAGGAATGCTGACAAACTGGAGGGGCAGCTCCAGGGAATTGCAACACACGCTCAGAGAGTGGAAAGTATGGGGATGCTGAGGTGTGTGTGTGTGGCGGGGAGGTGGGACATGACAGACAGGAATGTCGACAGAAGAGGGCAAGTGCCTTCAAGTAAAGAATCTGTGCGTTTTCCTTCAGACTGGTCACCATTTGCAACTTAGAAGAACGGGATGTGGTTGGGAGCAGCTTAGTGCGGGCATCTCTTGAAAGTGTTCTGGAGAGGCAGCATACTGGCAACTGGTGATACCTTAGATAAGTCTAGAAAGCTTTGCCAGAATCAGTCTGTCGGAAACCTTAGAGAATTAAATAAAACACAAGAACTTGTGTATAACAATTGTATTTTCATATGAAGGGAATGCTGGGCTCATTTAATCCAGTGTAAAAAGCTATTACAAGAGCTAAACGTTGGGATCTGAAGCCAGACGAATTAGAATGGGAAATAAAGCACAAATTATAAGGAGTGAGGATGAGTAACACTTGGAACAGACTACAGAGGGAAGGAGCAGAGATGGAGAATCCTACCCATCTCTTCATGCCTTCGCATTGAGATGAGATGTCTGTTTGGACAACTGCTTCTGTCGGGTTGTTGAGCTCAGCACAAGAGAGCTTGGTGAGGTGTCCTGCCCTGTGAAACGCTGGAGGCCAGCCTGGATGAGCTAAAAGTCTTTTCTGACCTTAATGGCCATCAGTCTGTTTACATACGTAGTATGCAGTGTGTTTGTCTGTAGTATGTTTATCTGTAGTTATGACAATATTGAATGTCTGTGACTTCACTGTGCTGAAAGTCACGGTGAGGCAATGACTCTTCTGATAGCAGTAGAAAAATAACTTGCTTCAACTGTACATGGGTATTAGGAAAGCTTGTATTTAGTCCAGAAAACTAATTGTTGTGCTTTCTGACTTCTTTGAAAGGAATTGTCCTTTTTAACTCCATGGCTGATTGTCTTCTATTTCTCTTAACTGCTGCCAGTAATCCGTAACAACTCAAGAAAGAGAAAACAGAGGAGAGTTGGGAAAAGCTTGCTCAGAGGAATTTCAAGCTGGCCGAGTCCGAGGGCACAAGCCAAGTCAGCAGAGCTGTGGTGTCATTCTGCAAATATGTTGTATCTGTGCTTCATTTTATTAAACAAACCAATCAAAACCAGTAAATATCTTGAAGGCTTTGTGTTAGCCAAGTGGCTAGTAAGTTCGGACATGCAAAACAAAGCATTTTTTGTTTGAGTACAGAGCAGCATCTCATACTAAAATATGTTCTCAGAAAAACTAGTAAATACTTGAAAGGGTGTAGCTCAGACAGATCTCTTCAAAAGTCTTTCAAATGTGGAAAATGGGAAGACCTCTGCAATGTGTTACCTTTTTATGGACAGGTAGTAAAATCTGACTGTGTTCACGCGGATGAGTACAGCCAAATATGTGTGGAGAGAGCGAGCAGCCTCTGCAAGGCCTTGATTAGAGTATCAGGCCTGAAATGCAGGGCAGGACTGCTGCTGATTAAGGAAGTCTTAAGTGTGTCTTGAGTGATTAAGCAGCAGCAAAAACAAAATTAAATTGCAGCTTTACTATCTTGTATGAGCACTGTAGCAGTGTTTGGTTTTAAGCAAGGAACAGCCGTTACTTCTGAATTGTTTTATTGGAAATCAAACTACCAGCGTGATGTTTATGATGCGTATGGGGGGAGCAGAAATGCCTCCTGTAGTTGGATGTGTGCTTGCTTCTTGTGTCCAAAGTGATTAGTTACGTTAGCTCATTGGAGCAAATCACACACCTGTTTCTCAGGGAGAAGTTATTTGGTATTTTTGTGAAGGATTTATGTGATTTACTGGATAGGCCTGTAGTTTGCCTCCGCTGAAATAGGTGGGGGCGACTGGGCCCAGAGGCCTTGTTCTGCGTATGGCTAGCAGCTCTTCTGCCTGCGCCGCCTAGAGCAGGCTGCCTGGGTGATGGCCACAACCTGTTCTGTGCACCTCACCTGGTCACTGAGCAGGGGCCGCCTGTGCATGCGGCACTGAAGTTCGCCCGTTCCTCGTCACTGCTTCGAAGGCTGCGCTTGTGTTGGCTTCGTTTGGCAGCCGGCACTGATCAGGACTGCGCTTCTTCACAGCGAGCTTCATCACACCTGAAACTTGCACTTAATTGTAACGTGCCCGGTCCCTAGAACTGCTCCATGGCCCGTGACCTCGGTGCTATGGCAGCGGTGTTGCATCTGGTTTGCTTACTTCAGCTGTTAATGCCACAGCGCTGGGGTGTAGGACGGCTGGGCTTTGTACAGGATGGCTGCGCTTGGAGCTCGTCCCAGTGCTGGCAGTGGCCTCGACAAGCTGCAGGGGAGGCGGGGGTGCACCGGTAAAAGGCAGCTGAAATCTTACTGGAAAGTGCTGCTGCTGAGCTAACAGCCGCTCGTGCAGAAAACACGTTGAACTGGGTGCGATTAACTGCGCGCGCTTTGTTCGGTCATGTCTCTGCGATGCGGCTGGGTTTTATGAGGCTCGGGAACAAAAACATGTTTTTACTGGTTTTGATACAGTATTGCTGGAAGTCTGACTGGTGTGTTGTTAGGTTGTCTTGCATGTAGCGTACATGTGCAATAAGCTTTAGGGGATCTTTTCAGCTGCTCCATAAAACTTTTCATATGGAAAAGAATGCAACTTGTTTCTTCGTTTTATTCTATGATCTAGTTTTGGAGAGGACTGTCCAGAAGACATTGATTGTGCCTGTAACTTCCAAACTGCATGAATTAAGTTTAATCATAGGCACGTCACTGGGCTTACCTCACTGGTGTTTGTAGTCTTAAAAGACAGTATGTGGTAATTCTAATGTGGGTCATAAGAGTAAGGGCTGGGAATGACTTTCAAAAGTAACAAGAGAAAAACAACAGAGTAAAACGGAGCAAAACAAACCAAACCAAATTGAAATTGATACATAGCCCAGACAGGACTAAAAATAGGAGACGTTTTTGCTTGCAGTTTATAGCTAGTAAGGGTGCTTGGGTGTCAGCCTTGAATGACTTCTCTGTTCTGGGATCTGGCTGTAATGAAGGGCAGTTTTGATGCTTTTTGATTATTTTATTACCTCTCTCCAGGAGCTTCCACTCCCTCACCCCTTTCGTTTCTGAATTGGTCAGTTTTTAAAGTGATTCAAGATGACATCTGTCAGGAAATGTCTAGATATACTGGATTGCAGCTTGGAGTGGGAGGATGACAAACCCGGGGTTTCCAACCTGTGTCCCTGCATGGCTGTAGTGTTGCTAATGAGCTGTGAAAGATGACCCAGAGTATTTGGTACAGAAGTGCAGGAGTCAAGTATATGAACTCTCCAGAGAGATCTGCACCTATACTGGTGTGAACAGCTGTAAAGAAAAAAAAAACTGTATTTATTATATTGAAGGGAGCTCTTAAAATGTCTTTTTTTTTTTAACTTACTTTTAGTAATTTTTAGTATTTTTAGTGGTCATTTTGTAGGATTTTCTGTTTATTATTATTATTATTATTTTATATATATATATATATATTTTGGTAAAGGAAATGGCTTAGGACGCTTCTCTTGGTGCTAAGGTGCTCCCAAAAGGGTATCGGAAGGACGCTTAGTACCCTTGCTGTTCTATGGCAGTTGTGAAAAAGGGCTCAGGTGCTCCAACTGTTTTATATTCTGGTCTCACAGAGTAAGCTGTTACAGTTAGGACAGGCTTCTGCAAAACATCTCTTACTGTATCTGCTTTTAGTTTTACCCTACTCTTGGCCTTTGAGGGATATTTTCTGGAGGACTTTATTTTGTAAAGGAATGTCATGTTCTCAGGTCTCAAAGTCAATGCATTAAGAGATTTTCGTAGCAGATGCTTTGGATAAGACTGTAAGTATCAAGCAGAATACGTGTTGCAACCAAACTGAAATCAAAGCCCCACTGGTATTTCGGAGATACCAATCTAATGAAAAAATGATTCAGCGTTGCCAGAATACATTTATTCTTGGGAAGAGTAGGCATTACTTTCATGTTGTCTGTTTTAAAGAGAGACTTCATTCCCCTACATCTCTGGTCCCCCAAATGATCGCAGAAACGTAGGTGTCCAGGTGCAGAAACATACTGGTTTGTATTTTGCTACATTTTATTGTAGTGAATTTTTTTACTTGTGTGTTTAAACATTTTATACCAAGTACTTCATTAGATGAGTAACATCTTCCAGGGTTGCTTCATGTAAATAATGAGTATTTGTAGTACAAATGGTTTTTTTGACCAGCTTAATTTGAGCTGGCTTGTGTATACATGGTTCTTTTAAATCAAGCCAATTTTGGCTTAATTTGACTTCGACATCCACTTCAATGAAACTGGCATGGCAAGGCTCAGACAGGCACTCGCTGGTTTCAGAAGTTATTTTGGGTCACTTGAGACACAGTGACTGTCAGTGTTGTCATCTTAGCTTGCAGTAAAGGGAAAGCAGTTTTGCAAGTGCTGGTGAATCTTGCTGTAGACGTCTAAGAAGTTACCCTATCCTTTATTAGCAGCTAAACCACCAGATTTTGTACTGAAATTGTAGAGGGTGAAGTGCAAATTTTCTTCTGTTGACTCTAGACAGGTGTGAACAGTAACTTCACAAACAAAGTTGGTAAACAGGTAAATAAAGGTGCACCAGATTTTTTGGCGTTGCTTCCTTTCACGTGACTCTCTTGACTTATCCTAAGTTTTGTCAGAGTGAAGCACAACTACTTTGTGTGTGCTGCTGGTCAGGAGTACGCAGGCAGTTTCCATAGCTCGGGTAGTGCACAGGAATGTGCCATATGCGTCTGATCCCTTGTCTGGGAATAGCTCTGAGGTCTGGGACCCTTTCTACCCGATTATCTTTACAGTTGCCTTTTCAGAAGGTGCAACATCTGCAGGCAAGTTTTAGCACCAATTTCCTATAAATTATCAATAAATATGGTTTTTGTAAGGGAGAAAATGTGTTTCTGTTGATTATATGAGATGTTTCTTACCCTATTTGCTACCCACAATATCCAGCCTGTTACAGTATTCTTAAATATTCTTCAATTTCATAATTAATAAAATTTTGTTATATATTGTCTTAAAAGTTATTCTGCTGTAAATTTTTGTTGACAATGGGCTACTGGCTTGCCGTGGATACTTTGCCACAACAAAGGTTTGTTTGTTTGTTTGTTTTCCCTTAATATATTTCTCCCTTTTCTGTCTTCTTTTTACATGGGCTCAGTTACTATTTACAGTTTGGAAGAGAGGTTGCGCTGCTTATTTTTCTCCATGCTGGTAACCCTTGACATCAAATTGCAGCTCTTTTTTGTCCCCTCCCACGACATTCACTGACCCTGGGCTTCTGTTGAAGGGATCAACAACTGCAGAATGGTATTTTGGGATGCTGAAGCTGCACTGAAGGGTCGCCGTAGGAATCTCATGGATGTAGAAGAGCTCCTGTTCTCTCAGTGTGCTGTTTTAGGCTCTTTGCTAACTGACTCCTGCAACTGAGAGTCAGTTCAAGTTGGTCTTATCTCCACATTTATCTAACTCTCTAATTTTCTTAAAGCAAAGACACAATAACGAAGTCACCCTACAGATGAGATCTAATAGTAACTTTATAGTAAGCACTTGCATGTTTGAATATCAAGTGCTTTGAGGGACAGGGACAACTTAACTGTCAGTGACCAGCACTGAAATCCATTGGTGCTACAGTTTTTGGGAGCTCTCAGTACATAATCCACATGCACTGCAGCGTGTGGAACGGCACATTGTTGTTTCTGCTGATACCAACATTGCTGCTGAGGTGCGTGGAAGTATTTTACAAATCTAGTAACATTTCCGGCTTCTTGTATGTACGTGTGTGGTTGCTGAAATGCAGTTCAGAGACTGCGATGGAGTTGTGCTCCGCACCCTGTGTTGTGTCCAAACACGAGGCCAGTTTCCACTCTTTGGTGCACTCAAAGCTGAGCATGGTGTCCGCAGTCTTGATTGGCTTCCCCCCAAGTACCCGCTACGTGCATTGCAGCAGTGACATTCTGAACAGTGAATTGTGTCCTGTTAAGAGGGCAGTAAGTATCTCGATAGGACTAGGCGTGCCTTCTTTTTCTTACCTTTTTTTTTCCTTTAGTCTTTAATTTTTGCCTGGCTGCACATGAGTTGCAAGAGGGCCAGGGACACAAGATTTCAGTGAAAACAAAGTTGAAGAGCATATAGATTCTAACTGTCAAAATCAATCTGGTTTTCGTTGTAAATGATGCAGCTCAGCCTGTGAAGGTTGTTGTGTGTTTACCTATTGCCACTTGCTAAGGTGCTGATAGAGAAAGTTTCCTTTTTAAGAGGACAGTATAAACAGTGTGAGGGAGCATTGGGGCCTGTTTATGTTAGCGGGTGGCTGCCCAGGAGCCCAGGGAGCAGCTCCAGCGTTAACCCTTCTCACATACTGCTGATCCACAGGGAGATCAGGCCAACAGGGCAGGCGAGGAGCTGCTGGCCTGGTCCGGCTGCCTCCAGGCTGCCCTGTGTGCTGTCTTACGTGTGTTTCTTCATCCCAAGGTCAAGTACGATCCTGCTGGCAGTCATCCTGCATTATTTTCTGTTTCTAAAAGCCACCAGGGAGCTGGGTAGCATGAGTGACAGCGACTATTTCTGTGTCACCTCGGTCCCTTCTGAGGGGCCCGGGGCAGCTGGGCCCACAGGGATGTGAGACCCTGGGACCTCCCTGCAAAGGGAGCATGCTGTGTCCAGTCCCTTTCTCCTCTGCCTGTCCGTGTGTGCTACTCCCAGACTTCCAGAACCTGAGGATCTTTATATTGCAAAGAAAGAGAAAAAGTCACATCGTGATACACACTGCTGTTGGATTTTTTGTGTGTGTGCTGGGCGTGTGAGTTTCTAGTAGCCATATTAAAAACAAGCATAGTTTGTAAAAGTGAAGGAAAAAACACTTAAAAACCAACCCTGGAGTTGCTGCAGGAGAAGCGAGGAAGCTGCTGGTGGACACAAGGAGACACTGAACTGATTGGTGTTTAGTTCATGTGTGGAAGGTGCGGAGAAAACAAAAGGCATCATGCAGACTGGGCAGACATCAGCCTTGACATGAAAGCCGTGGTTCTCTACCAATTTTTATCTGGCAGAGGCAGAAGATGAGCTGTGTGTAGGCTGTTCTGGAAACTTGCTAAAATAATCTAGTTGCTGCACCCTCTGGTGAGTGATTGGCATTTTCCAGTATAATATCTCTTTCTCTTCCTTTGTAGAGTCACAGAACAAAGAAAATGTAGTGCATGGCAATGTGCAGTTAGAGGGCAAAAAACCCCCTGGAACTGCTTTTTGTCTAATCGTATAAAAACCTTTGTTTTACTAATGCTTTGAGATGTGTTTGAGACAATCCTGTCACAGGTGATTGCTTCTAAACAGTCTTTGCTGTTTTTCTTTTCAGTGGTTTGTGCACCTTTAATCTTCTAAACCAAGGAAAAGGCTTTTTACTTTTACTCCTTGGCAATGTGTCTGTGTTCGCTGGATGCAAGCATGTAGCAACAGATGAATAAAATCCAGAGCTATTGAACTGCTCTTGCTTTTGGACAGTGCCTTGCTAATACCCCCTTCGAGAGTCTGTGAGGGCCCTAAAGGCAGGTGCTAGATCCAGAATCCCTCCACCCGCTAGCTCCACAGATGTTGGAGTTCTGCAGTTCACTTTTGCTTTTCCAGTTGTTCTTGATTTTGTACCAAAGACTTTTTTGTGGATCCTTCTCTCCAAGCCATTCGCTTTTCCATCTTGTGCAGAAGCTGGCAGTGATGTGGTTGCTCGCACTGCGTCTTGAGTGGTTTGCGCTGGTCCCCATGCAAACTGCTTCCCTGCTAGTGCTGTATTTCTGCACGGAGGGCTGTAATTTCTCACTGTCAAGAGATTAAGACTCAGTCCTCTCAGGTTAAACAAGCATACCACTGGTACTTAGTAAATTTGAAATTTGCAGTGTGAAACCTCCTGCCTTTTTGTTCTTGTGTTCTGTGGTGTATGGGGGGGGGGGGGAGGAAAAAAGGGANGTGTTGTGGTGTGTGTGGGGGGGGGGGGAGAGGAAAAAAAGGAAGAAAAAGGAGAGATTCCTTGCTCGTTCCAGGCAGTTACTGAGATGAACATTGAGTAATGGCCCTAACAGGGTGTCTGCCTCAAGGAATTCTTTCAGGGTAAGTGACACTTGATTCTCTAACAACACTGGCATGGCTGTTAGCACCAGTGACATGTTGGTTGCCTTGAAAATGTAACCCGAGTTTCCTTTTTGGGAAAGAGAAAACCGGCAGACCCTTTCAAAGACTAGGGCAGTTACTTTGTTTGTCTTTTAAAATCTGTATTTCTGCCTTTTTGCCTTTTTGCTTGGTCAGTGTGTAGAACCATTAAAAAAGTAAGTGTGACATGAGGACCGAGATCCTGCAGCCAGAGCTCCTCTGTAATTACATATTCGGCCACAACAGTACAAAGGAAAATGAGAGTCCCTTTTTCTTTATGTACCACATTTCAGTTTTCCCTTAGGTTTAAATTGGCATTTTGGACTATGTTCACTGGAGCCACAGAAGAGCTTATCAGAAAAAGAAGGAAACAGAGGGAGGGAAAGAAAGATAGATTTCCAAATGACAGCCTTTTGAATAGTCCAAGTTCAATCCCTAAAACAAAAAGTGGGATCTTTTTTTTCTAAATAATGTGCTCTACAGTCTCACCTCTCATCTTGAGAAACATGAAAGAGAAGTAAAAGAGATGACCCAAATCACAGAGTTCCTTTGAAAGAAGAAATTCAGCTGTTTTGAACACTTACAATCAAAGGAAGTGGTTTCCCTAATTACATGAACTATGTGAAAGCTCTCAGAATAGCTCTTCCACCCCAGGATTCCTTGCACTTTAGAAGTTTGCATAAAAGCTCACATGGAGAATCAGATGCAAAGTGTTTGATTCAAATTTTATTAGGCAGAAGTGAGCTTACATTTGTATCTCTGGGCTTGACAGCTGGCTGGGTTTGGACCACAGTCCTGGTTTTGATGGATTTCAGTCCTGTACTTTAAAATCTTTCACTCTTCAGGTTCTCTGGTGAGACACCCCTTTCAAGAGAGCATTGGAAAAAAAAAAAAAGTGGAGAAGGGATAGAGGGGTCCTTTTGTGAGCTTTCGGTTGAGGTTTCTTCACCCTGATGAGGCTATTCATCGTTGTAAAAATCCATCCGTGTACACAGCTTTTAAAGGAATGAGGAATTATATTGCCTCTCGTTTTAAAGAAACCACGTACCTTAAATTATGTATTTTGAAGAACTGGGATCTGAACTCTATACCTTTGGTTTAATTCCAGCACCACCATTTACCTGTCAAAACTCTGAATTCGGTACAGCCTTTCAGCAAAAAGTCGATCTGTTCAGCAGGCTATTACACCTTGTGGTGACTCTGTATAAAAACATGCAGGGTACTTCTAAAGGCTTACGGTCTCTGTTCCTCAAGATTTCTGTTCCAAAAAAGCAGGTTTTTTTTTTTTTTTTCTGGTTGTTTAACTGTAATGGGAGCAAGGTGTATCATTAATGGGAGAACTTGAAGCAGTGTTGAGGTAATTTTTAGATGTGATTTAAATTACATGCATCACTTACCCAGTTGAAATGCTTAGTTTTATTAAAACTCTGAATTTTGGCAAATAAGACTATATCTATATATTTTTTTCTGTAGAAAATGTTTTTATTTTTCTAACAGTTTTATTAGCTAAAAACGTAGCTAGACTTGATGAAAGTTATGAGTGTCCATCACAAAGCTGTCTGTCCTCCAAGTGCTAGAGATAGGTATCTAATCTTATCCAGTTAAGACTGAAAATGATACTTCCTTGCCGAACAGCCTCTGAAGCTGGTAACGCAGGACAGTCCCTGCACGATACGCAGTCACTAGTGGGTGAAATCTTAATAAATTATGTTTGCCAGCTTTGCAATAATATGCAGGACCAGCACACTTGCTCTTCACAGCAGTAATTTCCAAATGGTTCTGTATGCCCCCCTCAGAGTCTACTACAGTAATTTTATCCACATTTGGTAAAGGCTGAGATAACTGATGAAGTTGGCATTGAAGGGAAATCTCACAGCCCTCTAAATTGCAACAATTCAAACTCAAGAAGGGAAAAAGCCAGAGGGGTTGTGAGTGCCTTCTGGATGCACAGGATCAGCCAAACCCTCTTTACAGTTACACACTGAGAACAAGGTGTTGCTGACAGTTTAAAGAAAAGAACAGATGTTTCTCCAGGTGCTCTTTTCCTACCAATACTGCATCTCTTCTGTAAGGAGTAACCATCCTAAGCTCAGTTTCTTCTTTTTCCATGCAGAAGAGAAGACTTTTGCTGGAATCAGGGAACTGTGTCCTAGGAGCGAACACCCTCAGCAGAGCAGCAGTGTTGCCCGTAAGGTGTGCAGCACAGTAGCAGCACGTACTGCCAAGGGAGAGAGATGTCGTGTAGCTGTACGGTGCTCTGGCAGGGTGCTGGCTTTGTGGGAAAGAGCTCTGCCTTGTGCCCTGTCGAGAGCAGCGTCTTGGGCAGCAAAGCTTTGTGATTGGCTTTGCTGGAGGGTGATTTTGCTTGGATGAAGGAGAGCGCTTAGGTTTGTCCCAGCCTTGCTCCTCTTGAAAGGGACATGGCGATTCACTTTTGCTCACGTTCTTGCTTGGGAGTGGGGGGTGTGATTTTCCTCCATATATAAATTAGAACAGTCCTCAGAGGAATTTTTGCTTACTTCTGGCATTGGAAAATGGGAAGCAGTGATACATGTGATGCTTTTATTCTTCCACACCTGAAGACTTGCTCCAGGTTTGAATGAGCTCTGTGCCAGTGGAGCAGCACATAGTTCCTGGGCCCTGGACCTGTAATCCTTGTTGTACTTAGAGCAGAAGCCAGGCAGCGTGTGGGGACAGCTGGAGGAAGTGCCTCATGTTGAGAGCTATCTGGCTGAACTGGAGGAGGGAGAATTATTTGGAGATGCAAACTGGTTTTGCTGTGCTTGTATTGAGGCTGGATTTTTCATTAGCTGCAGCGCGTTGCATCCTCATCAGCTTTTCAGGGGCAGCCCATGGGAGAGAGGTTTCTTTAGTACAATGCGCAATGCGACTCTGGTCCTAAAGTTCCTGTGGGCTCATGAAATACCACGTTCCAGCTTCCTCTTTGCTGTTTCATCTGTTACAGGTCCTCAGGAAGCACAATGCAGAGTGACAGAGGAAGTGAAATGTTTCGTAATCATAAGTTGTCTGAATTTTCTAACTAGCTTTTTAAACATTCTTTTTTTTTTTTTTTTCCTGTTGGGTATGTATGTACCGTGTATTTCTGATGTCTGGAATTTTCCTAATAAAATGACAAAAGAGAAAATTCAAATGAAGTCTGAAGGTACAGATTACTGTTATGGAAGTAGAAACTCACAAACGGAGAAGAGGCAAAGTGGCTCTTTGGCAATCATGGCTGCAAGATGTTCTTCCCTTTGTGTGTCTACCCTAAAATATGCTGTGGTTACACAGTGGAGTTTTATTGTAGTACTGCTGGTTTTGCGTCTATTACAAAGAAGCTGGAACAGGTCTCAGGCTTCATGCCCTGAGTTTGGCTCATAATTCAGCTGTGCTTTTTCTTGTGGTTTCTAACCACAGATACAAGTTTGCAGCACAGTTTGGCATTACTGTTTGATTGGAGAAGAGCAGTCAGACTTCTGGCTTGGTTTGGGATCTTGTGGTAGTACAAAAGTTAAGCAATTCCACTGCATCTTGTACATCTGCTGCTCATAAAACTCAGAGCCACTGTCTTCACAGGATGCAGGATCACTCTGTAGATAGTATCTGTCACTCTTGTAGATCGGGTCATCTAGATTTCCAGTTTGTGCAGAGTTCAGAGATACTTGTATTCAGGCTATGTCTTCCTAAACAATTTATTTTGAGGCTTACAGCTTATATTCTTATATAAATACATTAAAAAAAAAAAGAGAGAGAAATGAAGGTTTTGTTTCTGAAAACAAGTTTTGTATAACAAAGAATAGAAGTGGAATAGTTCTTAATGACATGTCTTTATAGGCAGGTGGCTATAAGGAAGTCTAGATAAGGTAAGGAATTCATCAAAGAGAATTAAGCAAAAAGCTGAACCTATGTCAGAAATGTATAGCATGGTCATACAAATAAATGTGGTTTTATGATATTAGACCTAATTTTTAAACATTGCTAGTTTACCACTGATGTTTTTATTCTGGGTGTTGTTTTATTTGAAATTTTTTAGTCATAATGCCAAAAGATTGAGGTCCCATGAAGGCAGCATGAAGTACCAGGAAATAAACAGTGAATCTACTTTACATAAAGGTAAAAGCTTCAGATTTCAGGATTTTTGTCTTGTTTCATTTTTTTATCCATCACTACCCAGTAGGGGTAGCATGCGAGCCAAGTTTCTAAGTAAAATGTAATTTTCAATCTTAGATAAAGAAGAGCATCTTTTCTGAAAAGCAGTTGAGGAATTTGTCCTGAAACCTTCATTTTGAGGAGAATAGTGTCTCTGATCATAGTGGTCTGGGTGTAGACAGGGCCAGACAGCTGCAGGGAAGTCTGTTGCTCTGGCTGTTGCTTGGCGGGGTGGCGCTGGCGGAAGGGCAGTGATGCTCACCTGGGGAAGGTAAGAGTCAGGTTTTGGTGGAGCTTGGTGTCCTGTGTTCCCAGAGGCTGTTCTTGCCTGTTGTTAATCTAAGCAAGGTGAACGGGAGATATGTCTGCAACCTGAGGCGAGGTGCTTACTGCTCAAATAGAGGAAAAAGGCTTGGTAAGTCACAGAGACAGTTTATTGCTCTAGGCTCAGGAAGAAGCCTAGAGCAATATGTTAGCAACATTTAGCAAATGTTGCTAAAACATGGTTAAACCAGAAGTAGAAGCGGATTCATGGTGAAAGCTTTCATGTATGGGTTATTTGGACAGTTGCAGATAAAACTGTGATGTGTGTTATTCCAATAATGCATTCAAAGAATGCACAGCAGACAGAGTTTCAGATTTTGTGAACTTGCACTGTGCCATAAGTAAACGTGTCAAGAGCAATGCTTCTTGTCTGTGAAGGAGCCTCAGGCACTTAAGCAGAAGAATTGTCTGTAACTAGCAACTACTTCCCTTCATTTTAAGTCAGCTGGTCACAGCTAGAATTTCTGTGCTGAAAATCTTGTGTCTTCTCAAAGTAGGTGGTCTCTGCACAGGGAGCAATTCTTTGGTTTTCTGTAGTCCCCAAGGGACAGATAATTTTCGAGTGGTAACTGAGGGGAGCCTTCTGCAGAGCTCTGATAACCCATTTGGGAAGCGAAACCCCACATGGTTCCCCAGTGATTGCTTTTAAAATGTAACATGGAGGTACCACATCTTGTGCTGTTTTCATGAGAGTGGGCTCAGCCTGTCCTGTTGGGGAACATTTTCTGGAATTTTTCTGTTGGGGTTCCAGTGAGTGAGTTCCCTGTCAAGCACTGTCCCTTTTGCTAGCTACAGTAGGTTGGGCTTAAATAACTCTAAGACGGGCGTGAAGTGAGCGCTCCTCAAGAACCTGACAATCTTTTTCTTGGTCAAGTTACAATTTTTGCCACTGAGTTTGAGAAAATAGTGTAAGGATAACCACCTGGTCCGGAGGAGTGGAGCAGGATCCATGGCTACAGATGCTGCTTGTTTCTGTCGGAGTCTTGGTGCTAACTGTTCAGCAAAAGCCACAGTATAATGAGATTAGACTTGCTCTTCTAAGTTGTCTTATCCAGATCCCTTACTAATATTCTGTAGATCTCAGGCTGAAAATCCAGCTGTAACTGGATGGATATGGACTTTCTCCGGATACCCCTGACATTATGTTCTCTTCTGATGCTTCTAAGCACTGCCAGAGCCTCCTTGAGAGGGAGCTGGTTTTGCCCAACACTGTCTTACCAGAGTGGCTTTCCACAAGGCTTGTGTGAGATTTGTAGTGACTTTGATCTCAGAAATAATTTCCACTGATATTTTTCCATTTACTGGGTCCGAAAAGGTTAACATGTTGCTTATTAGCCATGATACCCATGATGGTTTTGGCTGGGGAATGAGAGTTGGGGTGGAGCGAGCAGGAGGCCATGTTTAATTATTCTCTAACATTTTAGAAATGTCATGGCGTTTGTTGCTGTACTCCGCATTCAAAGCAGGTTTGTGTTCGGAATACTTGAAAGTAAATGGAAAAATTTCCTGGCACTGAGAGAAGAACTGATGACTACTGAAAACAAATGCTCTGTGGCAGCTCAGGTGTTTCAGAGCTGCAGCTGAGTCCACTCATGGATTGTCTCTGCTCAGCTGCTGGTGTTGCTTTGCAGTTGGAGACAGCTTCCTACTGTAAATTGGCTTGAATGAGGTATTTATACTATGGCTCATTTCTAAACTCTTCGACGATTACAAATACATAGTTTATGTGTATTTTGAAGGTTCTAGTGGCTTTGAATTTTGCTAATAAAATCCAAAGTACTATTCTTGTTCTTGGCAGGTCTGCCATTATCTGGTACCTTATTAAATGCTGATGCTGTCTCAAGCTGTATGCTGCTCCTGTGGGATATGTCTGGACATCTGTGTGGAAATTAGTTGTTTGTTCATGGTCTCTGTGCTACTTTCATAAATGAGAGTGCAGTTATACCTCAAAATGCGGTTTTCAAGCTGGTTAAGCCTTATGTAAGGATTTTCTGCAGACAGTGCACTTGCTTAATTTTATCCTAGATTTTTCAGCTTCTTTTAACAGCCTCCTCTCTCACTGTGTGACAGGGAAGACCAGCTGCGTGATCCTGCGGTTGGTGGTTGCTGCTGGGTGGGCTGTGTGAGCGTGCTGGGCTCGGCTGATGGGCGGCAGTGGCTCGGCCAAGCCTGGTAGCTGCACGGCACTCCCTTTGACTGCGTAAGGCAGAGGGTGCGATGCTGCACACAAGGGAAAACCACCCTGTGATTTTGGGAAGGCCCAACCTGCTTTCCACGAGCTGAGCAGACCTTTGTTTTACACTGCTTTGGCAGGGACGTTCTGAATTCGCTGGATAGTCCTTCTAATGCCGTAGTGTTCAGATTATCTTAAAACTGTCAAATTTGGTATAAACTGCAAGGGTTAGTGTAAAAAGTTACAGGAGACTGTAAAACTTGGTTTTATTTCGAAATGCTCAATTTTCAATATATTTTACTACTTACATGTCATGTGGTGTTCCTTACCACAAAAAAGGCTCATATATGCATTTTCTATTGCATGGTAGAAATGAAATATTTTAAAATAAATTGCATAAGATTGCATGAGCCTGTAATCACGTAATCAATTTATGTCCATATTCCTTCAGTGCAGTATGTTATGGCAGTTTAACAGAATGGTGGTATCTCGGTAATGTGTTTTCTTTTTCTTCCCCTCCAAGGCTGCAACCTAAAAGTCAGTGCAAGGTATTTTAAATTGTCAGTTTCTGCTGCTGTATTTCCAAAAATGAGAGTAAAAATTGTGAGGTGATACAAAACAGCAGATTTAAAATTACTGTAAGATGATTATATAGCAGTGAGAATTTTATTACTTTCCTTTATATTCCTACTGCTAGTTTCTGGGACTTGTAACAGTGTGGGACATAATTTTGGATGCAAATTTGATGCTTTGAAACATTTTGCTCAATCAAAATGCTTTTAAATATGTGTTTTGTGTGTCATAGTAGATGTGCTTATGAGGATGAAATTCTGCAGTTTACAACATTGCTGTTGATATCAGTCTGAGAATGTAATTTAACCCTTATTTTCTGTGGTTTGCAAAACAGTATCCCAGTAACACTGAATATATAGCTGTCTTCTGAGGCATAACAAATGCTGGCAGAGTTTTAACTTCTTGATAATGGGCTACAGAAAACAGCTTTTAATTGGGGTAAGTGATCCTCTACATAAATATGAAAAAAAGAACCCCAGCCTCACACAACTGTAAGAAACACACGAGGACAGTTTTAAGTGATGGCAGTGCCTTTTGGAATAGCTGATAACATGTTTGTGTTGGGAGAGTGCCCATGGTCAGCAAAACGTGTGATAACACTTACTCAGACTTAAAAGATCTCGCTGAGGATTCTTTGACTTTGCAGTGTTGATGTGGTTCTCCTCTTGCTTTCTTACTATCAAAGACAGTTTAACAGGTTTAACAAAAATTCTCTTTATGGGATTGTCAGTGTGCTGTGGTTGTTAATAGCTTCCTTACTGGGGGTTCCAAAGCGCAAAAGCATGTAAAACATAAATACATCGAGGAAAAGTATCCATTTTTTTGACTTAATGATTTGTCAGTGTTACATGAAAGAAATCATAAGCCTGTAGGATTCTGTGATGCATATTTTATTGGTGCTTTGTAGCTGAGCTGTAGTTTTAGGTGCTGATTGTCTTAGTATTGTGCCTGTAAAATAATGTTTTGGGTATATCTACCCAGAGAAATGAGTCTTCTATGATCTTTCTCCCATGTTCCAATAATTTTTGAGCTAATTTGCTCTCTCAGTATCAGCTGTGTTTAACAAAGGACTGAGCAATACTTTGTTCTCACCTTGCTAATGAAAACAAAAGCTTTCATAGAGGAAAGAGGATCTCCCTGCCCAAGAGATCAACTATCTTGGAAGGGACAGTTAATCCTGTAACTATCAGTTAGTTCACAGGAAAGCATTCCTGAGGTATTGGGAGGCTGCAGTTTTAATGGGCACTGAATGAATCTATTTTTCATCAGAGATCTATAAATAAAGGTTTAGGATTAATTTGTGTTAGCATTCTATCTCACTTTTTTTTTTATTGTTATGTTTTGTATTTGATTGTCAGTAAATAGAATTTTTTTTTTAATAATCAACTGACCCCTTCCAGCTGCCCTTTTATTGGACTGTAAAGACATGAGTTGCAAACCTCCCAAGAACATGACAAAGGTCAGAGCCTTTAACTGCTGCAAGACTTGAAAAAAAATGTTTTCAAAGCTCCCTTAAATACCTTCTCAATAAATGTGACAAACTTTTTTTATTAAAAGTAAATAACCAAACTGTTGCTCAATGTGACAATGAATATGAGGAGGCACTTAAGGATTGTTGTATTAATCAGATTCCTTGAGTAGCTAACCATTTCTAACCCTGTAATTTTGCACAGAGCGATGGTGCCTCTTACCGTGCAATTAACTGATTTATTAGCAGCAGACTTGGTTGGCTGCTGGCTGCCCTGATGATCTGCACTTATGGCCTAAGTTAGTCCTAAACCAGCGTGCTCAGACCAGGTCGAAGGCAGGCAGTACTTGTCTTCTCCAGCCAGCCACTCCACAGGTATCCAGATGAACTGGTGATTAAGTTGCCATGGG
Source organism: Alectura lathami (assembly GCA_013399715.1). Lineage (NCBI taxonomy): Eukaryota > Metazoa > Chordata > Aves > Galliformes > Megapodiidae > Alectura > Alectura lathami. Next base: position 162,287 of record VXAV01009195.1, on the reverse strand, counting down.
ACCAGTTTGTCTGGACTTGAATAAAAAAAGTCTTTTGATGTGGAGAAAACACTGCTGACAGATGTTCTTTTGCAGATCCATCTGTGCTGGTGGAATAGGTTCTTAGCCCAAGCTCTCAATCAGTTCTCTTGACTAGAAGTATGAATTTAACAACTTTTTAGCCTACTTTCAAGGCAGAGCAGAGTAACTCCAGCAGTGTGAGAAGTTTGGTCTTTGCTAACTTCAGCTGAATTGGGACTGGGAGCTCTGACGAGAGCAGCCGGTGCGAGGAGCTGCAGGCGACAACACAGCTGTACACAGAATGCCTTGGTCTGCATCCTTGCCACGCGCGGCTGCAATTACAGATCTGACGATCAGGCCTTTTCTGCGTTCCGGAGTAGTGCCGCATCAGCATCGGATGGCCACTGCCCGCACCTGCAGTCAGCGTGACCTTGGAGATGTTGTCAGAGCTGAGCTGTGTGCCGCTCCGCCGCGCGTGTTGGCAAGCATTCATGGAATCATAGAACTGTAGAATCTCCCAGTCTCCTGGCTTCACATAGGACCACCTGAAAAACAAACCCTGCGTCTGGGAGCATTGTCCAAATGCTTTTTGAACTCCGGCAGCTTGGGGGAGCCTGTTCCATGCCCACCACCCTCTGGGGCAGAACTTTTCCTAGCCCCCAGCCTGATCCTCCCCTGACGCAGCTCCATGCCGTGCCCTCGGGTCCTGTTGCTGTCCCCAGAGAGCAGAGATCGGCGCCTGCCCCTCTGCTCCCCCGTGAGGGAGCTGTAGGCCGCCATGGGGCCTCCCCTCAGCCTCCTCTGCTCTGGGCTGAGCGAACCAAGCTGGCTCTGCTGGCACTGGTGCAGCATCTCCTGAGCAGCAGGTGTCTCGGGAGGATCTGCTGGCTGCTGATGGGGCCGTACCTAGGTCAGGCCTTCCGCTGGCAGGGCAGCTCCTCACTTCTCAGTCCATGTTGTGGTGGATCTGTAGTGCAGAGTGGGCATAAATGCAGTAACAGCAGGCCAGGATTCGTGTCGTCCATGTGAGGTGAGCTATGTGCTGCTTGTAGCTGGAATGTGGCTTGCTTTGTCCACTCGCATGCTGGTGGCCACACTGAAAATCAGTGGTGGTGGACTCTGGTCATTCATAGAATATCCTGAGTTGGAAGGGACCCACAAGGACCATCGAGTCCAACCCCTGGGCTCCACACAGCACCACCCAAACCGTGTGTCTGAGAGTGGTGTCCAAACGCTCCTTGAACTCCGGCAGCTCTGACAAGGTCAAGAAGAAAACTCTGATTTTACCTGCTGGAAGCATTGAAGATTCAAGTATTTCTGCATAGCTATTTGTACTAGAAAGGTGAGAGCAGCACTGGCTGGTCTTGAGGCAGCTGTAGTGGCATGTCAGCCATAGATGAGGTAATTGACATTTTCACGTACATCAATAAGCAGAGATTAAACAGGCATAAAAATAAATTATCCATTAAGCACTGTGGTCCAGACCATGGTTCAGAGGACACAATTGGTTTGTACACTGAGGGATTACCTGTGTTCCTAGTTATACTGTAGTTTTTTTTATGAATAACTGGATGGGTTTGCTTTACAGTAATGCTACAAGAGCCAGTAAGTGAGAATTCAGTTAAAATGTTCTTAATGTAATTTGCTCTGACCTTGACTTTCTTGATAGCTGGTGAATTTTATAAGGAGTGAAGTAGATTTGTTTGGACTTCTGAATCCCTTTGCCTTTAAGAAGTGGCATCTAGTCTGTCATAAGGGAAGTCTGTCATCAGCACTCAGGGCACATAATGTCACCCATACTTGTGGTGTAAGTACAAGGCAGATGGCTTTAGTGTGGTTTGTTGATCAGTACCAGACTGTGACTGAGTTTATCATGGGACTAAGAACAATATTCAACTCCATTACAGTCACCTTGTGTGTCTGAAGTCCAAGAAGTTTGTATTGACGTCTTTGGGTCATGCCTTTCCTTCAGCTGAGTCTCCTGTAGTTCTACTTCAATCAATACTAAAAAAAAAATTAAATTCTTTCACACCAAAAAGTAATATAATTAATTAACAGAAAACTCATTACTTGTCATCACCATGGCTTTTACGAAGGAAATTATTGCTGACTTAGGTTGTAGAAGATAGATAGCAGCTTTACCAAAGGAAGTGAGTGTGTCATACCCAAGCTAATGAGTTCTTAAATGGCCTCCAGGCAGATAGATGCATTGCAAGATTTTTTTCCAATCATCCAGGCATTAGGGATTTAAGTATGAGTTTGATGCTCAAGGGTGATTCTAAATATTCTTGTAAGTGCCTTTGAAATACTGTCTTTAACCACTACTTTGTAATTTGCTCTGTGAAGGTTACAGTCTTCCATTGAAATATGGCACCTTCTTCTCAAAAAGTACAAAAGCTTGAAAGATGTGGATTGACTTGCATCTGGTTCTCACTGTAAGGAGTACGTGTCTTTAAATTGCCTAATATATTTCACAGCTGATCTGCAGCAATTGAAAAGAGCAAGACATGAAAGGAATAGCCTAGAATCACTAGTGCGAACAGCAGCAGAGTGATTAAAAGTGTTTAGAAAGGATTTGTTTTAGAAGTTATGGTCCTTAGAGAGAGGTGGCAAATTTTTCCCCTCCAGTTCTTAATTTGGAATATCTGTGTGCAATTAGTAGGTGCCTTTCCTCATGCTTAGATGGAAGCTTGCTTTGGCATCTGTTAAATCCCAGTTTAGAATATGAACATCAGTTTTAAGATGATCATAATAGCTCCAGTTGACCCAGCATTTCTTCAGACTCTTGGAACTTGATCTTTGTGTGTAATATACTGTAAATAAGATAATCTTGGAGATTCAGAAGAACTATTTTCTAAGCAATAAAAGCAGTACGGCTCCTCCTATTGCCCCGGAGCTCTAGTGGAGCCTTTGGAGGCCCAGCAGCCTGTTGCCCTGCACCTCCTTGCCTGTGCTCATCATATGTTGGTCTGAGCCTTCTCTCAGAACTCCTGTCTAGTGCTGCTGCTGTAGCTGGGACCTAAATGCATAATGCCATGGAAATGTTAAATGTGGGGCCAGTCGGCATGAGTCTAATGGCCCGTTTTGGTGTATGTGTTGTAAACGTTAGCGGGTGTATTTTCAACACATGGATTTAAAGTACTGCACGAGAAGACAGTGTATTCTGTTCCTCCTTCTGACCAAGGTATTCAAGAAAAGACAGCCTAGATAGTTTGCTCAGTGATGCCTGTGGCCTGGTGTATGTGCCTTGTTTCTGACAGCATTCAGGTAGGCTGTCAAGGAATACTGGGTTTCCTGGTTATCCAGTGAGAACGCTGCTAGGAATTAAAGGACATTCCCCAATTTAGCATTTCCTGAAGAAGATTAAAGCATAATACAAAAGTTTTTGAAGCACGGGGCTCTTGAGTCTGCTAGCACATGAAGATGGACTTCTGAATGAGTAGGCCATCATCTGCATCCCAGAGGATGCTACCGAGGAGGTCGAAGGGTGCAGCTGGTAAAATAGGCAGTGCTGCGGCTGCAGAGGTCGGCTGCTGGGGGTGGCTGGTGTAGGGCAGCTGGGTGGCAGAGCTGCTGCTGCATGAGCCCTCACTGGCCCTACAGATCCCCGCTCATGTCCCACAGCTGCTGTTCACCTGCAGGCAAGGCTTCCCACGTCTGCTTAGGCAGCTTCCTGTTAAGTTCTTGGGTGGCCTTGCAGATGACTTGCGTCCTGTGGCCTTTCAGTATGATTTGCTGTAAACAGCATACGTCTGTAGTCATTTACTCACCCATGTGTCACAGTGCCAGCTATAAAACGTGGGTAAAAATTAATGTTGTTTTGCTATGTCTTTACATTTATTATAGTGGCAGTAGCTGGTTTGCTGCATCAAAGCTGTTAGTCTTCCTGTTTTCAGTGAATCTCCACAAAGTGAAGGCTGCAAAATAGTTTAATTGGCAGCTGTCTAAGCAAGCGTGGGAAGACTCTCCTGCAGATAAACAGCAACACTCCTACTGCCAGTCAAGGGATCTGGGAAGGGATCTGCCAGAGCAGATACTTTTGTGAAGTTCAGAGTAACTGATTGTGATTTTGTTCTTCTTAAATGCTCTTGACTGGTATGGAGCTAGCACAATCTCAAAGTATTAGTCTGTAAGTAGTGCGCTGTTGTAGAGAAGAAAGCATAATGTTATCTATCTATATTTGCATAATATATGCATTTGTTTGAAAATTTGTTTCTAAAATCTTTATTTTTATAATAATTTTATTTAATATACTATAGAGGCAGAACTGTTGTGAGATCTCAAAGGAAATATCTGTCCTTTCCCCTTAAAAAACAGGGGCCTATGTGTCTTAATTTCTGTGGATACACTTTCATTCTCTTTCAGTCTCTCTGTCAAACCTAGAGGCATTTTTCAAGTGGAATTCAAAGTTTTTCTATATTTATCCAGAATTTCTAAACATCTTCAGCCTGCTCTGAGAAGCAGTTTCAACTGCACCACTGGCTATTTGGCAATCTCGAGCATGCTTGCTGTGCAGATTCGATTAGACTCAACAACGCATGCCTAGCAAACTCCATGTCTCCAGTAAACATCAGACTGAGTGGTGTGTGTGCATAGTATGCTCTAACAGCCTGGAGCACTGGACTCACTGAACCCACAGTGCTCTGTGCACAAACAAAATTTCTGGACAGAACTGCTACAGCCTTGCCAAAAATCCCAGACCTTTCTTTGAAGAACATTTTCCGGGGCCTTCAGTTTTTCCAAAGAATTAGCTTCTACATCTGTGCCTTGGTCATGAAAGAATCGCGTGTTCTGTTTTCCAAACATACTAAGCGTTCATCTACCGGCCTCTGTCATGAGGTTTCTAAATACCTGTCATTTGTAGACAGTCTTTCCTAGATGTGCGTATGTATGTGTGTGCATATATATGTTATAGATTTGTGTATATCCACTGGGGTCTAAAATAAAACACATTTATAGTAAATGCACCATTCTTAGTTGTCTTCTTTGTTTTCAACAGGCAGAAATACTCAGTGTGCTCAGTCACAAAAACATCATTCAGTTCTATGGAGCCGTCATTGAACCTCCAAACTATGGCATAGTTACAGGTAAGGATTCTTGTCTGACCTTCATCTTGATTCAGTAAAACTCCAGTGTCATGAGTACACCCAATTCCAGTGTTTTGCTAGTTGTTGTGGCCTCCTTTGAATGTTACAGAGCTCAGCACCACTTACCTCAACATGAATGGGAGTGCTGGAAGTGGGACCCAGACTGCCAGCATAGCTGAGGCAGTTGGAGCCTGGGGCATTCTTATGCCCAAACTCAGCATTCCTTTAAACAGAAGCTTTGGCGGTGTTCTCTTAGCCTATTCTGTAAATTGCTTTTGTGTTTTAACTGGCGTGTGACAGAAGTAGAATTTTTCACAAGTTATGTGAAAAGGCTGGGAGTGTGCTGAGAGCAAAATTGCACTATGAATTCTGCCCGTACTGAAAAATCTGATAATCCGCATTGTGAACTTCCCAACCACAGGATGAGCTTGAGATAGAGTTAGGGATTTATTAGACCTAGTGAGACAACTCCCTTTATTCACTGGAAACAGGGTTTAATCCATCCTGGCATTCGTAGAATTATGTGGAGGTTGCCATTTAGGTTTTTATAGGTTCTCAGAATCTTTATGAAGGACAGAGTTGGAGCTGTTATGAAAGTACTCAGCTCTTTCTCTTCCCATACAAAATTTTGACAAACGTTCTATCAGAAAACATTCAGTACTATGCTTCTGTTATTGGGTGGCTTCAGACTTAAGGCCGGTGCAGCTTCCAGGAAAAGGCATTTCTGTCACAGGGGTGTCCCACAACAAAGGGGGTATAGCTGTGATCTGTCACCTGCTTGTTGACCTTTGCAATTGCTGCACAGGTCAAGGTTTCATTTTAGTGTAAGCTGTCTCCAGGAGCTTCTGCTGCAGGGGGTCCACCCTGGATCATGTACTAGAAAAAACACAGCTTCTAATCAGCTCTAGAAATCCCTCTGAAGGTGGACAGAACCTGTGGCAATTAGTTACTTCTACCTGTCTCTTAGACTTCCTACTATCACAGTGGATGGCAGTGTAATCCGGTGGGAGCACATCTGAGATGCACAGCTGCTTCTCTTGGAGGCATGTTAGCCTGCTGGAGGTTGTGGTGCTGAAACCAGTACTCCAGAGGTGCATGAAGGATGACTGCAGTCTACACTGCTCAGAAGATGTCCTGGTGATGGAATATCAGACAGGAACTTAAATGCTTTCTTTGACCAGTAAAAATCATGGTAGTGTAATTATAATTTGTAATGGAAGTGTGGTAAGTATAAACCAGAGGGCAGACTAACAATGCAAGTGTGTAATCACCTCCGAGTGATGTCTGGATCAGAAAGCCCTCAATTTGATCTCACAAAAAAAAAAGGTCAGTGTTAGAGGAGGTCATTTGACCTGCTTGCCAGTCACAGGACAGAGAACAGCTAAAGTAGATCATTATGTGGTTGGGAATGGGGACTCTCACCATCTGTGAGAAAGGAGACTACTCTGTAGTCCAGCTACTTTGTTACTTGAGGAGCTCTGAATCCCTCCTGGCTAGAGAAAAAAATATATAGGTTTTTTTAAACTGCATTCAACTCTCTGCAACTTCCAGGAGTCCTGTGGGCTGGAAGGGAAGCAAGGCTGCATTTCCCCATACTCTTTTCAAATGGAAGAATGGCTACTGAGAAAAGAAATGCTAACTGTGCTGGACGTATCTTTTAGAGGGGTTTTCACTCCATGGTCTTCTAGATAGTTGTCAGTGCTCAGTCTTAATCCTGTGTTTAGTCAATCCGTGTCTTGCCAGGGAAAAACCCAAACAAGAGGAAATCTAGAGAACCTAATGATTCTTCAGAATTATGGAGATGAGGGTGTTCAGCCAAGCATTGGCATAGAATCATAGAATCAAAGAACCGTTAAGGTTGGAAAAAACCTCTAAGATCTTCTAGTCCAATCATCAGCCCATCACAGCTATGCCCTCTAAACCTTGTCCCTAAGTGCCACATCTACATGTTCCTTGAACGCCTCCAGGCATGTACCAGGTATTGGCTGTGCATAACATCTTACGTGGGGTTATCGGAGAGTTCTCTGAGAATGTCCTGTAGGAATGAGAAAAGCTACGTCTGCAGTCAGAACGTTTCCTCTACTGGGATGCATGTCCATGTTACAACTGATCATGAGCTGCTAACGTGAATCACATCATTCTAGATGTTACTGACTGCCAACAGCAGTCTTGATGTGTAGCTCTCAGATCTGGTTTTGATCACTGCCACCTCCTTTGAAAAGATTTTTAGAGTTCACGTGTCCTGTCTGTGCAGAAGTGTATGGTATATCTCAGTCCGTCTCAGGGTGGGTCCAGTTCTGCACTTCTTTCTAAAGCAGGTGCTTCTTTTCTATTATTGAAAGAATTTTTCCTGAAAATATAATTTCTAAATCCATATCCTCCTAGTAAAAACCTGTGGCACAATAAATACTAGGAGGAATACTAAAGAATCAAGCTACGTTGCATGAAGATTGCTTACCTCCATTCACACAGAGCAGCAAAGGGCTCGGGGATCTCAGTTATCCCTGACCCTGGTGGATCAAATTATGCGTTGTAAAGGCATGCGAAGCGTGCAGCCAGCCTGTTCCTGAAGAATCCATTTATAAGAGACATGATGACATCATGGGTAAAAAAAAGATGGTGTTTTAATTGAGGAAATGAGCCGGTAAGCCG
>VXAV01009195.1:93025-131948 GCA_013399715.1 Alectura lathami | reverse complement strand
TTTACTTTCTTTTTGTAAATACCAGAAGGAACAGATTTTTTGCAGTGTGTTTACAAAGGGAAAATGTAGTGAAAGTTTGAGTGCAAGTACATGGTGTTGCTGAGCCTCAATAGCTAACTTCAGAGCTCTGTTCAGGATATGACTCTCTAGCAGCTCTCTCTCTACATGAGCAAAACTGAAACGCTGTCATGGACTGTTCTCACAATGTGAATGGGAAGTAACTGGAGCAATAGTCAGGGTACAGGTGGCAGGCAGTGCACAGTCTACCAAACAAGTCACAGTAGCTGTTTGCTAAATAATTTCCGTGCAAATACCTCTGATAACAAATTGGAAGTTTTTCTTTGGTTATCGTACAAGCTAAAAATGTAGCTGAATTTACTGACGGAGTTATTTTTTTGTTTGTTCTAGTACGTACCAATGCCTTTGTAGTGCAGAGCTTGTTGAATTATTTCCCAGGAGCAGTTCTGTTCATAAACACATTTAAAAGATGCTGTCCATCAGAAACGTGCCAAAGGAAACCACTTTTTTAAGGGCTCAAGTATTTGCAATGCAACCCAACAGAGACCATATCTAACCTTCTTAAAATGTAACCTTTTCGTCCTGTCTTTCTTGGTTTTGACACCTTTGCTTGTATGGTGAAAAGCAGGAAAAGTAAACCAAATCCTTTTATTAACTGTTGCTAACTTGAGAAACTGGGAACCATTTGCGGGGCTGGGTTGTATCAGGCTTTATGTTTTTGCTCATATGTACATACTCTTTTATCTTGACCTAGAGAAACAGGAAGGTTAGCAGCAAAAATACTGAAATACTGTGTCTGTGTATGGTGAACATGAGTCCAAATAAAATTTATGGCCATGTTATAAACCCAGGCGAATGGCCTCCTCTAGACTACTTGCACAGTATTGCTAATGATAGGCCCATTATCACTGCTTAATGCAGTTTCTTTATGGTTAGTATATTTAATGAGGTTCAGGTGGAAAAATGGCATTTTAGTTTTTAGAATGTTAATTTTAGCTGGCATTCCTACTCTTTTTAAAATTTTGTTTTTCTTCCGTTGAAGGTGTTATGGTTTTTCTAAAGTATAAACATTGCCAGTTGTTCTTCAGGCTCTGAAAGGCTTTGCATTTGGTAATTAAATGAACTGCTTGAGTTAGTATTGTACTTTTCAGCCTTTCACATTTAATTAACATTCAAGTGGGAATTATGAACAATTTATATCTGTCAGGAAAAGACAAGACGTAACAAATTGTCTCCGTGCAGATGTGAAATTGAGGCAACCTTAGAGAGACTAAAGAAACTGGAGCGTGATCTGAGCTTTAAAGAGCAGGAACTAAAGGAGCGGGAGCGACGTTTGAAGATGTGGGAGCAGAAGTTAACCGAACAGTCCAATACTCCTGTAAGTAGACAATAATTGATCCTTTCATCTTACTTCAGAAAGCATTTGGAGCTTTGTCTATGTAAATTCAAGGACACACCAAGGAACTAGCGCTCCCATTTTCTTTACGTGTTGCGTTGGGCCAATTAAAGTCTATTTTAGAACGTCGCTGCAAATAACTATAGTATTTTTTAAAAATTCATGTAATGCGTTAGGTATCAGATGCTGCCTATAGTTCATTTTGTGCCGTGGGCACTTGAGTAGTTTCCCATTGGTTTAATTACAGTTCTCAGCTTTAAAAGTTGATTGCATTCAATAAAGTCATGTTCAGCTAGAAAGTTGTTGACTTTAAATGGACACAGGATTTGGTCTTAAAAGCAAGATACATTTGTTTATGGCAGAAGAAAGCTGGAGAAACCTGTGTAGGTTTTTATATTCTCTTCTTTTGCTATGAGAAGAAGCAAGTTCCCATGCCATGAAAAGAAGGTCAAAATTTGAAGTGTTAAACTGGGGCTTTGTTCACAGTTATCGTTAACACACTTGTACTGGCCGGTTGTTAGCTGTTAGGACCACCACATTTCTTTAATTAATTAAACAAAAAACCTCCTTTGGGCTATCTTGAATTTCTCCCTGAAGTTTGATATTCTCAACAACTGATTGGCAGAAAGAGGACTGGAGATTTACTGCCTGACTATGCATAGTATGGCAGAACTGTTGTTAAGAAAAATACTGCAGTTACCTACTTGTTTTTGAAGTACTAGTCAAAAAAAATATGAAATGGAGTTTGCACTAGTATATGATTTACATATGCACAGTTTTACCCTGCTTATGTCATTGATTCCATCCAGAGCCCTTTACATGCAACTGGTGTTTAAGGCATAGCTTATTCCTGTTGTCTGAATGAAGTTGCGTTTATGTTCCAACTGTAACCATGTAATGAGATGAAGAATAAATGTTTCCATATGTGCAGATACTGTACGTTCGTAGTAGATACCTGTATGTCTGCTTTAATGCTTGCAAACTCCCAGTAACTGAGCAGTGGACCATCGTCTGTCTTGCGCACAGCATGAGACGCAGCAAATCTTTTTGCGAGCAAGGCCCTAGGATTTTTTATGCTGTATTTGCTTATGACTTTTACTTTTCACTTGTAGCTGGCATTGCTGAAAGAATAAAGCATTGTGCTAAGGCCTATTGTGCTAAGCATGAACTGTCTTTCTGCATAATATTAACCCAACTCTCCTATTGCATTGAAGTGCAATTTCTTCTAGCAGAAAAATGCACTTTTGTTCTTCATAGATCTCTAGTGAACTGTTCCATAGAACAACTTTTTTTAAAAAAGCCCTTTTCTTGGAAAAAATTGACTTGTCCTAGAAGGATTGGTTTCTTCATGGCAAATGAAATTCTACAAGGCACTGGTTGCAAATACAAGTCTCTCTTAAATTCATAGCTGTATATAATTTGGAAAATATCTCTGGGCATTCTTTATGTGAGTTGTAATCCTTGGAGTCAGGTGTCTCCCTCTGTCCCTTAGTTCAGGGCATGTGTGCTCAGCTGTGCCAAGCCTTATGATTGCAACATGATTGCACTGCTTGATTTTAAGCTACTTTGGCTGTAGCAACAGTAGTTAAGACAGGGCAACCTGGAGCTAGTAACACGGTGCAGGGTGCCCGCTAGGCTTGTACTTGGTTCTTAGCCGGCGCTAGGCCCTGTTATGTCTCAGATGGTACTGCTGTCCCTGCTGTGCACTCTGCTGTCGCGTCTTCATTTTGCCCTGCAGCGAAGACCGGAGGTCAGCAGGCACTTTTGAAGTGGTGTACAGGAGGAGAAACTCAAGCCAAGTGAAAAGAGAGCAGGGAAGCTGTGTCTGCCGTGGAGTTGGTAGAAGCTTCATCCTGCCATCCCACATGCTAGGTAGCTCTGGATAGCAGGCTGCTCCTACTCTAAGGAATAAAACATAGCTTTATACACACGTCAGCATGAAAGCAGGATGAGGCCAAGCCTTAGAAACACTTCTGTGACGGTAGTGTTTCTCCCTGCTCTCACTTTGACCCTATTTCTGCTGTGTCTTATGTAAAAGACACCTTTAATTCTAATCCCTGCAAATTCTCTTTGTGCAGATGTCCAAGGGGCTCTTGCACAAGGGAATCTGGAACCTTTTGGGGGAGCAAAATAGATCCACAGCTGTAGGGAAATGGGAGAATTCTTGTGAAAGAGGACTTGACTTGTTAACAAGGAAGGGCATGTAGCTAAGCTGAATCACATATTTAGGAGAAGACAATGAGCAAGACGTGGAATCTAAATATTCACCTGTAGTGCCACGCAGCTGCAGTTGATCGTTTAAGAACAGTGACTTACATGGAGATTGAGGATCGCAGCCAACTATAAAAGTCTCTTCGTGGCGGTCGCTATATGCAGTGTGACACCAAAGGCAGGTCTTTTCACAAAGAACTTCGAAACTTTCCATATAACAAGAGGTGGCAGAACGTGGAGGATGTGAGGTGATTATAACTCACAAAATGTGCCACAACTGTGGCCCACCACGTGGTTAACCTATTGCCAAACATTTCACAAACAGTGACCCAGAACTGTGTTTTAGAAGAAAGATCTTTTGCAGCTGTGTCGATTTTTATAGAGTTCTTCCCATGTGTCAGGGGATGCATTTCCATGGTTCTAAAGTGATTAAAACTCCCATAAGCTGATAAAATAACTGCCTGGCACTAAGTTGTGTGCTGGGCATCGTTTCTCTGGCTAGTTCTTGTTTTTCTCTGTATTAGTAGGAGCAAATTATTTTTTCCTTCTCTGAGAGTTTTCGGTGTTCTTGGCCTAAGTAGGGTTCTGGTGGTTGTGTAATCATTTTCTCCTGTGCAACCAGGTGTATGGAGGCTTAGCTGGGGGTTCCTTCTGACGTAGGACACAAGAACAGTGTTTAGTGTCCTATCCCCATCTCCCCAACTTGTTAATTTTATTTTCCTCTCATAAACAACGACCACTAACTTGTCACCATGATGCAAATAGAAAGCCTGTGTAAGTAGGGAAAGCCTGAGAGAAACAAAAGACAGATATTCTCCTTTTTTAATGATAGACAGTTTTGCAAATAAATGGGCACGCTGAGCAGCCTGGCCATGAAGCCTCCTGTGTGACAGACCATGGCATCACCATAATCCCCCTGTAACCTGTTGTGGTCAACTGTTGCCAACACTTCAGACAGTTTTCTCATTAGGTTAAGAAAGATGTGGAAAAGTATGAATTTTGAGCAGGTGTTTTTTCAAACAGCCTTGGAGAGGAAGGCCATTTCGGTTGTGCACACGCAGCTCCTTGGCTCTTGCTTTAGTTGGTAGCTTAATTTGGGACCGTACCCCTGAGTTTTCACTCCCTGTGAAGAACAGGCAAGCAGGTCACCGAGGTTACTCGCTGGCTTCTCTGAAGAGGTGCTAATCGTTATTTAGCTGGAGAGGGCGTGCTTCAGTCTGGAAAACTCTGTAACGGCAGAGGAGACAGGAAAACACCAGTATCTGTAGCTGAAGGTTGAATCGTTGAAGATTTAATACCAAGTGCAACCGAATGGGAGATACCTATTGATATCACTGCAGAAATAAAAAGCCAGCCAACATGAGAAGCTGACCAAACAGCCTCCTTTTCCTGTGCCTGCTTCTCCCTGGGACAGCTACCAGAAGCAGTGTGCTGGCGTGGGCTCAGGCTGGTTCCTGTCTGGTTTGAATTGGCAAGAGGATCATTTCTGACTGTGCCTGTGGCAGTGACCCCTTCTTTTCCTTTTGAGCACGTGCTCAGAAAGCATCTTTGCACAAATAATATTGCTGCTGTTATTGCTGACATTTGGAGGGCTGCTACTTTTGCACCAACCTTTGGGAGCTAGTTCAGGTTCTCTAATCTTAGCATGATTTATTCTTCAGTCCTGAAGGGTTCAGTTAAGCAACTCACTCAGACTTGTGTTGTACCTGTATTGCCTTGGGAGCCAGTCCACCTGGCTAGGAAACTTCATAATCTGTTTTATGCTGTACAAAACAAAGGGTTGAATAGTTTGAACCTCCTTTTATCATGAAAGCTTTGCTACCTGTGGGTCATGTCATGTGATGCAGTGATTTTGCACTTCCGTTGAAGAGCAATGGCCACAGAATTAAGCTGTCTGTTTTAATGAATTCTTGACCTCCATGTTTAGATTCACTAATCGTTATGCTTCCTGTTTATTGCCAACTAATCTGGTGGTGTCTTTTCCCTTGATTTTTAAATTGATTCTAACTTTCACTTTTGCTCTGTCCTTTCCTCCTTTAAATAGTTTTTCTTACCTCTTGCTGCAAGAATGTCTGAGGAGTCTTACTTTGAATCTAAAACAGAGGAGTCAAACAGTGCAGAGATGTCATGTCAGATCACAGCAGCAAGTAACGGGGAGGTAGCTGGCATGAACCAAAGTCTGAAGGCCTTGATGATGACGGGCTTTGGTGATATCTTCTCTCTGAACCAAGCAGGATCTGTCCTGCGTTCTGGAATGCAGATAAACATGCAAGCCAAAAAGAATTCTTCTAAAACCACCTCTATGAGAAAAGGAAAGAAAATCAACATGGCTTTGGGTTTCAGTGAATTCGACTGGTCAGATGATGATGATGATGATGATGATGATTATTTTGATGACACAGATGATAGCAGTGAATGAAAGCAGTTACAGAATTAAACCTGAAATTGGTTTTAGCAAAGCAAAACAATAAAGTTTTAGATCAAGAATCCTGTCAGTTTGGTCTGTTCAAATCCTGTAAAAGAAAAAAAGTGAGACATTTTCCAGGCTGAGCATGTTTGTGTGTAGAAAGACATTGTTTTTGTTTAGATTGCCTTGACTTATTTCTGCTTTGATGAAATTTGGTACTAAACTTTCCAAAGTAATTGAGATTACTGTTAAGAACCATGATTATAATTCTTGATGCCTGATTATAGAAACTATGGCTTGATAGACTTGAGAACTGAACACATTGGGGGAAAACGTCAATGCCTTTAATGCCATTAATGTACTTTGAATTTTTCTTTTGTATTTTTTGTCATTATCCTTATCCCTTTAATTGTCAATCATATGAATGTACTTGTGCTTTCAGATTTGCTGTTCTCTGCAATCCAATCTTTCTTACTGTTGCAGTGAAGGGGTTTGCTGTGTTTCTAATTTAAAGCCTTTTACAAGGTGGTGGTATAGGAAGTCACAAATACGTTTCTGGGAAAAGAGAAGCTTGGTGGAGAGAAATAAAGGGTTACATAAATACACAGTTTGAAAGCTGAATAGCAGCAGAATCCAGATAATCCCTGTTAGTAGATGATTTGTATAAATGTTCTTTTTTACCCCTCGCGTGTTTGTGCATGTGTATATAATTCACTCTAGCAAAGCGAATTGCAATCAGACTTTTGCATCTATTATCAGATATTGTGATCTAGAAGCTAATTTTCAGTTATGTTGATGTAAATCTAGGAAGGCTCGTTAACTCTGATGGACTTACTCTTGTACCTGAGAGTAAGAGTGGGTGTTAGCAAATTTTGATTTCGTTGCATCTCCTAAGCCATGTGTGCTATCCTTACAAAGGGACAGAGGAGTCACAGTGACATTTCAGCTTTGGCCATGCTTCTGTGGCTTATGTGAAATTCTCAGTGATGACAGTAATGTGAGGAATATTTACAAGTCTCTGAGAATCTTTTTTTTTGTAGCTAAATCACTTTTAAAGCATTGCCACTGCTGTTATGACTTACTGTAAAACTCAGTGTGTAACAATCTGCTGCAATAATTGCCTGCCAAGCACTTGTGTTGAGAGCAGTGAGTACGTTTCTCCTGATGACCCCTTTAGCAGTGATGCAGGAGGAGGGAGGGAAACCGGCACAAACACAGATGCAGGTTAGAAAGGAAGCTGATGTAAAATGTTTGCCCAAGGAAGAAGGGCAGCATTTCGAAAGAAAAATGTTACTGCCTAGTTTAGCTGGAATGGGAATAAGTTGTCAAAATTCCATCCTCAATTACTGAAGGAGTTTCTTTTATGAAAACTTCTGGTTTTGAGTGGCTTCTTTAATTATAGGCTTGTCTGTTACACCGCTCTAACCTGTGTATTATGGTGTTTTTGAGAAATGGTTACATTAGATAACAGCAGGCCTGAAATCATTGCACGTTCAGACAACAACAGAGAAGTTCTTTGAAGGAGTTTTCCCAGAGTGACGAGGGGGTGCCTCTTTGGGATGTGAGAGAGAATTGTTTCATTCCCAAACACCAGCGCTGGTCTGGTAGCCTGTGAGGCAGTGAGTGCTTCAGAGCTAGCGTGCCCTGCTCAGGTTTCACAGGGCTTGCCCCTCCAAAACACTCAGTTTCAGTAGGATATCATTACGCTTTTCCCTAATAGTTGCAAATCCATTGGCTTGAAGTTAACCCTCAGGTATCAGGAAGGTTTTTCATGAGAGTATCGTAATTTAAATGATGTAATAAGCTTACTGAGTATCCTGGGGGAAACATGCTTCTTAAGCATAGATAGGAATGGCATCTGAGGTCCAACTGACTTTAGAGAGAGGAGGTATTGAAAGGCAAAGAATAAAATGGAAATAAGAGCAAATAGGCTGTTTCCAGTGCAGATTTGTACTATTTTTGTAACTATGTCTGCTAACACCCTCAGCAATGATACTATTTTAATGACTGCCACATTGCACACAGGAAAATTTGATGGATTTGTGTAATCTAATATGTGTACTTAAGATCTTAAAATGTGTGTCATTGTGCATTGATTACTGTAGCACGTATGCAGGGCAGTGTTGTACAGCTTTAACTGAAAACGAAATTGGGTTCAGTACCTTTAGTGTTCAAAAAATATATCTGTCCCTGGCACTGATGTTTTGCACTTTTTAGCATCTGACACCCTCAGAGCACTTTATGCATATTTATATTTGTGTAGGTTTTAATTAAATTTTTAAATTCACACTCCTTAATCTTTACAGAATTAAAAATAGTCCTCAAGTAGTATGCTACAGGGATTCTTAGTTACAAAATCACAAGATTTGAGTCTCTTTCCAAATTTTTATACTTATTAGCCATGCATGTGTCTTATTTCAGCAAAATATTTGTCAGAAATTGGTAGCATGCTCATAGGAATTTCTGCTATTTACTTAGTTCCAGTTCTTTTGTGGAAAAAAAAAAAAAAGGAAAAAAAAAAAAAAAGATTTTACTCTTACCCTTTCTTTCCCCACACGTTACTTTTCAAAGCAAGTTAAGCTCTATTAAGGAAGAATTTAAACTCTCCTAAAACGTGCTTGTGTGCTTAAGGTAGCAAAGATCTCTGAACTGCAGAGAAAGTTAAAGATCACACATGACAGATAACATATGACAGACTTTGTTGGTGCAGTTCCACCATAGCAGTGTTATACTCAGAATATTGGCTATGCTTGTAAGAAAAAAATGATATTGACTGAATTTCTACTTTCTGTGATGGCTTTCGTAACAGATGTCTGCAGTGTACAAGCCAAAAATTGTATGTGAGAATCAGCTGTGTAGTTTCTGCCTCTGATATACTCCTAGCTAGCTAAAGATTTTGGAAGCGTCTCTGATGAGGAGATTGTAATATTTCATCTTCCGCACCTGATTTTGCTCTGCAGTGCAGTCCTGTCTTCTACCTGTATCAACACCACAACACTCCACAGCCACGTGGTGTGCCAGCTTAGGAGAGCGTTAACCAGACCCCAGAGGTGTGTTTCTCTGGCTGCTCTGGGCTGTGAGCAAAGCCACCGAAAGCCCTCTCTCTTGCTTCATATGCCTCTAAGCACACTCATCCCCACCGGGCCTTTTGGGATCTCAGATTTCTTTACCTTCCCTAAAGCCCTGCAGGTATCTGTAGTAAAATAGTACTGCTGTACTTGACAGAGGAGCATGAGCTTCTTATTTTTACCCGGCTGTTGTACTGCCAACATTGACTTGGATGTCTAAATGGCCCAAGAGAAGAAGGCAAGGATCGTCTTTTGGCTCGCTAAAAGCTACAGAGTGAGCTGGGACCAAGGCAGGATCCTAACTCCCAACTGTTTATTTTCCTTCAGCACTGGGGAAAAAAACGGAGGGGAGGAATTAATGGAGTAAAACTCTTAATCTGGTCGTTTTTGTGACCATCACACCACTAATTCCATGGAGTGGAAAGTGTTGTAAGGTGTGGGGTGTAGGTGTGGTGCGTCCCCAGCCGGCTGGAGGCCTGGCTTGGAGGCTGGGTGTGAAGGGCATTCTGGAGGTGAGATCTGGAGGGGCTTCTTGTCGCACAGCCGTGTTCCTCACTCGTCATTTCTTCACCGTTTGAGCAGTTCTGTTGGATTTGATTCCCTCTCCTTATAGATCTCAGAGCGGTTATTGAGAGTTAAATATTTGTTGCAGTAACGAGTCATATTGCTATCAGCAGTAGTAGTCAATCCGTAGTGTGCATACAGCTATCCAGTATCTAGCAGAGTCACTGTGTGTCTTTAGTACTGTAGTTCCTTTTTCTGCAATCAGGCAGCTTTTACAGGTTTTTAATAAGACCTCTAACTTGACAGAGGCTTTAACTACAGTCCTATGTAGAACGGTCAGGTAGAAAGATAAGTTCATTTAGTAATTTTCACAGCCCTTAAAATGCACCGGTAGGAATCTGGAGGAGAATCCTTTCCCTTTTCCCCCAGACTTCGACTTGGTGTACACTGTAAAATCTGCACAGAGATTTTTGATGTGTGAAGATTTAATTTTTAAACTGTAGAACCAACAACCTTCTTTAAACATTTTATATTGTGTGATAAATATCCATACGCCTTTCAAAGTCAGATATAGTCCACTGCATTTCTTGCTTTTGCACTACTGAAAAAGTTTTGTACTGAATTATAGAAATTGATGCAACTTACACTTCAAGTGTGAACAGATGAAATTTGAATAGAAAATGTTTTCACAGTTTAAAAAAAAAATTCATTCTCCCCTCTGAACAAACAATGATGAGCGCAATGCCTGTGCCAAAACTCTTGTGCTATAAACTGAATATACAATGTGTGGAAGATGCAATGTTACACTTCTGTGTGGTGAAACCTTGCAACGTCAGTTGCTTTCTTTATTGCACTTGACATATGTTGTCTTGTTTTATTCACACTGTGGATTTGATTTTCCAGTGTAAAACAAAGCAAACAAGCAAACAGAAACCTTGCAATGTATTCAATTTCCTCAATTGGTGTCATAAACTTACTTTTGATGTGAACTTTTTCCTTTGCTTCTCTTTGTTCCAAACTTCTATTTTGCAATAAACATTTTGACAGTAAACTTTATGCATCTGTGTCCCTGTGTAAACTGCTGGTGTTTCAAGAGGTTCCTTGTTGTTTGGTGGTTTAAGTCATTTTTATACTACTCGCTGTGTGACATTTCTGCTTTATTCCTCCCATCTTTTCTTTTCTTTTTTTTTTTTTTTTTAATTTTGAAATAATACGGAACATATTCTATCTCTGGTTATATTTAAACATGGGAGAACCTGAAAAAATCCATTGTGCAATCAAAAATGCAATATTGGACTTCTGCAGTGAATGGGTTAATCGTACCGATTGCCCTCCCAGTCTCCTCACACAGCACCAGCCCCTTTGACAAGGAGTGCCCACAGAAGGCATGACCCGCTGCCTTCCCAGGGGTCTTTGTGGTGCCCACTTGCTCTCCCTTGTGCTCAGTTGTTCCCTAGCACTACTTCTGCCCACAGCTTCCTGCCCAGGCTGCAGGTAACTGTATGCATAGGATATGCCTGACTAGCAGTAGGTAGGTTGAGAAGATTGTCCTTACTACATCATGTTTTCAGTCAAGAAAGTCAAGAAGGTCTCTTTACCTAGCAAGCACATCTTCCCACCTGACACTTCACTGTGATGCCTTTGGCTCTGTCCATTCAGGGAGGCAGTGGGTAAAAGGACGGGTGTGAGGGCCTGCTAGGTCCTTCTCACAGAGGTGCTTTCAGGTCTCTTGGCTGGTTTGTGCCCAGCAAGCTGCGATGGTGGAGGAGGAGGAAGAGGGACTGAAGAGTCCTCAAGCTCAGAGTGAGGGTGGGCATCAAAAAGTTACAGAGGCAAAGTTGAGTGGTGTCTAGCAGTCACAGATCCTGGAGTGGGAGTTTCATGTGGATGCTGCGAAGGGCACAGCTGGAGGCTGTGGGTGGATTAAACTAGAGCCTGGTCTTGTTGCCTGGAGAGCCAGGGGATGCTCAGGCTGGGACAGAAGGTGTGGGGTGAGGGCCTGGCCTGTGCCTGTGGGCCTGTGGCTGGGGGTAGGGGTGCTCGCAGCCCAGCAGAGCTCACCGGAGTTAACAAGGGCCTGGAGGCCAGTGGGTAACCCAGCTGGTTCTCTTTTAGGTCTGTGTTGCACACATTGAGCAAGTGTGCAACTGTGTCATGGCATTGAGCCTTTGGGAGATGCTGACTGTCCAAATGCATACATACAAATTAATGTTAACTCTTTATCTGGATAAAAATGCAAATAAGGTGGAGCCTGGGGTAGCACGTGCTTGAGCGAGTAAAACAGCAATCAGTATTGCAGTGAGGTCTTCTGCTGCGTCAGCTTTCAAATCATTCCAGAATTTCACATCCATCCTCCATGGTTTCCCTTATGCTTCAAGAGCTACCGCTGTGGTGCCCGTGACAAAGCGTGCCACGTGTGGGCTGTGACGCCAGAGGGGCTGGGAGGTGCTGCGCTCGACGGAGCCTCGGGAGAGAAGTTACGGCACGTTGGCAGAAACCAGAGAGAGTTGTCCTGACAGGAAGACTAGCCACAGCGGCCTGACTCCAGATGCTGCTTTGACTGCTGTTTAGTGGCAGTTTTGCTTCCTTCTACCGAAAATATCCGTCGTTCTGGAGGGTGTCATAGTCACAGCATTATTTTCACAACAGAAATCAGGTGGTGCCAAATCTGTAACAAGAGCAAAAGCCTTTCCTTAGTGTCAGAAATGAGGGGTGAGATAGCGGGAGTCAGCCCACGGTGGGTTCAGATCCAAGGGGTTGGTCTGTCAGTCTGTGGAGTGGTCTCTGGTGCCCGAATGGGAGTCGCAGCCTGAAGTCCCCTTCACAGGAGGAAAGGAACCAAAGAAAACTGGCCACCAGAATGAAATTTGGGTGGAGGGGAGGAAAATGATCAGACACTTTTCTTTTCAATTCGTATCTTTCACACAGTTGCTGCCCTCCTTTGATATTTGTGCATGGACTGAAGAAGATGTGGTGAGTATCTTGTGTTAATGTGGCCAGCGTTGCGCGGCTGGAGCTCTCCAGCAAATTACAGAGGGTGTGGAGGGAGTGAGAGCCGGATTGGAATATCTAGGTGAGATTTTACTGCTATTTGCTTGGTGAAACTTGTGTCCCAGAAAGGCTTTTAAAATGACCATACATAAATAAAGGATTTAAGTGACCCTGATAAAATGGCCACACTCTTCAATGTCCAGAAAATAATTTGAGCTGTGAGCTTTCAGCAGCCAGGACTGTGTTCCTGAGCAATCGTTTAGGAAATGTGGGAGTACTATGGGAAGACCTGTCCTGGAGAGGTCAAAATGGTTTTGAATCTTTTATCTCGCTGCATGCTACTGGGATGGAAATTAACTGAAAGTTAAGGGTTCTTTAAGGGGTGTGGGATATTGCATATATATATATATATAAAAAAAAAGCAGCCTTTTTACTCTTTTATTCAGTGAAAATGCAAAGCAAGTAATAGCAATGATTCATCTCTAGCACGTCACTGTGTCGCAGTGATTTTGATGTCCCATTTAGCACTCTCCTTGTGTGTGCTGCAACATGGGGTTATTTAGCTAAGCCTTACTGAAGGGCTGTCTGGAAAGCCAGTGCAAAAGCCAAAAAAGCTCTGGCTACTACCAAGTAGTAAGTAAGTCAGTGCTTAACTTCAGCCCTGTTATCTTGTGACAGATTGCTAAATTGTTTGCCTCAGTCATTTCTGGCGTTCCTCATAATGATAAACTAAGGAACATGGCTGCAAAGTAGAAGGCAGTTTTAAAAAGATACATAAAAGTAATCACTGACATTGGAGAGTCTTGAGTCCTTTAATTCAAGGTTTTAAATATTTTTAAAATTAATTTTGAAAAAGTGTAATTATACTTGTGTGCTCCAAATAACTGTATTATAAAACTTTGCTAGTACGAACTTCAAAGTTGTTTTTTTTGTTTTGGCAGTTTTTCTGGATGCAACAACTGACTAGAAAAGGTAAAGGCTATTCATACGTACCTTCATGTTCGTATTAATGAATACGCATACATTTGTTCCTTTTCTTCTCCCATCAATGAAAATCCTTGTGGATTTTCTCTCTTATCTTAAGGTGATGCTTCTGGTGAAATGAGTGTGTATGCTAGCTTGTTTAAGGAGCATCATATCACTGGGAAACGACTGCTTCTTCTAGAGGAAGAGGATTTAAAGGACATGGGAATAATCTCCAGAGGACACATCATCCATTTAAAGGTATCTGATACTCTATGTTGAACATTATAGTGTAAGCATTGAGAAGGATTCTACAGTTTTATATTAGTAGTAAATAATTTTTTAAAAGTTACAAAGCTAAATAGAGAGCTTGTTTGGTACACAAAGAAATCAGAGTTGCAGGTTCGCCTGGCTCTAGAACCCAAAGCGACCTGAACATTTTATGAGGCGTGAAAATGTGCTATGATCTTCATACTCCTCCGCATTTCTTCGTTTTGTTGGGGGCAGGACCAACAGGACTGCTGGGGATTTGTCTAAAGGGCAGGGCCATTCACCCAGCAGAAAGCTTTGGATATCTTCAGAGAGTGCTCTCGTGTAAGATTTCTCTTCAGCTAAGAGGATCAGATATGGAGAAAGTTATTTGAACTGAAATCTCTGAACTTCTCAACTTTCACATCTCGCTTATGACTTAAAACCTGCTTTGGCCAACAAAACTCGCCTAGACAACTTTTAAGCTGATTGATTGACAGCCAGGTTGCTTTGCTTGTGAAGCTTTGTTTTGTGGCCTTTGAACATCGAATGTTTGTAATGAATTCAGAAACTTGTCGTCTGGAAAACATGATCACAACAGCAGTAATAGTATTAATACTATAGCCACGGGAGATAGATCAGTTTCCTGGCAGTCAGCTTTGGAAAATGATTTCTCTAAAAGCAGTATCTGGGATTCCATTGGGTCTCAATGACTTTATACCACCATTTACTAGTAAAGAGATACTTTTATCCTAATTGCTAGTCCTGCAAATTTAGCTTCATTTCCATAAGTCACGGAGATTTATTCCCCTTTTGCTCATCAGCCATTTTTCCATAGCACACGCCATTGCTGATATCTTTAATTTACATTTCCTACAGGGAAAATTATTGAAACTTAATAAAGTCAGTAGTGCCCAAAATGAAAGATTTCAGCTTCCTGGGTTGATTGAGCATAAATAAAAACAACCCAAACAACCCCTCCAAACATCTCTTTTTCTGATTAAGCAGATCTGATTCTGAATGTGAAATGGGGTCGATCTACCGAGACAGTTTCCAGAGCAGAGCTGTATTTTAAACTGCAGTCACATGCCCTAATGTAGCCACAATGAAAAGCACAGTGCATGCTGAACTGCTTTGTTTTCATGCTGTATTTGCGGTATTAGATGCTGAATAATGCTTATCTGATTTGGTTCATTTTTTTTTACAGACCGCTATTGAGAAGTTAACCCACGACTACCTAAATCTGTTTCATTTTCCACCATTAATTAAGGCAAGTCTTGTTGTTTATATAAGAAGTGCTTCTCACATTGGTATAAATATTTTACTGCTCTGGGTTTTCCCACTGTTGGCTGGAGGGCGAGGCAGCCACTCACTGTGGGGCTCCACCACTGCTTGTGGCAAATGGGGAGGGTCAACAGCAGCAACGGGACACATCAGAGCAAGTGGTATGGTAATAGAAGTTTTCAGTGGGGCTCCAAGATTGTGTCATGAAACCCATGCTTTTAAAGTAAAAGGCTACCGGTTGTGATCGCTTTGCTATCATTAATCAGAAATTACTCTGAATAATTCCCAGTGACTGCTCGCCTCCAAAGAAAGGCAGACCTGTGAGGAATGAGCCCATCATTCCCCAGTGTGCTAATGCTGCATGGGAGAAGAGTTGTTTGTGATGTCTGGCCAGCCTCATGCTAAGCTTTTGGTTTTCTGATCTCCCTAACAAGAGCCATGGCAAAGGGAGGGAGCATTGGGGATCCTTGGGATTGCTGGAGCAGATATTTGCTGGCTTTAATTCTGGGAGCTATTCAAGCAATTCTAGACCCCAAAGTCTGAAGGAACATTTTTAGTCATAATTTATTGCAGGGCTATAGAGTGAAATCCACTTAAAGCAAATTTATATACAGTGAAACGCTATTTCCCAGAGGTGAGAATGAAAGCCCAGACATCCCTGCCGTGCCGTGCCGGCTGTAACTGCAGTGCTGGCAGTGTCATGCTGGAGCAGGAACCACCCAGCATCTTCCAACGGTGCCATGGTCCCCCCCTGCGGGTGACGAGCTGCCTGCCAGCCCTTGTCTGCTGCCGGGACGCTGCCATAAGGGCAGAGTGGTTGTTCCTGCACGCCGCCTGGCTGGCTTGTGGCATAGCAAAGGCAAATGCTTGCTCCCACAAAAGCCTTCTGCCTCCTGGAGGGCTGGGGTGGATGGGAGCTCTCACCCTTCTTTATTTTGCAGGACTCTGCAGGTGGAGCTGAAGAAAACATAGAGAAAGTAGTGAATCTTGAACTCGTTTTTGGCTATCACTTGAAGCCGGGAAATGGTCCAAAGGTAAGCTGTTGGATCAGCTCAGCTGTCTTTTTAGTCACCTCCTGGGGTGTCCTGTGCCTTCTGGATGCAAAAAACGGTCCACTACGAGAACCCTCTTGTTCTGGAAACTGCTGAGCTAATGTCATGGTAGCAAGCAGGTAGGGCTGAGCTGGTGGTGGGCAGCCAAGACGGAGAGTAGGCATGGGAGAGCACAGTGCTGCAGAACACTTTCAATGAAAGCTTTGTTTCCTCACCAACAATTTTTCTAACCATCATTTCTGAAATTCGTGCTTTTGCTTTGTTCCCTTTATCCCAACGGGAGAGGTTTGCTGGTGAGGGACAGTTGGGCAGCGGCACGTGTCTGATGTCAGTGGACACGCGTTGGTTGTGTCTTGGCAGGAAGGTGGTGTCTGGCTGTGCAGCCAGGAGGAGATGGACAACAGGCGGCATGCTTGGCTGAGGAGGAGAGGGCCAGTCCCGGTGCGGCTGTCTTACCCCCCAGCACCAGGGAAGTGCAGCTCACATCTGGAAGCGAGACTTCTGTGCAGGGTGGCAGCAGCAGCTGCCAGCAGGCCACGTCCCCACCAACCTTAGCTCCGCGCTGGCTCAAGTACCTCTCGTCACACCCTGTGTAATGGGAGCATTGATGACCCCAGATGTCCCTGCAAAGCATTTCCACCACGTTATCTGTTCTCGAGAGCGAGGATTATCCCGTGCCTTTCATTTTCTTTATCCAGCCTGCCACAGACTCTGAGTTCAAGGGTTTTAGAATTAATTATCTACGTGGAAATGGTGTGCAAAGCATTTCTAAGTTGGAGTCAGGGGTTGTGACAGCAGGGTTTGTTTCCTTTTGTATTTGGCAGATCTGCATTGTGTGTCCACCCCAAACTTGTGGGTGGCTGACTTTCATCTTGTATTATCTGACTGCTTTGCTTTCAGGGCACATTGTTTGCAGAAGTCTCTTGATTTCAGTACTTGGTGGTGCTTGCAGAGAAAGCATTTAGGTTTGTACTTAGTAGGAACTTGGACTCATACTGAAATCATTTCATCAATTTGAAAAAAGCATTTTACTTTTTGTCTGGAGATTTCCTTTTTTATTATTTGTGTCTTTTATCCTGAGCACTTTTTTTCCTATGAAAATCTTTATCGCTATGTGAATTACTTGGACTTTCTCAGTGTTCTTGAATGCATGTAGCTTATTGCTGCTTCTGTAGGCATCCATCTTTCCCTCCCATGTGAAACTCCACGAGGAGCTAAAAGGCTGTGCGACGCCTCATGTCTCGCCTGTATTCCCTATATGGGCTGTGAGCGACAGCGCAGGAAGGTGGGCAGCAAGAGGAGCGAACATACCTCCTCCAAGAGGAGTTGCAGGGAAATTCAGGCTGCCTGCTGAGTTTGGGGACAATCAGTTGTTTTAGCTGAAACAGCTGCGGCTCCTGGGAGTGCACCGCTTGTCACCTGAGGTTGTCTGGACTGTAGACTTCATTGCAGGGCCTGTTTAGTAACCCATGCCTGTCTTAGATGTTGCAGCTAAGCCAGATTTTAATAGTGGATTGGAAGAGGAGAGGATCCGAGCTTTCAGGCAGGATGCTATGGCCTGTGTGAACAAGGTAGTTTGTGTGAGCTGCGCATTAAATGTAAAACTAACAAAGCATGCTCTGGCACATACAATATACAAAATTTGGCTAGCTTGCTTCTTTGAAAACCCCTGGATACAATCTTCTAGCTCCCCTAGAGGCTGCTTTAAAGCAACTGCTGCTGCCATCACCCAGATCTGTTGTGAAATCAAGATACTGGGGAAACCAGGACTGAAGGCTTTCAACTTCTTTTACTGTCCCATTTTTATTTAAGAGTGGTGCCTGTTCCTGTAAATCTGGGTCATCAGAAACACTCAGGATCACACCTTCCACCATCTTTACAGCTAAAAGGCAGGCCTACATCAGTTTAAAAATAAATTTCTCAAAGGAACTTTGCCCTAATCAGCCCAGATAACAGGCTGCCTACCTAAGACACATTTATCCTGTTTCAGTCATGAGGAAGAAGAGGCAGTAAGCTGAAATCTGGATTACAAGTGCGTTCCCCAGGTGCTGGGTGGACTGCTGGCACTGTGTGCATCAGGGACGCTCTCAGGCTCCACTGGAAATGGTGCAGCACTGCAGGAAGGTGCTGTGCTGGGAAGCTGCTGGCGCTGGGGGTTCAGCCCTGGCTGGCTCTGCCCTGGTCCCTTGGGCTGCACTCTCACCAGCGGCTGTAGCGCATCTGCTGGGGTAGTGGCACCTGGAAGCAAGCCCCACACCCAGAAGTGGCTCTGCGAAAGCACAGGATGCGGATATGTGAGACAAGAGCACGCTCCCTGTCAGAACTCAAGCACTGGTGTGGCACAGCCTCGGTGTGCAACGCTGAGCCAGGGCACAGAAACCATTTGAGGGGTGGTGCAGGCTAGTTCAGCGGCATTGGGCTCGCCAGGCCACAGCACTGCCTTGTTGTACAGATGACTTCTCGGGGTGCAGGTGGTCTCTCCTGTGCACTGTGCTGAGCCCTGCAGGCATAGCCAGCACACTTCCATCCTGAGCACTGTAGAAACTTCAGGGCCTTGGGAACGGCAGTGTCTTTTAACAATGGTCCTGAAGTACGTACTTCAGGATTCAGCCTTGTCTATACTCTAAATGGAATGCTGACTTCCCAGTACGTGACTTCACCATCTTCAGATTTGTTATCTAATTTAAACCACATCTGCTAGTGGGATTATGTTGGTTTCCACCAGCTGATAGATGCAGTCATTTTGTTACAGTTTCCTTCCCTTTTTAGCTGCATCTTTGGAGGTGATGAAAGCTCAGCTGACCTTTGTGCTCTCTGAATGCATTAGGAGTGAGCGCTGCAAAGCTAACCTGGTTTTTAGAGGTTTCTTTTCCAACTCTTGTAGTTTATGTGGTTACTTCCATTTACTTCCTTTTAATGACCTTTCTGTACACAATTCCCACTGAGCTGAAAGGTGATAGCTTTAGACATTCTGTAAGAATTTTTATTCCACAAATTAAAAAAATAGGGGGGGACACCAATTAACTCCAAGAGGGTAAAAAACAAACCCTGGCAATTGTGACTTGAGCAGGCTGATTCGCAGAACTGCAGAGGGAATTTTCAATGGCTTTCTCATCCTAGGTGGCTCATTAAAATTTCTCAATCAGGGAAGGGTGTCTGAGCTGTGTTGGCTCCACACTGATGAATCATCCAACACCTTAAGAAGGGTGGTTCACAGACTTTTTGTCTCCTGTTGATGCATTCTTTAGTTTTGGTCCTCAGAAGGGCAGATTTCACCATGCCTTTGAATGTTTTCATTTTTACCGAGTGTGGCACAATCTGACCTACAGCCAAACACAAAGCCTTGAAGTTGGCTCACCATTTTTGCCTTATTTTCCCCTCTCTCCATTTGACAAGGTAAGGAGCAGAGCCTTGTCAAAACCATCTGCTAACTGTGTGAACTATTTTCTAGCCTCAAATACCCAGACTGGGATATATTTTAATGCTGTTATTTAAATGTGTAGTACAAAAGCAAATATAATAGTAAGGCTGCTTCGGAGAGAAATTGTGACCAGCTCTTCATGTGGAGAAGCACGGGCTGGGAAAATGTGGCAGTAGCAGACAAAACAGAACTGTAATACTCATTGTAACTGGGGTGCAATTTCACATGGTCTTGAGACCGTTTCTACTGCTTCTTCCTCTCCAGCCTCCCACTATGTCGACACTGATAAAGCCTTCCTTTACTTTCTTAAAAAAAATTCTTAGTTCAGACAGATATGGTATAACATCACCGGTTTAGTTTGCTAAAGTACCCAGCATGTTACAAACATGGCAAAAGTAAAGCAGTAGCCTAGGTCACAAATTAGAAATTCCAGTTTTGACGTTTTTCAGTTGTATCATACTGTCTTTATCTGACCCTGCCTTTGCAAGATACTTGCAAGTAGGTTGGCTTTCCAGTGTGGGGTTATTTAACCTCACCTCAAAACCTCGTTATCCCAAGCCATCCCTTTAATTGCACCTCAGGGCACAATGCTCTCAGTACTAAAGGCTGAGTTAGTGCACACAGCAGAGTGGCTGTGTTTGTGTGCCATTCTCACAGGTTTTGTTTGCTCAAACTCTAATACGTAGTCGGTAAAGGGGTAAATACTTTGTGAAAGAAAAAAAACCCCTGAGATGTAAAATAACACCACAGCCGTATTTAAATATAACCAGCAAGAGTAACTGCTGTCACTGCGGTCCACCATGGCAGTGGGTTGGTGGCAGTGTCAGACCTTTAGTGCGGGTGGCCTGAGCTCCTCGTGCTTTCTCTCCACGGGGTGTCCTGGGCCAGACCCTTGGTCTGCACAAGGGCATGCATGGAAGCAGGCTTGTGTCCGTGCGGACGTGACACCTGCCCTGCTGCCCCACTCTGTCGCGTTTCCCTCGATGCTGGGCGGGAAAGGGCCCCGCAGGAGAGCAGGGCTGTCCGCGGTGGCACCCGCATGCCAGTCACCGCAGGGACCTGTGCTCTCCCACGTCCCCCTGTGAGGTGCAGCCGTGTCGTCACCCGAGGGCACAGCGCGGTGGTCTGGCTGCGTGCAGGAAGGCCTCGCGCCTGCCTAGGCCGGGCTCCAGCCCGCTGCGGCCTGCTGCCTGGCGGGGGAGCGAGGGCTCAGGCTTTGTGGGAGGCTGAGCAGGCAGCATAAACACATCTCTCGCCCGCTTTGTTTCTTTGCGTTGTAAGAACATCTCTCTTGCAAGGCCTCCCCTCCGCCCCTGTTTTTCTCTTCCTCCTTGAGTGAAAGAAAACCGGCGGCGGAGCCACCTTGTCTTGCTGGAGCCTGGCTGGCAACAGCCTGCCCTGACCTGAGACACGAGCCATTGTTAAGGGGTATAACACATTTACATATTTTGCAATAAAACATCAGTTATTTGCATTACTGTGTCAAGTTTTATTTGATTCTTTCACCTAAAAATGACTCATTTTCCTTTCTTGTATTTTAAAAACCAACTACTCTAAGCTTGTTTGAGAATAATCAAAAATTGCCCATTTAGCTAGAAGTCATTTTCTTTTCAAAAGGCAAATGTTATTTAATCTTTCAGCTGTTCATTGTGCCATCATAAATACTTTCTTTTCAGCACAGTTGTGGGGACTGAAATGAGCCCACTAATTGCCTCCCATTTCGACTGACATGTGGTGGTTTAGTGGAAAGAGAACACAGCGGGGAGAAGGAAATAGGAGGCTGAGAAAATGAGAGCTAATTATTTTCACTGCCTCATGTCAGGCTCTGTGTCAGCCTTGTTTTTACAAACTGGAAGGTTTAGCACTAAATAAAACAAACTGGCGTCATGTTTTTATATACTGGCAGTGTCATGGAAGCAGCTGCACATCTCAAAGACAATATAATGCCTGCATTCGCATGGACACCATCTGACAGCCACTGTGAGCCACTGCTAATGAGGATATCACAGTGGTGCCAAGTGAAAGGTGCTGAATTATGTATGATTCTTCATCAGTGCAGCAATAGTCCTGTACATCATTATGAGACATTGTTTTGCTGAAGAGATTAAAACATTCTTAGTTCCAGACCCTGCAACCTATACACGCGACGAGAGGTTATTAATGGAATTTTTAGGGAGAGTTTCTTGTGGATTTCTTTTTGGTTAAAAATATCTCATGGGACAAAGCCATGGTGGGTCATGACACTCTATATA
Organism: Alectura lathami; assembly: GCA_013399715.1. Classification (NCBI taxonomy): domain Eukaryota; kingdom Metazoa; phylum Chordata; class Aves; order Galliformes; family Megapodiidae; genus Alectura; species Alectura lathami. The sequence continues at coordinate 110,132 of VXAV01009195.1, read as the reverse complement.
TAAAGAAGAGAAGCAAATTAACCATAATTGTGTTATCTTCCTTTAAATCCAGAATAATAAAATATAGTGTAGCAGGGTGATACATAATGATAAATAACCCAAGTGCTGTCACTAGATGTTCAACTCTGATGCCTTTTAAACAGCAGGTTTCAGCAGCTGAGACAGATAATAGCTAAGAATGTAAAGGAGCTTCTGGGGACCTAAATCACCAACATGCTACTACTTTTAGTACCAGCATGACCAATATTTTTTTCATATTTGTTTCATCTTGCGTTACATCTTACTTTTCTTCTAATATTCAGTTGCCTGCTACAATGCCGTTTCCGTTTTTTCTTGAATCGTAAAAGTTTATTGCAACTGCTGATTTAAAAATGAATCCTGGACGTGGGCCTCCTTGGAACAGGAGGTGTCTCCCTAGCAAGAGTTTGAAGCTGTTGTTGCAGGAGACATCTTTGTTGTTTAAAGCCTGTGCCTTAGCTTTTTCATTTCCCTTTAGTTTTTGTTACAGATGTTAGCACATACGGGGTTAAAGGAGCATCATCACCACAGTAAACAGGAGACTTAATTTTTAAAGTGTTCTTAGTTTCTGTTTTGAAGCTGAGAAGTGGCTCAAAATACATTTGTGATTTGCTTTTCTCCTCCTACTGTCAGTTGCAGAGGCTGCTGATTTAGTAGCTTTGTCAAAATGTTATTTGGAAATGTTTTCCACCCAGAGTTTTACTGGTTGTGCCTCTCAGTTATGAAAGTAGATTTTTTTAAAAACAAAAAGCTGAAATTATTTAAATCAAAATTGAACACATAAATATTGAGAGGTATTTTGATGTTTGAATTACAAGCTGTCCAGGGAAATCTCTTTGTAGCACCTTGTGTAAGTATGTATATCAACAAGACGTTTTCAATGAACCATTTCCAAATTATTTTCCTACATAAGTCTGACACTAAATGTAGTCTCGATACAAGAAATCTTTTGGCTCCAATTCATCAAATATTTGAAATACATTTTCTTGGTTATTTTAGCCGAATTTTTCCTTATGTGGATGAGCATTTTCTCCAATTCATTGCTAAATAAGAACCTAAAAATCAAATGGAAAACAGGGAAATATGTCCCTTTTTGTGGTCACAAATGTAGCATTATTTTATGTGTGGCTGAGCGGAATGGTTTTAAGTTTGTAAGAAGAGTAGCCAACAACTCATCTTAAATATTTCTCAAGGACCTTGATTCTGATGTCAGCAAGCTTCTTTCTTTTTCCTTCCTTTTTCTTTCTTTTTTCCTCTTTCTTTTTTTTGTCATATCTTTTTTTTAGTATTTTCTCCTTTTCTCCCAGCCTCTCTTCCATCTCTTTCTTTTTGTTTTTATTTCTCTCTCTTTCTTTCCCCCATTCTGCTGACTATTTTACAACAACACAAAAACCTTTCCAAATAAATCAAGACACAGGCTTTCGAGTGACCAGAGAGCACACAGCGCTGTCATTTTCAGTCTCTGCGCGCTGCACCTGGAGAGGACCCCGAGGAGGACGGAAGATTTGGGGGCTGGATTTTAAGGATGGGCGAGCGTGTTTCTGCCTCTGAAGCTGCAGCTCGTAGCAGGGGAAGGCGGTGTTTGTGCGAGGCTCATGCATCCACAGCTGTGTGGGGCAGCCTGATTCGTTACCGCACGGAGCGCTCCTGCGAGCGCGGCTGATCTGGCGAGGGGCTGGGTGCTGGCAGGTGCCCATCGCCTACCAGACCCTGTGTTTACAGAGTCTGTCAGCCTTGTCTTAGAGACGGCAGTGTGATTTACGTGGTTTACTGAGATGAGCTCATGTTTTCCAGACTTGATCTGTAAGGAGCACAAAACACCGACCTGTGAAGGTGCAGGGGCCCTGGCACAGGGCAGCAGAGGGCTCTGGCACTAAGCTTGGCACCAGGCTCGTGGCACGAGAGGCACTGAGTTAGCTGGGTGGTGGTGTTTTATGTCAACCTGTTTTTCTTTACTTGGGTGAGGTGGTTTTGAGAAACAGATAAATGTCCTCAAGCATCTTGTCTCTAACCTCAGATTAGGTCTGCAATAGGGAACCCAGGTAGCACAAATTTAGGAAATCCTACAAAAAAGTCTGGCAAGGAGGATAGTGCAGGCAGGGAGAGGAGCATGGACTGAGAGGCAAGGAGGAGTCAAAGGCAACGGGGTGCACTGCTGCTGTTCAGTCACACAGCACAAACAGTCCTAGGCCAACACCGGGGCCTGTGCCCTGTCGTGCTGCACCTACCTGGGAAGAGACAGGCATAACCCCAGAGGAGCTCATAACCCACAGCAGCAGGACAGGAAAAGGACATGCAAAGTGATATGGTCTGTGGTTAGAAAATGGAGGCACAGAGTGACTTCAGTGCCTTATCGGGTCATGCAGGAGAACAGTGGCAGAACTGGAGGCTGAGCTCGGTGTATCTGAGCCCTGGGTCGGTGCCCTGACCGCTGGGCTGCGGCGATGCAAAAACCAACTCACCTGTCCACTCTCCATGTAAGATGTGGCAGCTTTCTCTGGGGACAGATGGACACACAGGGCCAAATGCTTTCGTAAGCATCATTTATTGTCACAGTTCAGAAATGATTATATTCCAGTTTTCTTTTATCTTGGAATTGCCAATTCAATGCCTGATTGAAAGCTTTGAGACTTCTGAGGGCTGAGCTCCTACGTTACATTTATGAGAGACGCACGTGCAAGCACTAGCAGATAATCGCATGTACATGCGGGTATTTCCGAGGCGGCTGTACGTTTGTGTGTGCAAATAACTGCTTACACCAGCCTGTGGCCCTAAGCGGCCATCTGTGTCCCCATTGAAAGTTTTTGCTTATTTTTGAGCAGCCTTGAAATGACTGCCTCCCACAAGCTGAGACCTCACCTGCCGAGCCAGTGGCACATGGAGAGGCTCCTGAACCCCCAGTACACCTGGAGGGGCTCCTGTCTCCGTGACCGGCAGCCCCCATCCCGGCTGCATGGAGGTGGAGATGCTCCACTTCGTTGCAGCCCATCCTTGCCCCTCAGGGGCCTGGCTTCTGACGTAGCTCAGTGCACTGAGCAGTATGAAACCCCAAAAGCACCTGCTGGGCTCAGCAGCGAATCTCCAGCCCCCTACCCAAGCTGAGCTCCCTTACAATCAACAGTGCTACTGGAGATGAGTGGGAGCTGAGGATGCTCAGCGCCTTGTTGGGTGCTCAGGATCTGAAATAACTGGGCTGCAATAACCAGCTCATCCTCCTGCCCGTTATTTGAGTGGCTGTCTTAGCGGTGTTGCACAGACGCTGGTCCTTCATTCCCAGGTTCGCCAGGAAGATGTCCTGAGGGCTGGCTCCCAGCTCCGGCTGTGACTCCGGGTGGCAGCTTCCATGGGCGTGCTGTGCCTCGCTGCCTCTGCTCAGACGGGTGAGGGAAGTACTGCCATCCTGGAGCTCTTCAGGGGACCGCTGAGGACAGTCAGACCTGCCAAGGTGGCAGGTGTCTCTTGGGGTGAGCTCAGTGGGGAGCGAGGCACAGAACCTGAGAGTTTTCCACTGACAACACTTGTTGGGAAATGTGCGTATCCTAAAATATGTATATATTCCTTCCCTTTGTCGTTGTTGCTGTTGGTTTTTTCCCCATATAGTGAGGATTAGGCTGGGTTTGGTTAGTCTTGGTTTTTGGTTTTGTTTCATTTTTTTGTGTCTTTTTTATTTTATTATTATTATTTGTATTCTAACAATCCAGCATTCTTTTTTTATTATTCATAGGATTGTAAATGGAAAATGTACATGGAGATGGACGGGGATGAAATTGCAATAACCTACATAAAAGATGTGACATTCAACACTAACCTACCTGATGTAGAGATTTTAAAGATGACAAAGGTATTTACAGCCTTAAAGCTTTCACCAGTTCACAGATCTCAAACAAAGGCATTAAAATACCACAGCAGTCGACTTTTGTGCTTGCGGAAGCTCAGTCTCTTGACAGCTTTTAAATAAAATGCACATTTTAAACAGATTTGTATCATAATAGGAGTTAGGTATTTTGGTTCTCCTTTAAGCTGACAATAATGTTAACAATAGAAAAATAAGAGAAGGAACTAATTTATATTTTCTTGTTTTAATTCCATGTTACAGCGTCTGAATTTATCACCCCTTTTAAAGACGAGAATGTTCAAAAAATTACTTTCCTTTTCAAGAGAAGAAAGTGATTTAAATGTTCCAATTTGTAACTTCATGTGATTTGTCTGGGGTTTTTTTGTCTTTTTTTTTTTTTTTACATGGTTTTAGAACTTTTACATGCTTCTAAAACTCCCTCTTTCATGCAACGATGGGTTCCAAAGACTGAAACCCGTCAACATGTTGATCACAGGCAGTACAGCCCTGAACATCTGCAATTCGGTGTCGCTGGGCATTTACCCTATTTCAGAACCTGCCTGTAAGTATTTACCAGCCAGCATTTAGACTTTTACCTTACGCAACAGAAGGTTTGTTAATGCACAGAATGCACAGGACAGTCTGTTTGCTGTTACTGTAATTGATTGTTTTTATTAATAAGCTCTACTCGATAATAGCTAACACAATAAATGAAAAAACATGCAGCTTGATTACCAGTTAGAATGCTTCTCTAATGTGCACTGATTTAAAAAAAAAAAAAAACACTCCTGAATGCTTTTAACAGTATTTTTTTTTTGCAAAATTATGCAGGTTTTTTTCTGAAGGAAAACTGAAAAATCATACTTTCATCAGAATTTTAGGGAAAATATGAAAATATGTGTTTTCAGCAAAAAGTGTTGTCATATTTAATTCATGCTAATACTGTTGTTATAGTTAGAGATTTCTGGAGCTTCGCTGTTGTAATTTTATTGTTATTATTATGTCATTGCAAGATAGCTTGCTGTTTAATTTCCAGAAATTCCATCTTGCACATTTCAGTTTTTTCATTAAAAAGAAAGAAAAGGCTTAAATATAGTAATCACCAGGTAAGATTAACACCTAACATACTTCAGCATTTTTATTATCTGTCAAGCAGTATCTCCAAGAACATTTAGATATTTCTTCTTGCTGGTCCCTGGAAGTCTACCACAACAAAATGGCACATGCATAAAAATGAAAAAGGGTGGTGACCCCCATGAAAATATTCTATGTTGTCATACCTACAGTTAGTTATTTACAGAAATCTCTTCTTGGTTTCCTTTTGTAAGGGAGGAAGTAAATAATTTCAAAATATGTTTGTCTCATAAAATTTTTAGATGTTAGCAGTATGGAAAAGGATGAAAAAGGTAAAATATAAAAATATTTTTAGGATGTTTCAGAGACAAGTCAGGAGATGAAGAGCACCTTATAAAACTCCCACCATGTTTTTTTCAGCCACCGTTTGTTATGGAGAAGTGGATTGTGGGAATAGAAGAACACCAGTCTGTAGAATGTATTGTTACATATGAGGTAAGTTCTGAGAAGCAAAAAAATTTTTATCTAAGATAACCTACATGGGAGATGTGGCAATGGCATCCTCTGGCTCCGCTGTATCCTATAATCAAGTCTCAGCACCCAGTAATTAATTGTAATATCTAAAGTTCGGAGCAAAAGCTGAATGAGGCTTACAGAGACTGTGTCCTCAGGCAGCTGGCTGGGACAGCTCTTTTACTCAAGGATGAAAGCTCCTTTTGCTTGAAGTGTAATGGCCAGTGTGTTTGCATTACTTGGAGACTGGTTTTTTTTTACCTTTTCAGTGAAGTGCTAATTAGGAGAGCTGAGGAGCAACAGGAGAAGAAAGGGAATGATAAGTTGAGAGTAAAAAAATGAAACAAAATACCAAAGACAATTTAGCCATGTAATGCAACAGAAATTATGTAAAAAGAGTTTGTGATTACTTACAAAAGTGTTTTTATGAAGCCCAATGCTGTGCCTCACAGTGAGGCTAATAATTGAGATTCCAGCTCTGTCCTGGGCAAGGATTCAAGCACTGATGGAGAGATGAGGAAACCTTGGACTGTTTTGGCTTCTTAGAAGTGAAGAACAACAGATTTCTGTTGGTGGCTGAGTAACCCTGGGTTTGTTTCAGCCTGGAGTTTTGCACAGGAGTCACAGGCAGTGTGACCTGCAACTGAAGAGCCTGATACTCCAGGGAAGTAAATGTGGAGGGTTCCCCTGCAAAAATACCTGCTGCCCTCTCTTAGCAGAAAGCTCTGCCAATGTGATGTTCACATTATATGACAAATAAAATACTCTTTTTGTATTTGTAGAGGCAGGCCTGCAGATCTTTCCTCCACATGGTACATGAATTGGAACACTTATTCACCACTACATTTTTAGCATAATCATAAAATACCAGCCAAAATTATCTAGTCTAAAAATACATGAGAACTGGCTAAGTGGTTTTGCAAAACAAACTCTATATTCAAAGTGCTGCTGCCGCCCAGGCGCTAGTGGAAGTTCCCTGATAGGAGAGCTTAGTGGGCTGTGCATTGTTATGTCCTCACGTGCCTTGTGTCCTCATGTGTGCTGTGTCCTTCCTGAGCAGAGCGACGTTAGAGCTCCCAAAACTACCAGGCATGTCCAAGCTATCTGCTGGAGCAAGGTGAAAGTGCAGGATGAGGTTGAGACAGTGCAGCTCATGATACAGACCTCGCTGCCCAACTCGGAGGGGCATTCACGGAGCAGGTCGGACTCAAGTAAGTCACTACGCGTGCGCTGCCTACGTCTTGCTGGCGTGGGCAAAACACATACGTGGAGAACAGCAGAAATTCAATGCCGTTATTCTGGTCTACCATCTTGCAGCTTCAGCTGGCATTGTGTTCCCTATGATGCATGGGCTGCGTATCCTTCATGGATGCATGCAGGAGCACCCTGGCATGTGTGGCTTAGCGTGGGCTGCAGATTAGCTCTGGTGATCCAGATCTTGGGTTGATGAGCCATACAGCCATACCCAGGTGTGGTGTTGTATCTTCACAGGTTGGCTCTGCCGCAGTAAGCCAAGCTGCTTTCATTTTTTTGTGGCAAGCAGTGGGAGAGCTTGTCTGGCCCTCTGACACATGGAGGAGTTGCACAAAGTCACTAATGTATTGTCAGCACCCAAGTGAATAGGCACAGTGCAGAGGAGATGGGTTACCAGCCAGTGTGAAAGCTGTGCCTCAGCTCCAGCAAACCTCCCGGGCTGTCTTCTTTACCTGACCACCTCCCCCAGGTTTAAAACACCACCAAACCCAAGCCCAAAGGTAAGGGTAATACCTGTGTAAGAGGCTAAAACTACCAGCAGTGAAGATGCTGCCCCTGCGGGTTACTGTTCGGAACATTTAATTCAGAGTGCAGAGCTGGTGTCCAAGAGGCCTTAGGAGGGACAAGCCCCCAGCTCATGAGAGAACTGGAGCAAGGGCAGTCCCACTTGTGGTGCTGCAGGTCCCTGCTGGGCAGCCAGGAGGGAGCTCGTCCCACAGGGCATGTGGTGGCCACCTGAGAGCTGGTAGCACACAAAGACCCAGATTCAAGTCCTGAGCCAGATGTTTCCAGATGTATGAGGTCTGTGCTTTACATCCAGAGTCATGGTAGGAAGGCATGGGGAAATGGCAGAGGAGACTCTCTAGAAAGTACATTTCTGCATTCAGTTTCTTTTGAAACTATTTCATGGAGGTTAAGAAACAGAGAAGTTGAATCCTGCCTTTTTGTGAAAGGAGGTTCATCTCTCAGTGCAGCTGGAGCTCTCTGCTGTGGGGGTGTCACACTCACGCTTTGACAGGAAAGACAGTTTCCTTTAGACATATTTGACATTAGGCTGAAGAGATTTAAATGTCCTGGGATTCCAGCAAAGTCTGGGGGAAGGAGGAATGGAAGAGACCATCCATTATGACCTACAAGGAGCAATCCTAGCAAGGACAGAGCTGCTATCCAGCTCCCGCAGAACTCCCCCAAGCAGATGCAGCATTGCAGCTGGAGGCAGAGGCCTGCAGCAGAGGATGTGTTTTCTCTGGGGACCAGCAAAAGGGATGGGAGAGGAGCCAGGGGCCTCTGCTGCGGATAATAAAATTTTGGTTGTATTTATCCTGCTGCAAGCTGCCAGGGCCATGCTTTCCTGTTGGAGTGACATTAGCAAGCTTTAAAGACAAATCATTCAAATTTCTCCAGAGCAAAATTACATAAGATACATTTTCTGCCTGAAGCTGGATGGAGGCTGAGGGGTGCAGCTGGGGCTTAGGATCTGGAGTATGTGAAGTGGGTTGACTTCTGAATTCACAGTGATAATAACAAACGAAATGGCTCTGGCTGTCGTGGTGAGAAAATGGAGAGAGAGGAGGTGGGTCTGGCTGCTGGGGTGGGGTTTGCACCGCCTCTGCTACTGCAGACAGCGTGGCCGGTGCTGGCTGGGAGCAGCGCTGGGTGCAGGGTGGTGCCGCAGTGGTGCTGGCACCCTGAGGTGCCCACCCTCTGCCTTCTCCAGAGGTCTGCAGGCTCACTTGTTGTAGAAGCTGAGGAGGAATCTGCTGAGGCTGCCAAGAGCATCACAAAAATATTTAAAACCTGGTTGGGTTAAAACCACTGGAAGGCACTGGGGAGTGGAAACCCTCCTGAACGCCCAAATGGCTGGCTCAATAACTATTAACTGGTCAAAGCTCCATAATCTGCATGGGCATGAGAAACATCTACATCACTTACTATTTTAAAAGTCCATAATGTTAAGGGTACTCAAACCTAGGATTATTTCCTGCAAGGCTGGGAGGGAAAAAGATATTGGGGATGTGTAGAGATTTCTCAGAGAGAGAAAACCTCCTACCTAACCTCCTACCTAACCTCCTGCCTGAACCAGAACATGTTTTTCCAGCAATTTGCACAAAGCTGACCTTGTTTCGTTTCCCTGCCAGGCACTGACAGGCAGTGGATGCAGACGCTGCGCATGCACCAGATAGCCAAAGCCATTTCTCTGCAGCACGGCCGTCCGCACAGCCCCAGCACCATCTCGCACTACCTGCCCTACCTCCAGAGCCAGGACTCCTACGCCGCCGCTGTGAGGCGGATGCGTGGGCCCATCAGTTACCAGTACACCTCCATCAGCCACTCCAGGAACTCCTCTCCCCTCTCACACAGTTTGGTGAGAAACCTGTCGAATCTGCACCTCAACTCGAAGGGCAGCAGCACCTCCAGCACGGCATCAGACACCGCTTCAGAGAGGGACAGGTCCACCGGCAAGGCCAGGAACGCCTCTCACAGCGGCAACTCCCGCAGCTCCTCCGACGGGCGGCACAGCGGGACGAGCTCCCCGGTGCCCCCCAGGGCCTCGGGCAGGGCCGGCAGGACTGCCTCCACGCCCCTGGCCCACGACCACCGCAGGTACCCCCGCGGCCCACCTCAGCCCAAGGCCATCCCGGGCATGCCGCTGCAGGGTGAGAGCGAGCCTAAGAGAGGCGAAGGGGAGGGCAAGGTGAGCGAGGGGGGGTGGATAAAGGTGCAGCACGTGAAGAGGCCCCACAGGCAGAGCACTGGCAAGCAGAGTAAGGAGAGGCCCAGGGGCGGCTGGCGGGGCCGGAGGACGTTCTGAGGGGGGGAATGGCTGCGGGCTGTGACCCAGCCGGCTTCCCCTCTTATTCCACTGAACACTCAACTGGGAGACGACGCGTGCTTCTCGACAAGCTCTGGCTCACGGCGCACAGCACTGAAGCCGTGACACTACCTCGCTGGGCAGCCGGCTGCACGGAGCCGGCCAGAGGGCGGACAGGAGGAGCCACCATGCCTGCACTCAGCGCGGTGACCTCTTCCCTCCCAGTGCTGATGAATTTAATCGGGTTGCCTCCCCGCTCTTTGGCTGCTGATCTTAGCTGACTGGATGTGAACTAATTTGCTTAATATTTCAATAATAAAATCAGGAAGACACGGCCATGTGCTGTAACGAAAAGCTCTCCATTTCATCCACAGAGAAGGAATTGTGCTGTTAACTCTCCCCTTAACTCTCAAACAGGTTAACAGAGCCTTAACTCTGGCTCTGAGCACAGTTTCCACACGCTTGATTCAAGCCACTTCTGCCAATGTTATAGGAAGAGGTAATATTTTTGTCACACTAGCAAAGTCACAAAAACCAGGAGTGCACAAAAATTCTTCTTCAGGTCCACTCCAGTAACTCCACTTCTCCACTTCTAGCATGCCATCCGTCCCCTTTCAGGAATTTGTCACCTCTCTCTTTGTTAAAACCCAGACACTGGGTATCTGACAGCACAGAGCAGACACTGTGACACACACAGTTGTTGTAATCAGAAGAAGAAAAAAGATACAGGCTTTATGCTTTTAGGAAAAAAAAAAAAAAAAAAAAGAGGGAGGAAGAACAAGACATTGCCTTTATAATAGATACATGCATCCCCTCTGAGGCCTGTGATAATGTTTATCCCTGGGCAGCAGGCATTTTTTAATTGAATTTTTAAATGTAGCCAGGCTGTGTTGCTTTTGTCTTTCAGTCTTCAGGTAGTAAAGACAAGGTCAGCAAAGTTTGTGATTAACGTGGTCCGTAGCTCCACTGAGAACAAAGGCACAGCTGTAGACTCACTTGTCTTCAGAAAGTTCCTTGTTGGCCTTTTCACTCCAAGATGATTTCACACAATTAAACAGGAAAAAAAAGTTAGGGTTTCCCAAGATGCAAGAGGGAAAAAAGGAAGAAACATAAAGGAAGCTGAACCCAAAGTAACACATAGTACCCTCTGAAAGCCAAGAAACTGTAAATTAGAGATGCCTTTGAGCATGCCTAGATACCATCCATGCCAGGTGATGCTCAATGGCATGCAACTGCGAGCAATGCTGGAGGGGCTGCCAGCACATCACCCCTGATGGGCCCCCGTCATCACTGCCACACCTCTGGATGGTCAAAAGGGCATGTAAAGTCCCTGCCCCGCACAAATGCCACCCTGGGGGTACATGCAATTCACCTCCCTCCAACTTGCACCAGCCCCAAAGAGGGCTGGGCCCCACAGTGAGTTTCTCAATACTTAGAGTGAAGTGGGACTCGCATTTCATGAATTTGAGACAGGGTCTTCCAGATCCAATGGAGTGGGACACCCCTGATACTGGATTACTGGCATCAGGAACCAGACCTCTGTTGTTTAAGCAACTTTTCCTCTGAAAACAGCTAAGAGCAGAAAAAAAAAAAAAAATACAGGAAGGTTTATCTGGAAGTGGATGGGGCTGCATGTGAAGCTCTGTGAGAGCAAAGCGGTTGTGGCTTCAAACTGGTTGAAGCTGGTCATTAACTCCGTTTCAGACCCTGATTTACTAAACGTGACAACTAATTCTGGGTAATGGAAAATCTACTACTGGACACAATACAGCAGGATTTGGGGGATTTTGTTTAGGTTGGGGAACTCTCCCTCACCTCCTGTCATGACCAAAGAGGGCTGTAGGATAGGAGCTGATAGCAACCACACCTGAAAGCACTTGTTACAAATGTGCTTCTGTTATTAAATTTGAGATGCATCTCAGGAAGTGAGACCTTCTTTCACAGCTAGGCCAACCCATATTCTAGAAGGAAATTGCAAGAGTTTGGAAGGGCTCATTTCTCTTCCAGGGTGACGAGGACAGCGGTGTAGTTGCACAAGCCTGAGAACGAGGCCCTCCCCAGCAGACACTGAGGGCTGGTGGTGGCAGTCCAAGATTTATCAGCTGCTTGTGGTTGATTGTCAAGACATCCAGCAGGATTGCTCTGCTGTTCGTAAGCAGTTTAATGCTGTGCCTAATTCTAATCTGCAGTGTACTGTCTGTCCACATCTGTTGTATTAAAGTCTTCATTAGCATTTAAAGGAGGAGTGGATGGTATTGATCACACCTTTTAAAATTAAACAACCGTGCCATAGTGACTGATTAGAAATCCTCTTGCTGCACCAGAATTGCTGGTTAAAGTAACAGTGGATAATCTTGTGGAAAAAAAAAAAAATCTTCACACCCAATGCATGCCTCAAACCATGGCACCAAAGCTGTTTGTTCCTGTATTAAAACAGCAGTAAATCACTCAGTGGCAAACAATCTTTGAAATCCCTGAACTCCCTCATATTGGAATATATTTGCATACAGTTTCTGCTTCAAGTGTGAGAACTTTCTTTTAAATTACAAAACACACTTCATATGTTCTCCTGAATACAGTCTTTCTCCTTAAACCTGCTCAACTGAAAAATTCTCAGCAAGATCTAGTTTGCCATCTCATTTTTATCACTCTCACCATGTCTGGTCCCTAACTTGGTAATAGTTCATTACAAGGCAAAATGTGCTTACATTTTCACCCCCAGTACTCTGCGAAGCTGAGGAATTTATATCCATGTTTTACCACCACACAGCCACTGCTGGCTAGAAGACCATGCACAGCAATATGGAAATTCAGAAGTACACCTCAACAGATCCCTGCTCTTTGCAAATGAGCCATGCTTTGTCTGTTTGTTGGTTTTTTTTGTCTCATAAACCTGTTAAAGCCAAGCATATTTAAGTGCCTAGACTTGCACGCTGGGAAATGGACATGCTGCCCCCCAGCCGTGCACATATCCTTGGGAGCGCTGTGGCCTCCCTCCACCGCTGACCCTGCAAGAAGCGCAGCCTGCCACTGCTATAGACACAACCCTTGTTTTCCTGGCTCTCCTTTCCCGAGGTCTTCATATCTCCATGTACTGATGCTGCTGTTTTCTTAATCCCCAAGAAGTCCTCCCTCTGGCCCCAGGCAATCATCAAGCCCAGCGAGCCCTGTTCCATGGAACCACCGCTCCCCACCTGCCTGAGCAGTTGTAACGCGAGGACTGGTTCCCTGGGTCCTGAAAAATTCAGGTAGGCCAACAGGATGGGTTCGGTCACATCTGATGCCCTTCAAACCCAGCACTGTTTGCTTTTTATAGAAAATATTGGCTACTGTAATTTCCCTCTTCCTAACCTGGTCCCACTGAATGTTTTCTGGCAACTGGTAGCATCTGAGAGCAATACCACTCTGCCTGGGCACACACCAACACCGCATGCACTCCCCATGAGCTTGCTGAGCTGATTTAAGGAGCAGAAGTTGCCCAAAGCCTCTGTGTCCTGCTCCATCGCTACTCGGAGCAACAGTCCCCAGGATCCCCAAACTATACTGCCCCTCTCCAAGCGCAGCCAACGCTGCTGAGGAACAAACCCCAAGTTTTTTAGGACTTTCTGTAAACTTGCTGCCAAAAATACTGGGCCATGTGTCAAAGACGAGCACTTGAATTTTTTGATCGTGCTAGTGAATGCACTTTGACCTAATTATTATTATTATTACTACTTTAGGCTGGGAAAGACAGGCAGTTGCTTCTGTAATTGTGGAAAAAAAAAAGGGAAAAAAAAAAAAACAAACAGGAGACCTCCTGACATCTTGCATCACTTAAAATGGAGCCAAATAGCTGTGCTACCTCTGAAAATTACATTTGACAGCATTATTTTCTGCATTTCCACCATACAAGGGTTTTTTACATAATTTTCTTATCTAATGAAGTGCCAAAGCTTAGCAGTTCAAGCCAGTCTGTTGCAAAAAGTTAGAGGTTATGGAGGAGAAGTCTGTTATGGCAATAACGCTAATAAGGGTCTGCCAAGATCATGTTTTAGTAGGTGCAAGCGCAGGGCATTGGAGATGAACCCCTCCGAGAACAGCAGCAGTGTAGGGTGGCTGAAAGCCCCAAGGGTTGGTGCCTCCTCCTAGAAACCCTGTGCAACGGTTCTGTAGGTGGCAATGGCTGAGCTACACAGGTGGACACTGAAGAACAGAGTGGCTTAACACACCTGAGGCTCAACATACAGGTTTATTTTCCTGCCTCAGCAAGAAAGGTCAGCGGTCCTGCAGAAGAGACAGGGCATTGACCTGACGCTGTGAAAAAGCACATGCAGGGCACAAAACCTTGAGGAGAGCACCAGGGGGCTTCGTGCCCGTTCCCGCGACCCCCATCCCGAGGGGCTGCCGCCACCTGTCCCCCGCTCCCTTCCTGAAGGCTGGCAGAGGCGACGCAAATCAGCACTCACGGCAAAGCTTATGTAAAAGGGCAAAAAGCAGAGTGCAGTAAGCAATTTTGATTATTTCCTGATAGCCTCCTGTTTCCCACAGCTATGCATTTGCAGAACATTTTGCAAGCAATTTCTTTATGATGTGACTTAATCTATTTTGTGTTTTCAAAGGGAAATATAAATCGAAGCCCAAGAGTGAAAGGGCTGGGATCTTGAGCTTTTAAAAGTGGCTGCTGCATATCAACAGCAGCCACTTTTGATCAACATGGTTTTTTTCAGCGCATTTTGTGGAATGGCTACAGGATACTCAAATGAGCATCATAATTACACTCCATAATGTGCATCACAATGCCCTGGGCTCCGAATGATCCGCTGCGACGTGTACTTGGAATAATCATTAAGATTTCTATCGGAACTGACCACGTTTCAGCTGTTCTCTGAGGGCGCTGATGAATGCGGGTTCCTAGAGGCATTTATCAACCAGCACTTTTTCTCTCCCTGGGCTGTAGTTATTTCTTTGCTTTTCCTTCCCTTATTCTTTCCATTTTTATGGCCTTGCCGGGCTGGGTTGAAGAAACATGCTATCAGATAGGGCCAGACACGACTACCTTCAATTCAGCACGCAGAACGTGTTTGTACCCAGCCTTTACTACTAAGGAAATTGCAGCAAATCACAAGGAGATACAAACCCATTAAATTAAAAAGCTTTTTTTTTTTTTTTTTTCCTCGGAGAAAGGAAAAGAGGGAAAGGATATTGCTTGCATTGCAGAGGTATGTTGTGGAGCTGGTACAGTTGGTCTTGGCTATACATCGATTATCCATACTAAATATTTTAATTTTTTTTTTTTTTTTTTTTTGCAAATTCTGGTTCTACATATCACAGCACAATGTCAAAGTGAAAAAGCACTTCATGAAAAAAATATGTCCAGCAAACATGCAGAGGTCCAACTACAATTAAATCTGCAGAAGTGGGCATCCTCCTGTCTCTGTGTAACAGCCAGCGTCCTTTCTGGGTTGCAGTCAATGGCAGCTACCTGATGTACACCTTACCACATCTCACAGGGCTGTGTTAGCCACTGGAGGGTGGCATCTGAACAAACGCACATGCTTGATCAGATCTTTTACAGAAACACACCTTCCATGAGAGAGAAAAACAATTAGTGTGTGTTATAGGTTACCGATTTACAATTTACATCATAAATCAATGTCTGATTATTTTAATGCAAAATGTTTTTAGCTTCATTTTATTGCTCTAACGGTTTTAATAACACACTATAATTTGCTCAGATGAAGAGGTGATTGGACAGCTCTTACAGAAATTTTTAATTACTGTCATTAGTGGCTGCAATCTTATTCTTTTCTATGGAGCCAATACATGTTATTGCTTTGTGCCACAGGTACTCTGCGGTCATGAGAATCTGTACGCTCCCCTTCTGCTGAAATACTTGTGTCTATAAAAACTAAACAACAACAAAACCAAGGAAACGAGCACAAAATGGACTGCCCACAGTTCAGGCAGGAAGGTGGTTTGCTGCAGTGCCGGCAGCCAAAATCAGTGGGGTGATGCAGAGGACAGCTCTTGTTCCGCATCCCGAGGGACCGAAGGTCACGTTTGCTGTTTCTGACAACGGAGCTATTGTTGTTGGAGGTCTGTGCTCTGGCTACTGCTTGAAGCTCCTAATATGTCGCCACTTCTGATTTCCCCAGCGGATGCAGACAGCGCTGCGCGCTGAGCCTATGCGCGTCCCTCTGTAATTTCAGCTGGTTTCCTCTGCAGATCTTCCAAGTGCCGCTTCCACATACTGACAACTTCTTTCTAGGAAAGCTGAAGTTTTAAAACAGACCATTTTCTTGGCAGCACCTAATAACGTACTCCAGGCAGCCTTTGCCAGCCATCAGCCCTAGGGGCTCCAGGCTGGCTCGGAGATGCCAAGGGGACAAGGTGTCCAGCAAGCACATAGAAGTCTAAGTGTAAGTGTGCAAAAGCAGCCATCCTCCTTTTTCTGTGTAACAGCAAGTGTCCTTTTGGGGTTACAATCAACCTGGGGCTCAATGTATAGATTTGTTTTCCTGCCTCACCACGCAGGGCTGCAGCCCTGCACTGACCTGCTCTGCCTGCCCTGCCAAATGGCCTCCCAACATCCTGGCCAGTTTCCCCACAAAGTCCCTGCTCTGGCTGATAAATTTTAAAGCCAATTGATTACATATGTTGCTTGGAGAACGCTGTTTCCATTAAGCATTAAATGGAAAATTAGCTGCAGTCTGAAGCATGGGCTCAGCTAGCCCCATAACATTTTATACGATGCTCTTAAAAGCTGTGAATGTTGGTTATTTTCTAGTAAAATCCTGACTCAAACGTTGATAAGAGCTGCTGCTGTTGAGAAACTGGATCTCTTTCTCTGTGTACACAAGCTAGCATTTGTGATTTTTTTTCTGAAATAAGTAAACCCTATCACTGCTCAGGAGGCACCCCCTGCCCCACTGAGCTGTTTGGAAGCCACCTGGGTGGCAGCGCTGCTCCGGGTGTTGTTCACCGGCTTTGTGCGCTGTGCAGGTAAGGGTGTAATTAGGGGCTTACTGCAACCAGAGCTGCAGCACGCGCAGGGGGAGCATCGCCCACGGCAGACGCAGACCCTGGGCGAGGGCTGGCACTCCCACTGTGCCGTGGCTATTCATGGCCCTGGGCCGCCCCACCGGGCCGCGTTCCTGTGGGCGGCCTGCGCGTGTGGGGCCTCTTTCCCTCGTGCCCGACACGGGTTGCGCCTGCTGCTGGGCGGCTCCTGGAGATGCCGAGCAGGAGCCATGCTCAGGCCCAGGATAAAGGCAGGATTATGGCAAACACCGGGGCTGCAAACCCCGTACAGCTCCTTCGGGGCCTCTCCCGATCCTGCAGGCAGACCCTGGCCGTGCAGCAGTTATTTTGCTGTGCGTAACGGCTGTGTTTGATTTAATGTGATACAGCAACGTTACACAGAGTGGTTTACAGTGACTGGAGATTTATCTTCCTCTGGCCCGTCTTCAAATAACCATTTGCAGGGTAACACGGCCAACTCTTTTCTAAAATCCCATTGCACTGCTGTACTCCTCACGCTACACTGGGTGCTGGCAACACCCCACCATAGGCAACAGGGGGAGGCCTGTGAGCTGCCGGGTGGGGTGGGGTCCTCCACCGAG